>QNTS01002012.1:50947-108342 GCA_003317085.1 Hucho hucho
AAAAAAGTATTTAGTCAGCCACCAATTGTGCAAGTTCTCTCACTTAAAAAGATGAGAGAGGCCTGTAATTTTCATCATAGGTACACTTCAACTATGACAGACAAAATGAGGAAAAAAAATCCAGAAAATCACATTGTAGGATTTTTAATGAATTTATTTGCAAATTATGGTGGAAAATAAGTATTTGGTCACATACAAACAAGCAAGATTTCTGGCTCTCACAGACCTGTAACTTCTTCTTTAAGAGGCTCCTCTGTCCTCCACTCGTTACCTGTATTAATGGCACCTGTTTGAACTTGTTATCAGTATAAAAGACACCTGTCCACAACCTCAAACAGTCACACTCCAAACTCCACTATGGCCAAGACCAAAGAGCTGTCAAAGGACACCAGAAACAAAATTGTAGACCTGCACCAGGTTGGGAAGACTGAATCTGCAATAGGTAAGCAGCTTGGTTTGAAGAAATCAACTGTGGGAGCAATTATTAGGAAATGGAAGACATACAAGACCACTGATAATCTTCCTCGATCTGGGGCTCCACGCAAGATCTCACCCCGTGGGGTCAAAATGATCACAAGAACGGTGAGCAAAAATCCCAGAACCACACGGGGGGACCTAGTGAATGACCTGCAGAGAGCTGGGACCAAAGTAACAAAGCCTACCATCAGTAACACACTACGCCGCCAGGGACTCAAATCCTGCAGTGCCAGACGTGTCCCCCTGCTTAAGCCAGTACATGTTCAGGCCCGTCTGAAGTTTGCTAGAGAGCATTTGGATGATCCAGATGAGGATTGGGAGAATGTCATATGGTCAGATGAAACCAAAATAGAACTTTTTGGTAAAAACTCAACTCGTCGTGTTTGGAGGACAAAGAATGCTGAGTTGCATCCAAAGAACACCATACCTACTGTGAAGCATGGGGGTGGAAACATCATGCTTTGGGGCTGTTTTTCTGCAAAGGGACCAGGACGACTGATCCGTGTAAAGGAAAGAATGAATGGGGCCATGTATCGTGAGATTTTGAGTGAAAACCTCCTTCCATCAGCAAGGGCATTGAAGATGAAACGTGGCTGGGTCTTTCAGCATGACAATGATCCCAAACACACCGCCCGGGCAACGAAGGAGTGGCTTCGTAAGAAGCATTTCAAGGTCCTGGAGTGGCCTAGCCAGTCTCCAGATCTCAACCCCATAGAAAATCTTTGGAGGGAGTTGAAAGTCCGTGTTGCCCAGCGACAGCCCCAAAACATCACTGCTCTAGAGGAGATCTGCATGGAGGAATGGGCCAAAATACCAGCAACAGTGTGTGAAAACCTTGTGAAGACTTACAGAAAACGTTTGACCTCTGTCATTGCCAACAAAGGGTATATAACAAAGTATTGAGATAAACTTTTGTTATTGACCAAATACTTATTTTCCACCATAATTTGCAAATAAATTAATTAAAAATCCTACAATGTGATTTTCTGGATTTCTTTTTCTCATTTCGTCTGTCATAGTTGAAGTGTACCTATGATGAAAATTACAGGCCTCTCTCATCTTTTTAAGTTGGAGAACTTGCACAATTGGTGGCTGACTAAATACTTTTTTGCCCCACTGTACAAAACAGGATGCCACATCCCAATATACCTGACCAGTACTCCTGTGTTCATTTAAGTGTGGCGCTGCGCCAAGGCAGAATCATTGCCGCCACACCAAAAGAAACATCCAATTTCTACCAAACATAGTTTCAATAAAGTTCCGTAAAGCACATTCGCTTTTCTTGGTAAACAGATAATCAGTCTGGGTTCAACACAGTTCTGAAGGTTATTTAGCTCTGTGAGCTGTTGCAGGCAGCCTGCAACTCAAGGAACACAGTGCGCCAGTGACCAGTGCTCGATACAGACACTCTGCGGGCGAAACACAATTCACTTGAATCACTTCAGAACGCACCTGTGCTAAGAACGGCACGCCAGGGACCAGTGCGCAATACAGAAGCTCTGCGGCGCAAAACACAATTCATTTGAATCACCTCAGAGTGCACCTGCGTGAGAAACTGCAAAAATGGTACGTTAGCTTGTTTGTTTGCCTAACGTTAGATTGCCTACTAGTTAACTACATAAGCTAACTATAACCTAAAAACTCTACTAACATCATTTAGATCTATTAATATTGATGCCACAATTGTAACGGCAATAAGCTATCCAAAATCCATGTAACGTGTGCGCTGAGAGTCGGGAAGCAAGTTCAGGGACTGAGTGTTTTAATAAATAAACGTAACATAACACCTAACACAAACAACGCATAGACATGACACTGGAACAGAAACAATGACGCCTGGGGAAGGAACCAAAGGGAGTGACATATATAGGGAAGGTAATCAGGGAGGTGATGGGAGTCCAGGTGAACGATGGTGACAGGTGTGCACCATAATGAGCAGCCTGGTGACATAGAGGCCGGAGAGAGAGCACACGTGACAATCAACAAGTATGTTGATGATAGGAACATGGTTAACTAACGTTACCAGTAGGCTGGACACATGACATTTTTAACAATGCTTTTTTTCTGATAAAAACTCATTGCATCCGGCATGGAGCCCAGTTTTATAATATTACCATATGTCCCAGCTACTTGCAGTAATCTTGAAGTAGTCGCAAAAACACAGGCCTTATTTTAGGGCATTTTTCACCCTGCCAGCTCTCATTAGTTCTATTGAGCGCCGTGGCACCAACTCACCTTCCGAAAGTTCTATTCCCAGCCCATTGTTCTAGTCACAATGCCTGCTTCGCTATTGTTGGCACTGAGACCTGCCCACATTGAACTCAGAGGCTTACCTCAGGTAACTTATTATTACCAAGGTTACAGCTACTTGGTGCGCAAGCTCACTGTTCGCCTGGGTACACGTTGTTATAACCCACAGTGTTAACGATGGCTGGCGCATAGCCATCAAACGTTAAACATTTCCTGGTCATGGTTAACCATATTTATTTTCAGAAAAAGGTGTAAACCTGAACAAAATGCAAGTCCCTGTCCTCTTTTTCAAGATGTGGCTGATTTAAACAGCCAGAAGAGATTTTTTTATTAAGAAATAACCTTTTTATATTGACGATTTATTGTTTCTAAATGGCTGCTGGGTAATTTGATATGCCTCGAAAACACAAAAGACTGCCTCTTCAACAGCCCGCGAATAAATTACATCATGCAACCCTCGCAGATAACAAATGTACCCCATTCGCTTGCGCGAGAAGGCAGCGTGATCGCTGCTGTTGACAGCACGAGTTTTGGCGGTGCTTGTTCAGTTGGCTACTTGTGCGAGATGGCAGAGCGGCTAGATCATGTTGGTTGATGAATTTGACAATGGGAATTTGACAATGAATGTAATAGGAAAATACGTTTCTCGACCAGAGGTGATTGAATTAATGTTCAGGATTATTGATAATAGTTATTGAAATAGTAATCAAGTATAATTTCAAAACATGAGCATTAAAATAGATGAAATGAACATGAATCTGCGTTGCCAAGGTCTAAAATAGAAGTCAGTTCTATTTGTGACGCAGATCACGCTGCAAGTCCTGCCTCTCCCATCTCCTCATTGGTTTATAGAAGCAGGTACCCACGTGCCATCTCCCCATTGGTTATACCCACGTGGATGACTGAAAGACCAACGAGGTCAGTGGCGGTAATGCACCTAATTTAACAAAGTTGCCAATCGCAATATAAAGTCAAGAGAAGAAAATTTTATTTGTGGATTAATTGGCGGAGTAGAGGACCTTGTGCATTTCAGGTAAAATAATAACTCAATGTTTATCTCAGGACAAATTGGCTAGCAACATCAAATTAGCTAAATATGACAAATTAGCTAGCAAGTGCAAGCTAGCTAGCTAAATTGCAATAAATGTTGAATGCTTTTCGACCTGTCCCCAAATTAATGTAATTGGTTCAGAGTTTGTTTTGATATTTTAACCTGCGTGTCGTGAGTGATTGCGTTTGGTGTGGGGGTGCGCACGCGAGCAGCCGGTTTGGGTTCCGTGTTAGACCTTAGTATTTCAACAACTCTTGTATTCCAACTTGTTAGGCAATCACATGTACCTCCGGGGGAAGGATGGCCAGCCACACAGGAGGATGATTTTCACAGAGGAGAAGGAGGTCGTGCTGACTGAGATGCATGCTGGCCATTTCGTAGTGAAGCGCATGATTGCCAAAATCAACCTACGCTTCTTCTGGCATGGGATTGTCAAGAATGTGGACAGCTGGGCAAGTGAAATAACCTTTTGTTTATCAAACACATTCTATTACATCTGAAATAATTTTAATTTCAAAGAATGTCATATCAGAGAGCACACGTTTACATTTTTCATTTTGTGCTTAAAGGTCAGACCTCTCTAGCCTGCCAGAAGTTTGAGAGGGTAAAGACTGGCGCAAGAGTTGAAACCCATCAAAGTTGTTTCACCATGTGCCATGATCAGTGTGTCACAATACAAACGTTGATAATGAAACGTCAACGTAATAACTAATAAGTAATGTCTTAGCAGTAGCACTATAGTAAATGTATGACATTGGTCAACAATCTGGCGTCTAAGGAAAAGGGTTCACTTTATACATTTGTGTCTGAAGTGGGATGGTAGCCGTGAGCCACGTTACAATTTTCACCAAGTGGTTTAAGGACACGTGTATTGTGAACCGATCCAGGATAGCCCTTGAAAATGTCAATGAAGCTCCCCTTGCTGTAACAGATAGCTTGAAGTTGAATGGAGGAAAACAGCATCCTGTTGATATAATCCTGTGCATCTGGGCCTGTGGATGCCTTAATGCGCACTTGACATCAATCGATTCCTCCCACACACTTGATGAATGCCTGGCTCCTTGGTAGCATAGCAAAGCCTCTAACTCCTCTGGTTTAGGCAACAAAATGCAGCTATGATGTCATGCAACTTCTCTGTGACCTTTTGCACTGCACGGAGAACAGAGATCAACACTGTATGAGAGCCCGTGTGCCAACCAATAGATCATATTGAGAACCTCAAGGTGACAACCCAAGCCATGTTGTTTGTGGACATCAAGGTGACTCATAACCATGTTCTTGGCTCTGGACAAACGGGAAATCACTGCCAACATGAGTATCTACTGTAAACATATTTGAAGCACAGCATTCATCATATCAACAAATAGTTTTTGAAGCAAATTTGACTTTTGTAGCGTAAACAGTGCAGTTAGTACAGAGGGTGCTAGCATTGCTAACGTTATATAGCGCATACAACTTTCCCTGACAGCACACTTATACATTATTGTTTTTGATTTACTTGATATGGTCGGATGGGTAGCATTTGATGTCTGCAGATGCGTTGTCTTCTGGCCAAGATAACGAAATACAGTCATAATTGACTGTAGTGCATATAAAGCAAACAGCTACCGGTGGTTCCATGATGACTGAAAACACAACCGTGGGACAAACGAGTGACGAATGTCCGGGCAAGGGCGGTCCATTTAAAATTCTTTCATTCCTCCCTCGCCCCTTGCCCTACAAGTGTCAACTAATCATACGTCATCAGAAGTGTCCACTTCATTTGAGGGCTGAGGGTGTGTCTTTTACAGGTTTGAGTGCAGCCCCAGTTCTTCCATGGTCTGCATACTCACCAGACATGTCACCCATTGAGTATGTTAGGGATGCTCTGGATCGACGTGTACGACAGCGTGTTCCAGTTCCCGCCAACATCCAGCAACTTCGCACAGCCATTGAAGAGGATTGGGACAACATTCCACAAGGCACAATCAACAGCCTGATCACAGATCTATATCGTGTAGCAACGCCCCATAGGGGAGCTCTGTTCCTAGTGGTTTACCACGCTGCCTAGGCAGCGAATAGCCTGAGAGAAAATGATGCACACACCTGCAGCCAATAGGAGTACAGGTGTCCCTATATAAGGGGACGCTTCCCCTCAATTAGCCTCCCATTATCTTCAGCAACAGGACTGGACTGAAGAAGCCTAGAAGAGAAGAGATCTCAGGACGAACCCGTCGTCGATATCCTGTTCTCAACGTCGTCCTTCAATGAGCACGCCTTTTCCACCCCCAAAAGCTCTTTTAAGAGCTCAGTGTCGCTGCTCCGCTATGGCGGCTTTGGACCCGCACAAACTATGTATTGTGTGCTTAGGTTCAAAGCACGCTAGGCTAGGGGCGGCCTCAAGAATCCACCAGAATGCCCTAACTGCTCACGCCTTTCTTTAAAGGAGAGGAGCGATGGGCATTTTTCAGAGAGGATACCCCTCTAGAGCATTGGTTCCCAACCTGGGGTCCGCGCCCCCCTCAGGGGGGCGCCAGAGTTCACAGGGGGGGCGCGAGAGCGGATATGCTTTGAGGTGAATAAAGATGCATAAAATGTTCCACTAATAATTTTATATAAAACATTTTTTTCAAAGTTTAAAAAAAATCATATGCTTACAATGCCAAGATAAGGCAGTCAAAAATTATCTCTTATATAAAATAATTATTTAAATTTTGCGCGCACACGGTCACTTGCTCAATGTGGTTGTTGTCATCGTAACGGCAAAATCAAAAGGAAAATGGCAGAGAAACGTAAATGCGGTGATTCTTCATCAGAGGCGAAGAAAAAGTTAAGACACTATGACAAAACCTACATACATTTTGGTTTTATTGAAGGCCAAGACAAGTCTCGGCCAGAATGTGTCTTTTGTGGTGAAAAACTGGCAAACGACAGCATGAAACCAAGCAAAATGAAAAGACACCAGGAAACGAAGCATCCGGAGACAATCGGCAAAGATAAGAAAGAGATGGCTCTGTCAAAAAGATCGACAGACAGATTGTTAAATATGTACATAGGGGGGGCCCCAAGGAAAAAGGTTGGGAACCACTGCTCTAGAGGATGCCATGTCTATGATAGCCTCAGGTTCTGAGGCGTCATATGACAACAGCGCCTCTGGTGAGGATGTTGGGAAGTGTCTGGGTTTTTCTCAGAAAGAATCTAGTCTACTGACCGAGGCTGAGAAGACCCCCCTCCCTAGGAAGAGTGAGGGGATTTTCACATCCTTATGCGAGGAGGAGATGGGCTCTGAATTTTCAACAGCCCCCTCCTACGCAGTGGACTCTGCGCTCTGATTTTACAGGGCTCATTGACCGGGCTTCAAGCAAGCTGGAGATTACACTGCCCCCCATTCCTTCTGTTCCGGAAGTGGATATGATGGTGGTCTGCCCCTATTCCAGACCAAGACGGGCAGCGGTACTTTTGGCACCAACCATGCCCTCGCTCGCCAAATATGTGGAGGGTGCATGGGAAACGGCTTTGACAGCCAGAGCGCCGGCGAAGGCCCCATTCACTATAGTGGTCGGAGAACGACCTCAAAAGATCCCTAGGCTCAAGGACGCACTAGCTGCGTACCTCGTCCCAGGCTCGAGCTCTTAGCCGTCGTCCAAGAAACCCACAATCCCAACGACTAAGGACTGCCTCACAGCACAGCTGGCTGAGAAGTCCTTTGTTCTAGGTGCACAAGCTGTAGCAGCAGCAAATAATATTGCCCTCTTGGCAGCCTCTCTATCCCGTCTCACCACGGTTAGAGAGGAGATGGAGGAAGCGTCAAAGATTTCCGGCGCCATTCTCCATCTCACACAGGCATCGGCTGTATGTGCGGGGAGATCCATGGCCACTTCGGTGGTACTGGAACGACACCTCTGGCTGTCTTTGACGGCTATGAAGGAGACCGACAAAGCCGCCCTATTGAACGCCCCCATCTCTGACAGCAGTTGCTTTGGAACCTCAGTCAAAGATGCAACAGCGCATTTTGGGAAGCTTGAGAAGAGAAAGCAGCTTTCTAGACACCTGCCATTGGCAGGAGGGTCTAAAACAGCTACAAAGGATCCTCATTGCTCCACCGTCTCCAGTAGACCCGGGTCTACGGCCAGACGGAGAGCCCTTCGAGCAGCTGCACCTGGCATACCGAGAACGGGCCCTGCCCCTCAGACAGCACCAGAGAAGGCGGTGGTGAAACCGACAAGAGACGTTCATTTCGTCGCCCTGGCAGCCGAGACGCAGTCAGAAGAGACAACGGCCGTGACAGGACAAGGGGGAGAGGACGGGAGAGAGCGCAGCACTTCGTGTGAGGGCGCCCACTGTTCATCCCCCACCCCTGCAAAGGGATGGAGGAGTCATTGTGTCTGTGGTTAATAAAGAATGTGTTCCATCTGACTTTGTCACAAGAGAACCCCTTTTCACACTGTCAACGAGAGCCGAATGCTCAGCGTAGCTGAGGGCAGAACTTGACATAATTAAGAAAGGTTGCAGGACTAATGGGATGTGTTCCCATCAGGTCCTCTCTTTTTGACAGAGAGAGAAAGAGACACGTGTAACGTGACCTTTGTTTGACACTGTCAATACAACAGGGAATGTCTAGACTGCCAAAAGTGTGTCATTGTGCTGGGAAATAGTACTGTAACCAAGTGTTACTTGACTATTAGACCGGTCACTAAAGTTGATGGAATATTGAGGTATCATCTATCTGCCTCTGTCGCAGCCATTGTTGAGGTGACCTTTCCTTAGTGGGAAGTGTTAGGCTCGGCAAGGAGTACATTTTTGGAGCATTTCGCTTTGCCTTAAACCACTTCCATATGGGACGTAGCTCCACGATGTAGAACGATAGTTACCGGAGTTTAACTCCAGTTCTATGAGTGGAGCGGAGCCCCATAGGGCTTAAGGCCCAGCCGACCCCCAGTCTCGCTGAAGATAATTTTTCGGGAGGCTGATTGAGGAGAAGCGTCCCCTTATATAGGGACACCTGTGGTCCCATTGGCTGCAGGTGTGTGTATCATTTTCTCTCAGGCTGTTTGCTGCCTAGGCAGCAGGGATCACCACTAGGAGCAGAGCTCCCCTATGGGGCGCCGCTCCACTTTACAACTATGGTAACTATCGTTCCTGGCATTATCCAGCAACTTCAGAACACCCCATTGAAGAGGAGTCGGATAACATTCCACAGGCCACAATCAACAGCCTGATCAACTCTATCTGAAGGAGATGTGGCACGCTGCATGAGGCAAATGGTGGTCACACCAGATACTGAATGGTTTTCTGATCCAGTCCCCTACCTTTTTTAAAAGGTATCTGTTACCAACAGATGCATATCTATATTTCCAGTCATGTGAAATCCATAGATTAGGGCCTAAGGAATCTATTTCCATTGACTGATTTCCTTATATGAACTGTAACTCAGTAAAATCTTCAAAATTGTTACATGTTGCGTCTATAGTTTTGTTCAGTGTATAATGATCTGTCACTCGGTAAACATGCCTGGGCAAGAATAAATAATAGCAAGCAAACATGGACTTGGATATCACATCAGTTACAATTGAATAATTATACGGACAGACAAAGTAAGCCTGCTAAACAACACCAAGTAGACAGACATAAACAACCATATAGCCTCACCAAAGTCAACAGAAAATATTTAGATTGAACAATGACTACCTACGGAATATGATTCAAACACAATGTTTGGAGAAGAGGAGACTTGTTCCCTGAGACAAGTGACTGTGAATGAAACAGAGCCATGTGTGTGTCTGGGGAAATGAGAGCAGAGGGAGATTGCTTGTACTAATCCAATCGTTGCAGCAGGCTCAACCGATGCCCCGCCCTTTTCTTACCAGACAGAAGAAATAGCCAATAGTTGTTTAGAGTACACAGCGCTTCACACTGTTTGAGTGAAGGAGAGCTAAATATAAAAAATACATCTAATTTTGGATAATTACAAAAAGCACTTACGTCATAATCTTCTTCGGAAAAATTCTTCATGTCCGTTACAATACTTGTTTTGGCCAAGTACACAGTCCTTGCTGTAATATCTCTGGTTATTTCACCCCAAGCCTGGTTTCACACAATGCTTAATATATTGTTTAACTGTTATTGGTGGGTATGATCTCAACGAGTCATGGTGGTGTGGTCATGAACTTGACCTGTCTTGTAGATGGCTAGTTAGCTATCTTCCTGCAGTTCGGAAATGAGTACAACTATGACTAGAAGTTACTTTTTCGTAGGAGGTTAGGATAATTTACGCAGCAGGTTAGGAAAAGTTTTAAGTACAATGTTATTCTAACTTGATACAAAAAGTAACTTCCACTGTAGCTGTACTCCCTCTCTAGTCACAACCCTGCAGCAGTGTTCATCATCGTGGATGATGTAGATCAAAACGTCATCTAGCGACAAATCCAATAGCAGTTGTCGCAGATTTTTTTGGGCAACATTGGATCCCAGACCAGCAGGCTACACCTCTCGATGTACATGTGGTCTCAGTGTTGCCAACGATTTTACAGTGAGTGTTGCTATTGGCGCCGAAGATTTGTCGCTAGATAACGTTTTGCTATAACCTCGACAATGTCACAGCGGTACAACGGCTCTCTACCGCCGCCTCCTGCCTGTGTGTGCACTATTGCTGTGACTTCTGTTGCAGCTTTTTCCTCTCTCGTTTGTGGCAGAATTGAGTGGGGAAAGTTGCTAAATGCTATAAATACATTAGAAAGCGTCGACTAGGGCTGTGTCCTGTCTAGGGCTGTGGCGGTCATGAAATTTTGTCAGCCAGTGATTGTCAAGCAAATAACTGCCAGTCTCACGGTAATTGACCGTTAATTAGCATATCCACTCATAGCCTACAAGTCACTGATGCAGACATTTGGAACATCTACATTTAAAAAAGTCTAAGAAATCAATTTAATATAGCCTACACCTACGCCATCGCAACAAATCCATTATTATTTGTTTATTTCAGAAGAACAGAATAACTCAAGAGTTGTCCTTGTGTTGGGCTACAATAGTTCGTTTAGCAGACAAGATTTGATTAGTATTCCGTGGCATAATTTTTTAGTAGTATGAAGAATACAATTGAACATAGCTTAATAAAGCAGAAAGGACATTTTCTGGAGGAAGGGATTTCCCCCATATTCCTCTCAAGCTAGATGCGTTGTTCTACTCAAACGTTTGTTGTCTTTTGTCATCTTCTGTACACGTCACATTTGAATCAAATTCTGGCTGTCTGTACCGTTAAGGATCATGGTGGAGTGGGATAATAGTAAGCCAAAAGCTGAAAATATCCCATTACATTTTAAGAAAATAGTTGAATGGGCAAGGAAAACCCCAGTCTGCAAAGTAAAAGAAAATGTAATCAACCACAGAATGCTATACGCGAAATTTATAGAAAATTGTCGTCCTAGAGACCTATTACCAATATCGACTTCCACCTGGCTACGGACACAATTAAAAGGTTTAGACAACAGACTAAAATATTTTAATTGGCTCGTTTTACACAGACGTCTTCCGGTCCGTTCAACATTACATGATCATAATTTGACCCTGAATACATTTTGTCCCAGGGACAATTGTTTGCAATTGAAACAATTCCCCATGTTTTATGGGAATGTTCTTTTGCACAATTAGTATGGGAAAAAATTTATTTGGGGATTTCTTGAGATTTAAAAAAACATTGGTAAGGGTGCAATTGTTAGAGTTAGTGACTCTGGTGTCCCTTATCAAGACCAAAATTTGGGAGGCCAGATATGGTGCGGTCAATGAAACAAGACATTTGGAAAAGAATACAATTCGAAATATATAAGTGGGGCATCGTACCAGTTAAACAGAGATGGAAAGGGATATACCCTACATTGTAAAAGTTTTTTTATAGCCTATATATAATTGTATTCCATAAGTAAAATTGTTATATAGGCTAAGCCTTTGTACATATTTGATATACACTGAGGTTTATTTAGAGTTCACTTTGGCATATGTGTGTTTTATTTATAAAATTGTTTGTATTCTTTTTGGAGATTGTTAGAGGCATGCTAATCTTGAATGTAGGCCTATAATACTGGTCAGGTTCCGCAGAACAGCACTTTTTTTTTAAATGAGTTTTGCTATTTTATATATGGTTACGGTACGTTTTGATACTGTTTTTTATAAATATATGTTATGTACAACGTAATGCACTGAATTTGTAATTGTATTTGAATGTGGAATGAAAGTAAAAAGTATTTTTCCTAAAAAGTAAATACAAAAATATGCATAATTTAGAGTTATTTAAGCAAGGTGTGATACAAACATTGGGCTATATATGCTTTCATGTTTAATACATTCTAACACGGAACCCAAACCACCTGCGCGCGTGTCGTGCGCCATCGTGCATAAAAGTGTTTTGTCCCCCCACACCAAACGCGATCACGACACGCAGATTAAAATATCAAAACAAACTCTGAAACAATTACATTAATTTGGGGACAGGTCGAAAAGCAATAAACATTTATGGCAATTTAGCTAGCTAGCTTGCACTTGCTAGCTAATTTGTCCTATTTAGTTAGCTTGCTGTTGCTAGCTAATTTGTCCTGGGATATAAACGTTGAGTTGTTATTTTACCTGAAATACACAAGGTCCTCTACTCCGCCAATTAATCCACACATAAAAAAGTTAACCAAATAGTTTCTAGTCATCTCTTCTCCTTCCAGGCTTTTTCTTCTTTGAACTTTTATGGTGATTGGCATCTAAACTTTCATAGTATTACCACGACGACCGGCAACACAGTTTGTCTTTCAATCACCCATGTGAGTATAACCAATGAGGAGATGGCAGAGGCAGGACTTGCAGCGCGTCAGAAATAGACTTCTATTTTAGCCCTTGGCAACGCAGAAGCTTGTTGACGCGCACGAGCAGTGTGCGTGCAATAATTGAATAACATAGATTTCTAATTTTATTTTGCAACGCTCGCGTCGTAGTCAGGGTATGAGGTGAATATAATGATTTGAAAAAAGTCACAAGCTGCACACACTTCATCAGTCTCTCATTCACAATTTGACAAGCACTTCTCACCAGGCCTTCGAATTTCCCGGCAGCAACTCCCTTGTGTGGCCGTAATGCCGACCCAAAAAAATATCTATGCCTTTTGTGGCCAAAGTGGCCATTGTGCCCTTGGGCTGAATATAATAGGCTTATTATAATTCCCTTCTCCAGGCTGTGGTGCTCCGAAGCACCTCCCACTCAAACAGCCCTCTCAGATATAGCTAACGCCCATCATGTGATCGGGTCCTTCTCATTGGCATTTCAGCTATGAAGAAGGCTACAAGTGAATAAAACCGGACACATCTGGGTTGCAACTGCGGGCGTCTTTATCAAATTCAGATGGTCAAATTGAAGAAATTACAAATGTCCACATTTAGCCTACTTTTCGTCAGACAACAAGATGAGTAGCCTTACCTACAGCAAAAGCACTAGCCTATGTCAATCTACTATCCCCCCTCGGGGCTCCCGAGTGGCGCAGCGGTCTAAGGCACTGCATCTCAGTGCAAGAGGCATCACTACAGTCCATGGTTTGAATCTAGGCTGAATCGGGTGGCGCACAATTGGCTCAGCGTCGTCTGCGTTTGGCAGGGGTAGGCTATCATTGTAAATAAGAATTTGTTCTTAACCGACTTGCTTGGTTAAATAAAAAAATATAGTACAAAAGTTGACCTATTCTATTGGTGTCCTTCTGTGCAATAAATAAATATTCCAAACATACTCTGAGACAGTTGTGGGATGCATTAGATCCCAAATGAATACCACCACTCGCATTATTATTATTATTTTCTTTTCACATTACAAGCGCAGCAATGCACACACAGCAGTAAGACTAAAAGCGCAAGCAATTAGTGGGAAAACACTTCTCGAAAGTGACGGCAAATGTAATTATTATTTTTAAAAATTGTAAATTATCTTCCCCAAATTTGAAACTCAAGCCCTGATCTGTTTCACCTGTCCTTGGTGCTTGTCTCCACCCCTTGACCTGTCTTTGCCTTCCCCTTTTGCTACAATAAACATTGTTACTTCGACAGTCTGGGTCTTTCCTTGATTCCTGAGATATGCCAGTTAGCCTCTACACCACTTTATTTTACAAAGTTATTTGGCCACTTTAGTTGTGATATAAACCTTATCAAAACATATAGGCCTATGGGCTAGGCTACATGAGGTGTGCGACTGATTTGAAAAAGTTGCAAATAAAAAGGTATGTGCCGTTTAATGCACAAGCTGGGCATCATTCACAAGTGATAGGCTAACATTGTCACTCATCAGGCTATTATTGATTTAATGTTGTCTTTACATATACTAAATAATATGTGTGTGATATTGGTTTTGATTTAGAATGGACCATCATTATCATGCACCTGTCTCGGAACCGGGGACAAAAATACACATCATCTGTGCACTTAAATAGCGAATGGAGGACGTTTTCCGCATGGTTAATTTTCATGCCAGCCATGTAGGCTAAACTCCCTGTTGTAAAGCAAAGCAATGTGCTTAATATTAGTAAAGTTGATGAAAACATAATAGTAGGCCTAGCCTATAGAAAGCTGATGGGATCCTCCACTTTTTAAGAGGCCATCAAAACTGTTTTCTCATGCATTTGCATAGCCTATAGAAATGTTGCGCAGCATGAGTTCATGGGCACTCATGAAGTGTTTGATTTAGGCTCCGTAGACGGGCACATCGCTCACCGCTCCCGAGTATACTACTCGCCAATGTCCAGTCTCTTTACAACAAGGTAGACATTTATATCCCCCCCAAGCAGACACCTCGACCGCCCTGAAAGAACTTAATTGGACTCTATGCAAACTGGAAACCATATATCCTGAGGCTACATTTATTGTAGCTGGGGATTTTAGCAAAGCTAATCTGAAAACAAGGCTCACTAAATTTTATCAGCATATCGAATGCGCTACCCGGGCTGGCAGCATTCTTGATCATGGCTACTTTAACTTCCGCGACGCATACAAAGCCCTACCTCTCCCTCCTTTTTTGCAAATCTGACCATGACTCCATTTTGTTGCGCCCAGCCTACAGACAGAAACTAAAACAGGAAACGCCCATGCTCAGGTCTGTTCAACGCTGGTCCGACCAATCTGATTTCACGCTTCCAAGATAGCTTCGATCAAATGGACTGGGATATGTTCCGGATAGCCTCAGACAACAATACTGACGTATACGCTGATTTGGTGAGCGAGTTTATTAGCAAGTGCATCGGTGATGTTGTACCCACGGTGACTATTAAAACCTTCCCCAACCAGAAACCGTGGATTGATGGCAGCATTTGCGCAAAATTGAAAGCGCGAACCACTGCTTTTAATCATGGCAAGGCGACCGGAAACATGACCAAATACAATCAGTGTAGCTATTCCCTCCGCAAGGCAATGAAACAAGCTAAGCGTCAGTATAGAAACAAAGTAGTCGCAATTCCACGGCTCAGACACGAGATGTATGTGGCAGGGTCTACAGTCAATCACGGATTACAAAAAGAAAAGCAGCCCTGTCGCAGACACGGACGACTTGCTCCCAGACAAATTAAACAACTTCTTTGCTTGCTTTGAGGAAAATACAGCGCCACTGACACAGCCCGCTACCAAAACCTGTGGGCTCTCCTTCACCGCAGCCAACATGAGTAACACATTTAAACGTGTTAACCCTTGCAAGAATGCATCCCTAGCCGCATCCTCAGAGCATGCGCAGACCAGCTGGCTGGTGTGTTTACGGACATATTCAATCAATCCCTATCCAAGTCTGCTGTTCCCACATGCTTCAAGAGGGCCACCATTGTTCCTGTTCCCAAGAAAGCTAACTGAAAGTAACTGAGCTAAACAACTATCGCCCCGTAGCAGTCACTTCCGTCATCATGAAGTGCTTTGAGATACTAGTCAAGGTTCATATCACCTCCACCCTACCTGACACCCTGGACCCACTCCAATTTGCTTACAGCCCCAATAGGTCCACAGACGACGCAATCGCAATCACACTGCCCTATCCAATCTGGACAAGAGGAATACCCATGTAAGAATGCTGTTCATCGATTACAGCTCAGCATTTAACAGCATAGTACCCTCCAAACTCGTCATTAAGCTCAAGACCCTGGGTCTCGACCCCGCCCTGTGTAACTGGGTCCTGGACTTTGACAGGCCGCCCCCAGGTGGTGAGGGTAGGAAACAACATCTCCACTCCGCTGATCCTCAACAGTGGGGCTCCATCAGGGTGCGTTCTCAGCCCTCTCCTGTACTCCCTGTTCACCCATGACTGTGTGGCCATGCACGCCCCCAACTCAATCATACCCATGACTGTGTGGCCATGCACGCCCCCAACTCAATCATCAAGTTTGCACACGACACTAGTCAGTGGTTGGCTTGACTCCCAACAACGACGAGACGGCCTACAGGGAGGAGGTGAGGGCACTAGGTGTGTGGTGTCAGGAAAATACCCTCTCACTCAACGTCAACAAAACAAAGGAGATGATCGTGGACTTCAGGAAACAGCAGAGGGAGCACCCCCCTATCCACAGCGACGGGACAGTAGTGGAGAAGGTGGAAAGTTTTAAATTCCTCTGCGTACACATTACGGACAAACTGAAATGGTCCACCCACACAGACAGCTTGGTGAAGAAGGCGCAATAGCGCCTCTTCAACCTCAGGAGGCTGAAGAAATTTGGCTTGTTACCGAAAACAGTCACAAACTTTTACAGATTCACAATCGAGAGCATCCTGTCGGGCTGTATCACCGCCTGGTATAATAACTGCTCCACCCACAACCGTAAGGCTCTCCAGAGGGTAGTGAGGTTTGCACAACGCCGGGGGCAAACTACCTGCCCTCTAGGACCCCTACACCACCCGATGTCACAGGAAGGCCAAAAAGATAATCAAGGACAACAACCACCCGAGCCACTGCCTGTTCACCCTGCTATAGTCCAGGAGGCGAGGTCAGCACTGGCGCATCAAAGCTGGGACCAAGAGACTGAAAAACAGCTTCTATTTCAAGGCCATCAGACTGTTAAACAGCCATCACTAACATTGAGTGGCTGCTGCCAACATACTGACTGAAAACTCTAGCCACTTTAACAATTAAAAAGTGGATGTAATAAATGTATCACTAGTCACTTTAAACAATGCCACTTTATATAATGTTTACATACCCTACATTACTCATCTCATATGTATATACTGTACTCTATACCATCTACCTCCATCCATATATTTATAGGTACACATTCTTACTCATTCCTTTTCACTTGTGTGTATAAGGTAGTTGTTGGGAAATTGTTAAGATTACTTGTATTACTGCATGGTCAAAACTAGAAGCACAAGCATTTCGCTACACCTGCATTAACATCTGCTAACCATGTGTATGTGACCAATAAAATTTGATTTGATTCAATTTTCGATTTGCATTGATGACAGAGTGATTTGAGGGATAATAGTGCTGAGTACCAGGCAGTTAGCATATTTGGAGCATCAGAGCTTGGAGAAGCCTAATTACTTGACTAAACGGTCAAGTGGAATTTTACTGCCATCATGACACGTGACCACCATGACAGCTCTAGTGTCAATATTCCCCAAAGGCAGCCTGAAAAGTAGCTGAATTTGTTATTACACTTACAGTCGCTGGAGTAGCTGGAAACCAGCTAACTATTGCGATAAAGCCGCTAAATTGGTAACACTGGGTCTGGGTGTCAGTCAGGCTACACTTACTGTCCCGACCCTTACGAAAAAAGATCGCAGCCTGGTTGCAGTATAACTGCAGTATACTGCAGTTATTCTGCAATTACCGCGCCCAAAATACCAGTCAACTGCAGTTACAGCGCTTTTACTGCAGTTTCAAAAGGAAGGCCTTTTTTCACCAACTTGGTTGTGATTGTTTCGTTTGAATTCCAGAAAAATTCAGATTTTAACACACTCAACCATTCACACCAAGTCTTATGCGTATTTCGCATAATGTTATGCCAATATCAGTGGCTATATGTTGTTTAAAGTGGCTAGAGAGGATGCAGTAATGAGAGAAAAATAATAAACTACAGAAAATATTCGGATCATCCTTTGCTGCATTTCATTCAGTCATGTCTAGACTTGACAGATCATTCGGAACATGGAATTCCGAAAGCGTCATGCATCTAAACCTACATTTAAATGTGTCTACCATGTCCACAGTGTGTCCGGATACCCTTTTCCCGCGCTATAGTAAAATGCCAGTGTGCATTCTACAAACGATGGAATAGGCAAAATATGATAACAACTGATGGCAGTAGCTAACTAGCCAGCTAACCTCTGTTCCAACATAGAAAGCAACGCTAAACGGATAACGCTAGCCAAACACATTTTTTCCCCTTCTAAAGATTAGCTAACTGGCATTTATGAGGCCAGCTTCTTTGCACAATAGTAACGTATTTCCTCCAATGTTATAATGAAATGACTGATTGGTATCCAGTATCCACCTGGGAGGGCCCTTGTCGGCCGGCCTTTAGTCGGTGTTCTGACGGACGGTTCCTCCCGCCCCATGTGGATTTGTCTCTATCGGGGGAGTGGCCCTACATTGGTGTTCCGGTGCGGGGAGTGGCACACCCAGGCAGCCATGCCGGAGGTGGTTGCCATCCCGCTACGCATTGGCGCCAGAGACACGATTTCTCACACCCTGACATTGGCTCGGTTGTGCGGTTCCTACTAAACCCTCCAGCTAGACAAAGACCTCTCGAGCGGTGCCCCGGCACTCTTGGCTCCGGCCACGGGCAGTTCAGGGCCTCCCGCTGGGCATACAGCTGATTGCACCGGGGCCTCCTCCAGTCACGGGTAAGGACTGTGCCCTGGACGTTCTCTGCTTAGTGTGCCCAGGTACAACCTCTACGTTGCGAGGGGCTCCCTGGTTGATCCTGCCAGTAGCAAGGGGCCTAATGAACCCGGAGGAGTTCCTCCGGGCAAACGGTTTGATACATTAAAAGACTTGAGGTACAGGTGGCGACTTGCCGAATCCTAACCACTTGATCACCAGGGAAATGTTTTTGATGCATTTCTCCAACCAGTGTCCAAACTGGGTCATCAACCGTGGACCCACACATGCTTCACCAGGGGCATGTGTGCGAGCAGCAAATCCTGGACGTGCAAGGTCAGAAAAGTGAGAGGCAAAACAAGAAGCGAGATGAGAAAATTGAGTTACCAGCAAAAAAGTGGGTTAACATGCTTTGCATAAAGAGAAAAAGGTTGTGGATTTCCGGACCAAAGGGGGAGAAATGCCTGAAAGGGTCTCCTCCTCGCAGAATAGTTTCTTGCGAAAACGTATCCTTCCAGGATAAGTCTCAGGCCTCGGACCCAGATCCTCTCGATGCCCCGGGAAGCGAGGGAGGACGCGGGCTCGATGGCGCCTCAGTGTATCGGCGAATTAAAGACGCGTGCCCTAGCATCGCGGGATGGGGGCAGTGATGTCGTGATGCCACCACAACCAGTTCTTGCCGAGAGTGAAGTGAGGGATTTGCGTGCCCCAGCCAGTTGCTCAAAGGAGATGGCCTCGTCAAGTGACTTGAGCTGTGGTCGATGTGGAATATCACTTAGGGCCGTCGGGGAGGCGGTGAAGCACTATGCGGTGGTGCACCCGGCGGTCTCGGTGG
Source organism: Hucho hucho (assembly GCA_003317085.1). Lineage (NCBI taxonomy): Eukaryota > Metazoa > Chordata > Actinopteri > Salmoniformes > Salmonidae > Hucho > Hucho hucho. The sequence goes on from QNTS01002012.1 coordinate 70,348, forward strand.
TTTTCGTGTGTCGGTTGTGCGGGAAGTCCAGCGGCAATAGCCACTCCATCTCATGTCATATCCCTAAATGTAAGGGAGGGATGGTGACCCAGATGGAATCGGACAGTGGTTATGATTGTGGACACTGTCCGAAAACGTTTACAACGTCTATGGGGCTGACTCAGCACAAAAGACACAAACACAAGCTCTTTGTTGCCAAGAGAAGGAGGGGGAGTTGACAGCAATTGAAAGGGGAAATAACGAGGCCGGAGAGGTGTGGAGCGAGTGGGAGGAAAAGGAATTGGTTCGGCTGTGTGGAGAATTGGCTGGGGTACAGCAGATGAACAGGTTGATAGTCGACAGCCTGGGAACTGGTAAAACTGCAGAACAGGTGAGGTGGAAAAGACGTAGAATGAGACTTGAGAAGGTACGAAGTGACTGTCCCGAAGAAGAATATGACTGGAGTAATCTTGTTGATATGCTGTCCAGGCCGGGGACACCATTAACACCCCCAAATGTTCTCCAGGGATTTCTCCGTGATGAGCTAATTGGGGATGCTACCAAGAATGGTGTCCAGATTGGGGACGTCACATTGTCCATAAGGGGGGTGGAGAAAGATCCAGCCTTGCTCAATATGTCCGTCCTTGAACTGCAACGGCTGCTAGGTGGTGGGTCGGGGTCGGCCGAACCAACTGAGAGAAGGCGGGTTCCAAGTGAAAGAAGAAGCAAGGCAGGAAGTACTGAATTCCATCGGGTATAGGAGCTGTTTGACAACAAGCAGACCAGGCTTGCTAAATATATTCTAGACGGCAATGTGAATGGTACAGCTAGCTCTCCGTCACTCGAGGTTGCCTTTGCTTTCAAGAGTAGATGGGAGGTAGTAGAAGAGTACCATGGACTTGGTCAATTCCTCTCGGAGGGTGGTGCGGACAACAGGGCCTTCCGGCTGCTCATCTCAGCGGCAGAAGTATGTGAAAACCTTAGGACATTGAAGAAGGGGACAGCAGCTGGGCCAGATGGGATTACAAAAACGGCATTGCTTGAATGGGATCCCTATGGTGTGAAACTGGCCGGTACCTTTTCCATATGGTTGACATTGGGCACCCTGCCTGAACCCTTTAAGAAGTGCAGGACAACTTTGATACCCAAGACTGACGACCCGATTTTGATCACCCAGGTGGCTGGGTGGAGACCTCTTACTATCGGATCTATGGTCTTGAGGTTATACTCTCGCATTCTGACACACAGGCTGGCGCGGGCTTGTTCCATTAACCCGCGACAGAGAGGATTTGTTTCCTCACCTGGGTGCTCGGAAAACTTAATGATCTTGGAAGGATTAATCAAGAGAAGCAGGGCCAAGGGCGAGATGTTGGCCATGGTGTTGGTTGATTTTGCGTGTGCATTTGACTGAGTCATCTGCACATCTTGGAGGTACTCAGGCAGAGAGGACTCGAACATATTGTTGGAATCGTAGGTGATTCATACACCGATGTAACGACCGTGGTGTCAGTCAATGGAGAGCCTTCCCCCCTGTTGACGTGAGGGTAGGCGTCAAACAGGGAGATCCAATGTCTCCGCTGTTGTTCAATCTGGCCCTGTACCCTATGATTGACACCCTTGAACGCTGCGGCTTGGGGTACAGACTGGATGATCGTCAGATCGCAACCTTGGCTTTTGCTGATGATCTTGTCTTGGTGAGCGGTTCTTAGGAGGGCATGATGCACAACATCCTGATTCTGGAAGAATTCTGCCGACTGACTGGGTTGAGGATTCAGCCCAGGAAGTGCCACGGTTTTCTCACTCAAAGAGTTCGAGGAGTGCGATCGATCAACCTCTGTAGGCCCTGGATAATGGGTGGCGAAGAGCTACACATTGTCGGGCCTGAAGAGTCGGTTGCGTACTTGGGCCTGAGGGTGAGTCCGTGGTATGGCATTAGGGTACCAGAACCTGTCGAACGACTCCGTAAGTGGATTAGTTCGATTGGGCGATCACCGCTGAAGCCTTCACAGAAGGTGAGGATGTTGAATGTCTACGCAATTCCGAGGATGGTGTATCAGGCGGATCATGGCGGGCTGGGGCCAAAAGTCCTGAATGTACTGGATGGGATGATCAGGAAAGCGGTGAAGGCGTGGCAGGTACATGACCTTCCGCCATGTACCTGTGACAGGCTGCTATACTCGAAAGTTGCTCGATACACCCCGATTGCTCCGTATGCTTTGGCTGCCCTGAAGGTGAGGAAAGTGAAGGTGTTTGGATTTCCTCTGGGAGCTCGAGGCAAGTGACCAACCTCCAATAGTGGATTGCTACGGGCCCTGGGTGTGAGTGGTGGCAGGAGGAAGCAGCTGGCTAAACTGTTCAGTAGAAGGGCTCTTCTGTACTCTTTAGATGTCCTCCGGGACTTCTATAGAATAGGTGGGGAGATAGTGGACTCGGATGGTGAGAGCAAAGATAGTCGCCTACCGAGCCTGGGGATGGCTATCAGGGGGTGCCTGCCGCAAGTGGGGCACCTTCACTATCCTCCTCCTTAAGCTGTCTTGATTCCCATTGAGAGCTTCCAGCACCCTCACGATTGAACGCTGCCCTAGCTCGGCTAGGAGATCCAAAGAGCCAAGGGGCTATGGAGCACCATGACGGTTGAAATACCTCCGTAGCTTGCTGGGGAGGTGGCGGCAATGTCGAGTCATGGTGTGCGAAACAGAACTCCTAACTTCGGCGGAAGAAGGGACGAGAAGGGGTTAGGTTGTCTTGTACAACTAAGCCCATAAGTGAGAGGGTATTGCAGAAGATGTTTACTGGGCTCAGTGGCATCTTACCCTATGAATTGCTGTGGGGCCCTGGTTAAACACTGCTCCAGTCCGGGCTGGGAGAGTGGTAGGCCGGGTAAGGGCTGGTTGGGTAAGGGCTGGTCCCAAAACAAACGTAAGGGCTGGTCCCAAAACAAACGTAAGGGCTGGTCCCAAAACGAACATTTTCTGGAGACTTGTGGGAAGAGTGCTGATGATGTCACCCACTGAATGCACTTTCGGTAGTCTGATTGTGTTAGATGATTTCTTCTCGGTCTGGACGCAATCAGACTTCAAGGGACTTTTGTGCGTCTAGATCCGTCTTTTCAATGCGATCTTTGTATTCAGATAGCAGAAGTCGCACGTAAGTGTCAAGTGTAGGCACGACCTAAGACAATGTTATTGTCGTCTACCATCCTTCACATCATTCTCTTACGGAAGTATTTTTATTGATTTATTTACTCCTTTTTCTCCCCAATTTTGTGGTATCCAATTGGTAGTTATAGTTTTGTCTCATTGCTGCAACTCCCGTACAGACTCAAGAGAGGCAAAGGTTGAGAGCCATGCGTCCTCCAAAACACAACCCAAACAAGACACACTGCCCACTTAACCCAGAAGCCAGCTACACCAAAGTTTTGGAGGAAACACTGTACACCTGGCAACCGTGTCAGCATGCATGAGGCTGGCCTGCCACAGGAGTCGCTAGAGTGCAACGGGACAAGGATAACCGTGCTGGCCAAACCCTCCCCTAACCCAGACGATGCTGGGCCAATTGTGCACACCACTCCTTGGGAGGCCACTTCCAGAAGTTTACTAAAACATGAGCGAACCCTCCCTCAACTCATTTTGTTATAACATCGTTGGTACAAAAAGCTATGTATATGAACAAACGTGGCTAGAATTAGCTTAGCTCATCATAATCAATACAACTTTCAAAAAAGTATTTTACACACATCATGTGTCCATTACAATCTATGCAAGAATCGGAATGCATGATTTGTCACCTGTACTTAAAAATGTGAATAAAACAGTAAATAAATAAATAAATACTTAACACAAAACATTTTCTGATAGTGATTTATTGATACAAGTGGCATGTTTAGGCAGTCAATCACGTAACCTCTCACTCCCACTCGAGCCATTCAGTGTTGTCGTTTATTTATGTAGCTAGTGAGCTAAGCTGTAGCATTAGCAATGTCTTTCACAAGGGAGATAATTCACAAATGCGGAAATTCTGGATTATTATTTATTTTTGTATAAATTCTGACAATGAGGCTAAGTATTGGAAGTCAGGAATCAGATTCTGACAGTGAGGAGCTGTCCCCCAACCTTGTAGCCATTGATAACCCTGAATCTGAGGATCCCTTGTCCACTGACAAAGTCCCAGGTCCCTTTGAAGATGCTGGTGGTGATGGAGGCAGACCGACAGTGGATGCAGTACAGGAGTTATGTGGTAGCTGGAAGGCCACCAGCCATTTCACTCCTCCTGGCCTTGCTGTTTGCTTTGATGAGTCCCAGTCTGGAGTGCAACGCCCCTTGACATTTCCCTCTGAGTCAGAGTGCTTCAAGCTGTTTCTCACAGAGGAGTTGGTGGGAGACATAGTAGAGGAGACCAATCGCTATGCCTTGGAGCTACAGGAAAAGAGAGTCAGGAGTGAGGGGGAAACTCACTAAATGGGTGACAACCACAATTAGTGAAATGTATACCTTCCTGGTGACAATCCTTCTCATGGGAATAGTAACGAAAAACTCCCTAAGAGAATACTGGAGCACAGATCAGATCCTATGTTTACAACTCCCTTCTTTGCCAACCTCTTTTCCCAAGACCGGTTCCTAGTTCTGCTGCGATGCCTGCATTTCGTCAACAATGCTACTGCCAACCTAAATGACCAGTTACACAAAATAGGAAATGTTCTTACCAGCCTGACATCAGCTTTTGATCGGGTCTTTGTGCCATACAAGGACCTATGCATTGATGAGTCCCTGATGTTATGGAAGGGTAGGCTGGCGTTCCGTCAATATATTCCCTCCAAAAGGCACAGGTTTGGGGTCAAGTGCAACGTGAAGACAGGATTTGTCCAGGACATTATAGTGTACACAGGGTCCCACCACTGACATCCAACATTATGAGGGGCTTGCTGGGGTGTCCGGGTCCACGGTGATGACCATGCTGGCTCCTCATCTCAGCAAGGGACACTTTGTATGTGGACAAATGGTACAGCAGTCCCACACTCTTCCAGCATCTGTTCTCCAACAGCACAGGCAGGTCGAACAGGAAGGGGATGCCGGCATTCAGATGCAGAGGGGAGGTGGAGTTCAAAGAGAACTGTCAACAGCTGGCAGTAGTGGCATGACAAAAGTGATGTCCATGTCCTCTCCACTGTCCATACAGCAACCATGTTGGCCACAGGGAAGGACCACCAGACGGAGGAGAGAAAGATCAAACAAAACCGTGTTTGACTATAACCTCAAAATGGGGGGAGTGGATAAGTCGGACATGATAAACATATTTTTGGAATGCACTTGGGAAAAAATATATTTTTCCATCTGATCGACACAGCTGCCCTCAATGACCACATAGTTCACTGCCAACTAACAGCTGAGATGATTACTGAACAAGGTACTTTTTATAATTGGATAAACAGTTCCATTATGCAATTATAGTGGCAATATCTCACCCACCTACCCACTGCCTCACAGGGCTCTAAAGTGCAAGTATTTTATTCGCATTTGCCCCTAAAAATAGACGTGTGCGAACCTAAAAAATTATTTACGAGCACAGTGTGCGATTTAAGATTACAACCTACCGTAATCTATTTTTACCCCGCTGCTAATTGTTTAAAAACTACAAGTCCCACATTCCACAAGCGCCAACCAGAGTTTCTGTGATGACGCAGTCCAGTCAGAGAGAGAAAGGTGAACAACACTGGAAAATAGTATCGTTATAGGCTATAAGTTAACGTGCAGACATCGCTAAAAATTAAGCCCATTAAATTTTATTTTAAGCGAAAAAGAGACGAGAAGAAAAAGGAATCCGGCGAGGGGGATTCGCAAGGTTAAACTAATGAAGCCTCTTCACAAGGTTTACCTGAAGCGGCTAACGTTGACATGGCGGCTAATGTTAGGGATGCTGAGAACAACGTTAGCGAAGCTACCGTGACCCCCGCTGTCACTTCTATGTCGACCGTAGCCGGTGGAGGGAGAACATATAGATTCAATTCCAATTGGCTCAAAATGTTCCCATGGCTAGAGTTCGAAAACAACGTCATGTTCTGCAAATATTGTAGAGGGCAGAAACAGGCAGGCAACTTGTTCTTCGTGTCAGCAAACCCGCATCTGAAAAGAGATAGCGTAGCACAACATAACATCTTGCGGCGGCATATCCAGTGCAGAGATCTGTAGCTGTTGAGACCGGAGAAACCATCAGGCACGGTGTCAGCAGCCCTGAGGAGGCAAGTGCTGCTGTCTGAGAAGGAGAAGAGGAGGCAGCTAAAAATAAAGATAGACATCGCATACTTCATTGCGAAGAAGAACCTTTCGTCAAATATCAGACTCCACTACAAAAACAGAGTTGACATTAATCCCACATACAACAATGATGTAAGATGTGCGGAGATGATCGGTCAAATTGCTGACATAATGAGAGCAAGCCTGTCAGCGAAGCTGAAAGCCGCTAAGTATCTTGCCGTTTTAATAGACGGAGACACTGATATATCCAACACTGAATGCGAGATTGTCTACGTACGCTTGTTGGAGGATGGGAAGCCAGTCAATCTCCTGGTCGGACAACAGACCCTTGAGCACTCTCATGCCATTGGTAAGTTGTTCCTCTTTATAGGTTTTATAGACTTTATTATTGTGTAAAGTTTAATCATTATTCATAATGGAGATAATTTAGTTTGTCAGAAATACTTCGGTATTATAGTTTTTTTGTGTTGTCATTCGAGGTGTTTTGGATGCCACCAAGGCCATATTTCGTGCTGTTTGCCCAGAGGAGGATGGAGGGTCATGGATGAAGAAGTTCATCTCCTTCGGGGCAGATACCATGCAATTGGTATGGTTTCCTATTGCACAATGAAAAGATATCTCCCAGATTGCAATACCTATGGCTTCCACTGGATGTCAACAGTCTTTAGACAAGGTTTCAGGCTTGTTCTTTGAAAAACGAACAAGAAATAGAAGTTCTTTCAAGTGGCTGTTGAACCGGACACTACTGTTTTGCGCGCATGACTGTGCGCGCTCTTCGTTATTTTTCTTATATCTATAAATCTCCGTTTGGTTGGCGCGTTATGATCATAAAATCCACCGTTGAGTCGCCCATTGAAACGTGAAGAGAACACGTTCAAATTATACCTATAAACTTTCTACAAACAAATCAAACATCATTTTTAATGTATCCTTATTTGTATATTTACTGTAATATTTCAACCGGACGATAACGTGAACAATAGGAAAGGAAAATAAAGTGGTGCACGTTCACAATCTCGCGCCCGTCAAACATTGTAAACAAAAGTGGTCCCCTGACTACTTCCTCTTCCTATCCGTTCTGCTTACTGCTACAGCCCCCGACTCTGTATAAACACTGTTGTTGACATCTAGTGGAAGCCATAGGTACTGCAATCTCAGTCCTAGGTAAAATACAAATGAATAGGCAGCCTGGAGAAGGTCATTTACAAAAAAAACTGCAAATCCGGATGCTATATCAGTTCTGTTATAATATAATAATATAATATATATAGTAATATAAGATACTTAACAATACTTGTTCCACCAAACTTTCTCCCTCACCTCATACTTTCCAAATGGCAGTCGTTTTTCGGTTACAGGTCATGAAGTACACTTGTATCACCTTCTCACCCCCGTCTCTGTGGTCAGGCTTGTCACCTAACGTTAGCTCTTCGTTATCGTTCAGGGGACGCGTCGCTGTAACTGGCAGGCTGCCTTTCCCAGAGCGCTGACGCACTAACTAGTACATCGGTAGTCTCTTCTTTCTGCAGTCATGCATTCTGTTGTTATATAAACGACTGGCTGAGCCTTGGATATTGTCTGAAAATCCTGCCAACCATGAACATGTATAAATATGCCTCAAGTTAGACAGCGGGCCGGCTAAGAATGAACGAGGTGAAGTTCTGACTATGTCATATTGCAGACATTTATGAATGGTTGTAAAACCCTATATATAAACTACTCGGGATGTAGTCGACCGTCAATTTTACTCCATGTTTGGATGAATTACCTGACAGGGCTGGCTATGAACGACGCGGAGCGGTCATGTCCCAACGGAGTGAAAATATTTTGCATACTGAAAGGTATAAATCACACATGAGCATTCAAGAAAATATATTTCAATCAAGCTTTCGAGACGGAAGGCTACAGACGTAGCCCACGCGTTTTGATCATTGCCACTAATTTCTTTACAGTTAGCTATATATCTCTTAGCTATATATCTCTTATTATGCCTGTGTTGATTGATTGATTTAATTTAGTACACAATACAAAATAAAAACAAAAGGACGCTCCAGCCAGTGACGCCTCCACATACAATTTTAGAAAATCAGCAAGGATAACACGATAAAGTTTAAAATATGATTTCCATTATTGTCCTTTTGAAAAGGGACGGAGGAATGCAACAAGGTTAAGCGGGAATTGTAATGTCAACAGACAATGACCGACAAAATTGTTGTTTGATTCATAACATGAAATCATGTGTACAATTCCCTTTACTAATAAACAACTATGGACAGGTACATCTCACATGCAGTTAATATATAAAACAATCAATACCTAATATATACAAGACAATCACAATAGGATAAACAACAGGCACCAAAACGCAGATCATATGCTACGCCGCGCATTTTCCTTCTCAGCCACGTACTATTATTTTATGGCTCACTTTTGAGACATGTTACTATTTAGCCATTTTTTCAGTGAACACTTGAAACTACATATGGAAGTTTCAAACTCTTAACACTTAAATCTAAAGGAACAACGACAGTTCCACTCAATCTAGTGGAATAGTTATGGTGATCCTGTACCAAGTTAAAGTAGTTACATAGGTACCTGGGGACCATAATGTGGACAATTTAATCTGAGAGACTCTCCTCCACTTTGAGCAGTCTAAGGCTTTCAAAGTGGGAATGGTCAAGATGCATAAATGCTTGAAGTTTAAGAATAATCCTGACTAATTTGTTCTGAGAAGCCTGCAATTCATTTCTTATTTTCTTGGGGGCGCTAGTGGCGCACTGGTCTAAGGCACTGCATGTCAGTGCAAGAGGCATCACTGCAGTCCCTGGTTCAAATCCAGGCTTTGTCACATCTAGCTGTGATTGGAAGTCCCAAAGGGTGGCGCACAATTGGCCCCGTGTCATCTGGGTTTGGCTGGGGTAGGCCATCATTGTAAATATGAATTTGTTCTTAACTGACTTGCCTGGTTAAATAAATAAAACGTGCAGAATCTGAAGCCTAGAGCGGTCTTTAAAACAAAAACTTGTTTTAGTTTTTTTTCTAACCCAGTTTACTGGTCCCGTCAGTGGTGAGCGTAACCTCGTTTTCATGCATCATCCTCAGGTGCAATGACACCTGTCTTGCCTCCAGTGTAATATTTTTACATGTTGATATGTTAGGTAACCTATCAATTTCATTGTTTAAATCGTCCGTTTTATCTGGCAATTATTTTTCCTTTCTCTTCTTATACTGAAGTGTATTAAATTGCTCTCTTCCACGCTGAAGGTTTTTAATTTACTTGCAACTCCTCTACATTTATTGCCATCTGTAAATTAACCTGTTCTAATCTGAGATTCTCTCCTTTCTGCTCTGTGATTCTAGTTTGAAGTACATCTATTTGAACATCTTTCCGTTTACTGCGTTTGTTTGAGTTCCGCAAGGTCTCTTCTGAGCTCTGATTTTGATTTGCAAGGGAGATGATGTTTCTTTAACTGTTGTAGCCCGTTTCGCTGAATCTAGACATTTGAGTCTTAAGTCTAGAAATGTATGAATCTAAATCTTTTAATTTAATTCTAGATTTACACCAAATTGCACACAGTATTTATATTGTTGCTGCCCCTCACCTGTAGTTATGTTTTTAAAGATTTTGCAGTCTTCTCAGTCAGTCCTTCCTCTTGCGTTAGCAGTGTGGAAAGTGACAGGAGTGGTGTATCAAGGGAGAACTAATTTTCAGAAATGTCATTTGTCGTCTATTGGAAATAGGTATAAACTGTAACAGGTATAAACGGGGTTAAATAGAGGTAAGAAGGGCTCAAGGAAAGGGTGTGATGTGTGAGTGAGACAGCAGGTGTTGCGTGTATGGGAATGGTGGAGGGGTAGGCCATGGTGAAGGGGGAGGAAAGGGTAAGGAGGTGGGTTTTTAGGCAGGACTGAAAGATGATGGACTCAGAGTCACGGATGGCTGGAGAAAGTTCCAGAGCCTAGGAGCATACCTGTCACTGAATCTCTGGGATTCAATCTTGCATCCTTTCAGTTACTAGTCCAACGCTCTAACCACTAGGCTACCTGCCGCCCCGAACTCTGGAGCTTGGACCTCGGGATGACAAGGTGGCCAACTGTGGTTGAGTGGAGAGAGCATGAGGGCTGGTAGGAGAGAAGAAGATCAGAGAGGTAAGGGGTACCAAGGTGGGGGAGAGGTTTTTAGGTCAGGAGGATCTTGTAATTAATGCGGTGGGAGACAGGGAGCCAGTGGAGTTCAGAGGATGGGGGTGAAATGCTGCCAGGATGATTTAGTGTGGGTTAGAAGATGGGCTGCTAAGTTTCTAACCATTTGGAGCTTATAGAGGGAGTGTTTGTGTTAGTGTCGGGGAGTAGTGAGTTGCAATAGTCTATTTGGGAGAAGATGAAAGCATGGATGAGAGTTTCGGCCGGCAGGACAGGAGAGGGAGGGGCTGACTTTGGCGAATTTGCGTAAGTGGAATAATTTGTTTTTTACAGTCTGACGGATGTGGTGGTTGAGGGATAGGGTCATAAGGTAGACAAACATTCATATTTCTATCCAAATACCTTTCACAATTGCCTCATACAACCGTTGGATTGCTGCCATTGAGATCTGATTCATCATACCACTGTGAGGACACAGTGCAGTTGACAACAAAATGCTATCCTACCTTGTGGAACCTATGTACCTGGAATCATTAATGACAAAATAACTTCCAGAAACACAATAAATATCAGTCAAATAATGACATTTTAGATTTACAGTCTTAAATGACACAACAACAAATAAGTGCATAGGGCCTATCATTTCCCTACGCTAGAAATGCAGGCATCTTTTTAGAGGAAAACATAATCATTCTTACCAGCTTGTTTGCTGCATTAACCAAGGTTGCATATCTTCCATGTTTCATTGTCTTATTTGCCCATTTTATTTGCCTTCATTTTTTTGGGCCTCTAACTTTACCTTTAGCTGTATTTTTGCACCACAGAACTTGCGCTTCTTTGATGCTACCCCTATTGATGTTTTACAACTAGGACACAGCTTACAGGTGGAGCCAGGAGCCATTCTGCATGAAAGGTGGATACGAAAGTGTTCGAAAGAATTGCCCTATACACATAACTTTGACTGATGGAATGCACCAGGGAGGTCCACTCTGGCACGGGGCTTGAATTGACAGGGAGAACTACAGATTGTGAGATAAAAAACTATACTAACAATAGCAATTAATAAAGAGAGTTTGGCCAACTAAGGAGCTGACGTTGAGTTCACATTAAACGTCAAGCCCTGACCCTTCTCAAACCCATTAAAGAAGTGCTCGGGTTTTCGCCTGCTATATCAGTTCTGTTATACTCACAGACATTATTTTAACGGTTTTTAGAATCTTAAGTGTGGTTCCTATCCAATAGTACTAATTATGTGCATATCCTAGTTTCTGGGCCTGAGTGGCAGGTATTTTACTTTAGGCACGCCAGACTCTCCAAAACAGACACCTCTGCAGCAGCTCTGTAAGAGGTTAAAGTGTCCAGGACTGCATTCATGGACCGCAGCTGGCATGCCCAGCAAGTGTATGAGAGCTGTACAAGTTCAACTGATGCTATTCCAAGTTTGGACTGAGCTTCTTTGAACTTGTGGTGGTTAACTAGGGATGTACTGAAAAACGAATACACATTCTCCAAGAAACTGGAAAAACTCAGCAGCCTCCGAAATAGCCCTGCAAGTATGACACAACACCAAATTAAGCTCATGAGCATTGCGATGTACATAAATTGGCTCCGGATGCAGCACTCTGAAATGTGCTTGCACACCTCCTTTGGACCGACTCATGACAGCTGCACCATCATAGGTCTGTGCAACGCACTTTAGGCCTGCTACCCCTCATTTGGAGCTGTTGTTGCAACTCATTTGCTATCGATTGGGCATCAAATGACTTGATTTCTGATAGTGCTAGTAAACGCTCCTTAACTGTCCCCTCCGTCATATACCTAACACACAGAGCCAACTGTTCAGACTGCCCATCCCTGGCCTCATCCGCCATTATGGCATACATTCCAAACTTTGACATTTCAGACACCATGGTGTCCATAATCTCTTGAGCACAGCATTTGATCATGTCATTCTGAGATTCTGGAGAGAGATACGTCGCATTTGATGGAGTATTTCACCTTTGTAGGAAAGGGTCAAACTCCTTCAAAAGCTCCATACATTAAAGAAAGTTCCCTCTATTTGTGCTTTCACTAGATTCCTCATTGGCACGGAAAGAGAGTCCCTGTCTTCCTAACATTGAGATGACCGCAACAATTCTCCTCAGATACTCCCTTCTCTCTGCAATATCACTAGCATGGGCAGATGTTAAAATCTGAGCAATGTTGCCATGACTGCTAGTTGCCTGGTAGCTTTGCCATGCCACAACACTGTCTGTGTGTTTGTGCCATTTCATGTTTACCGAAGATAAACAAAGCTTTTTCCAATTTTTGCAGCCATTACTGACAAAATAATCAAATTTATATTACTGACAAAAGAATCAAATGTAACGTTTTGGCCAAAAACTCTACATGGAAAGTAGAAAGCTGTGTTTTTGTGGACAGAGTACTCTGCCCAATTGTATTTCTCAAACCAGCAGTGCTGAAATGCCCTTTTCTGTGTACCAACATTTTAGTGTGGGTAGCTATTCAGCTTCACTTGTCTGGGCCGGGCCCTGTGTATTTGTCACCTAAATCGCTCTCATTTCTGGAAGGAGTTGCTGCAGCGGCTTGATTACTTTCTTTCTCTGGATCTGTTTGTTCTCCCTCTCTCTGGATCTGTTCGTTGTCCCTCCCTGTCTGGGTCTGTTTGTTGTTCCTCTGGCTCTGGATCTGTTTCTTGTCCCTCCCTGTCTGGATCTGTTTGTTGTCCCTCCCTGTCTGGATCTGTTTGTTGTCCCTCCCTGTCTGGATCTGTTTCTTGTCCCTCTTTCTCTGGGTATACTTGCTCTCTCTCACTTATACAGCTCGCATGTTGATCTCTGCCTTGCATAGAAGCCTCTCTTTCTGCATGACCCTTTAAGATATAATTTATTTATGCCTAACAAAAGTAAGACAAATTCTGTACAAATTTAACTGAAAGCTTAAACATTACTTGCTTTTTTTAATCACTAACCTTCATCAGACATGCTCCCTCTGCCCTGTCAGTCTCCAACGTCTTTCCCTCATTCTTGTCTGCTGTGTTTTGACATGTATTGTTATTAAACTCATATTTACAAGAACTCGAGGCTTAATAGGTGATTAATCAGTTTAAGTTTGTTTGTTTGAACTGGTAAAAACTTCATTTCTCACCGGATTGGCCTTCAGAAGAGCTGCTGGCACTGCCTCTCTTGAAGAATTTACGTATATCCATCTAACGTTAGTTGTTAGCTAGTCTACAGTTGAGAAATTGAGGATAATAAAATGACATTGTGATCAACACTGTTACCTTTTCTACACATGACCTACTGATAATTTTTTTGCAATGGCCTACTGAATGAAAGCAATTGAGTATGAAATGATATGAGCATGATGTTATGTCATCTGTCTCATTTATAGCCTGGCACAGATAGCAAAACTACATTAAATACAACGTTAACTAGATATCATCGCCACATAACTTATATCAAATTTAAAAGGACACAGTTACCGTTAGCTAGCTTGCAACGTCTGTTACACTGTAACTTACAGGCAGCCTGACATAAAAACGTATTGGTTAACAGAGCTTTGATTATGACCAAAGTCTATAGTAGTGAATACTCTCTCTCTCTCTCTCTGTTCTAACTTACCACAAATTCACATCGTAGCCTATCTGCATGAATCTGTCCTGTCAGAGCCTTTTCCTGTCAGTTTACTGTTTGCAGCAGCCCCCCCAGGTCCTAGTGCCCTCCCGGTAAGAAGTTTAAGATGCGATGGAATGTTTGACGGAGAAAAAAAAGACATCACGGAGAAAATATATTGACTGATATATTGAGTTATTTAGGGGGGGGGGGGCTAAAGCCTGGGCCCAGTGTCTTTGTTTGACGTCCCTGGCAGGGGTGTCAAACTCATTCCACAAAGGGCTGAGTGTCTGCGGGTTTTTTGGTTTTTCATTTCAATTAACACCTAGACAACCTTCATTTATTATTTTTTTATTTTTTCACCTTGATTTAATTTGATATTCTTAAATAAGTCAAACAACGCAGAAAGTAACCTCCCCTGCAGCCGATTGTGTTGAGATCCTCATTACAGTACTGCTCTTGGGTCAGTTTTCCATTATTTTCTCGTACAATTTGGGGAGAGAAAGCAACATCACCCGCAAGGGTTTTGATCGGCCAACATATGTTTTCTGACTGCAATGAGCGCAACAAAACCCCAAAATATTATGTGAAAACAGTATTTGCCATTGATAATGTATTTATGTCACGACTTCCGCCGAAGTCGGTTCCCCTGGGCTGGGCTGAACCCTCAGCCCAGTCAGTTGGCAAAATTATTCCAGAATCAGGATGTTGTGCATCATGCCCTCCCAAGAACCGCTCACCAAGACTAGATCATCAGTAAAGGTCAAGGTTGTGATCTGACGATCGTCCAGTTTGTACCCCAAGCCGTAGCGTTCAAGGGTGTCAATCATGGGTCCAGGGCCAGATTGAACAACAGCGGAGACATTGGATCTCCCTGTTTAACCCCTACCCTCACGTCAAAAGGAGGGGATAGCTCTCCAATGACTGTTATCACGGTCGTTACATCGGTGTACGAGTCACCTACGATTCCAACAATATGTTCATCAAATCCTCTCTGCCTGAGCACCTCCAAGATGTGCAGATGACTCACCGAATCAAAAGCAAGCGCAAAATCAACCAACACCACGGCCAACATCTCGCCCTTCGCCCTGCTCGATTAATCCTCCCAAGATCATCAAGTTTTCTGAACACCCAGGTGAGGAAACAAATCCTCAATGGCGCTGGTTAATGGGACAAGCCCACACCAGTGTGTCAGAATACGAGAGTATAACCTCAACACTACCGACGCGACAGTAAGCGGCTTCCACCCAGACGCCTGGACGAGTAAAGTCTGGTCGGCGGTCTTGGGTTTCAAAGTTGTTCTGCACCTCTTAAAGGTTAAAGGCAGAGTACCCGATGTAAACCATATGGAAAAGGTACCGGCCAATTTCGCACCAGAGGGATCCCATTCACACAGTGCTGTTTTTGTTATCTCATCTGGACCAGCTGCTGTACCATTTTTGATTGCCCTAAGGTTCTCACTTACCTCGGCCGCCGAAATAAGAGACTGCGAAAGACCCCGTTGTCCGCATCCCTTCTCAAACAGAACTGACCAAGCCCATGGTATGTTTCTGTCACCTCCCACCGACTCTTGAATGACAAAGCAACCTCGAGTGGCGGAGGTGCTACCGTCATACCTACATTGCCATCCAGAATATATTTCACCAATGTGGACTGTTTATTATCATATAGTTCTTGCACCCTATGATACTCAGTCTCTTTGATCTTACTTTTTCCTTCACTTGGCAATGCGGACCTGCGCTCTCTCGATTGGTTCAGCGGACCCGGGGCCCTCGCACCCCCACCCAGCAACCGCTGCAGTTCAAGGGCGGACACAGTGAGCAAGGCTGAGTCTTGTTTCCGCCCCCCTTAGGGACAAGGTGACTTCTCCAATCTGAACACCATCTTTGGTAGCATCCCCATTTAGTTTCCGCAGAGAATTCCACGGAGCCAAGTTTGGGGTGTCGGTGGTGTTCCCGGCTTGGACAGCATCCTGATGAAATTCTTCTCATCAGTTACTTCCTTGAGTACGTCACTCTGTACCCTTCCACGTCTCAGTTTTCGTCTTATCTGCGTCACCCGTTCTGAGGTTTTCCCAGTGCCCATGTTGTCTGCGACATACCTGTTTATATGCTTGTCCCCAGCCAGCTCATTACTCAAGCAAGCCAACTCTCTTTTCTCCACAGCTCTCTTTCTATCCTCCTCACACCTTTTCCCCTTTACAGTTGCTGTCACCTCCCCCTCCTTCTCTTGACAATAAAGAGCAATGTGTTTGTGTGTTTTGTGCTGAGTCAGTCCCATTCCACAAGCGTAATCACTGTCCGATTCCATCCGAGTCTCTACCATTCCCTTGCACTTAGGGATATGGCAGGAGATGGAGTGGCTATTTTCGCTGGACTTCCCACACACTCGACCCACAAATACCACTGAGACCACCGGGTGCACCAACGCATAGTGCTTCACCACCTCCCGAACAGCCCCAAGTGGCATTCCACATTGCCCACAGCTCAAATCACGGACGAGGAGTGATACCAGTAGGGTACTTGATGAAAGGAATCCATTCGAGCAACTGGCTGGGGCACGCATATTCCTCCCTTCTCACGCAGCAAAAAACTGGCTGTGGTGGCAGCACGACATTACTACCCCCATCCCACGATGCTAGGGTAGGTGTCTTTAATTCGCCGAAACACTGAGGTGCCATCGAGCCCGCGTCCTCCCTCGCTTCCCGGGGCACCGTGAGGATCTGGGTCCGAGGCCTGAGACATATCCTGGAAGGATACGTTTCCGCAAGTTACTTTCTTGCGAGGAGGAGACCCTTTCAGGCATTTCTCCCCCTTTGGTCTGGAACTCCAAGACCTTCTTCTTTTTAAGCAAAGGTTATTTTCCCACTTTTAATTTCGCATCTCTTTTCTCTGACTTCACATATCCAGGCTTTGTTGATAGCACTCATGCCCCTGGCGTAGCATGTGTGGGTCCACGTTTGATGACCCAGTCTGGACACTCTGGGAGGAGAAACGCATCGAAGACATTTTCCAGGTGATCAAGTGGCTAGGATTTGGCAAAGTAGTCAATTGTACCCTGTAAATTCCTTTAATTATCTCATACCGTTCACCCGGCCATTCCTCCGGGTTCCTTAGGCCCCATGCTACTGGCAGGATCAACCAGGTATCCCCTCGCAACATAGAGGTTGTACCTGGGCTCACTAAGCGGAGACTAGCCAGGGCACAGTCCTACCCCGTGAGGTGAGGAGGCCCAGGTACAATCCACCGTGCGCCCAGCGGGAGGTCCTGAACTGCCCGTGGCACCGCTCGAGAGGTCTTTGTCTAGCTGGAGGGTTTAGTAGGAACCGCACAACCGAGCTACCAACAGGGTTTGAGAAACGCGTGTCTCTGGCGCCGATGTGTAGCGGGGTGGCCCCCACCACAGGCATCGCTGTTTGGGTGTGCCACTCCCCGCACCGGAACACCAATGTAGGGCCACTGGGTCAGATGGGTCGGCTGGGTCTCGCTCGGATGGGGCTCGGCTGGAGCGTATAGAAGAAACGAGGTAAACCGTCTCCAAAAGGGGCTCCCCCGATAGAGGCGAATCCACATGGGGTGGGAGGAACTGTCCGCCAGAACACCGGCCAGAGGCCGGCCGACGGGGGCCCTCCCAGGTGGAACGAATACCCGGTGCGCTCTCTTGTCGTTTTTCATCTTCACCAACATCATTTACAATATTTACAATATCTTCACCAAAACGTCTTACAATATGTTTTGAGAAACTAGATGAAAGTTTAATACTCATATAAATGAGTATGAATAATTTACATCAAATAAAACTTTAATTTCAGTGATGTGCATTGACAAACAATGAAAAAACACTGTTAGAGTTTGTGTTGCAGATGCACAAGGAAAGTAAAGGAATAAATACACAAGATGGGTTGAATAAATATATATATTATATTTTGGACATATAATTATTTTTACAAATAAATAATTGCATATGAAAACATAAATTATGAAGATAGATAGGGATTCTACTGGACCGGTGGTTTGGCCCCCGTTACATTTTATATCATTGTGATTAACAGCAACCTATTACAGTTATTAACATAACTTTGTTGACCACAAAAAGTGCTCGGATGCTGTCCGGTGGTTCCCCAATGCCTCCAGCAGCCCAAGAGAGTTGAGACCATATTTTAACCTGTTATGGTTTCAAAATTAAGTTTAAATGACAATATAGTGATGTGTATTGATTTAGGGGGGTGGACTGATTAAAAATACTTATGTTAAAGGAGGTAATGCTAATTCCTTCACAGATTTATGACAGAGTTGCCTTATTGCTCCAAGGCCACCAACTCAACCACACCATCCCTGTCCTCCATTGTCTTGACAACGATCCATTTCATCCCCAGTAGGCTCAGCCAGTACTGATTCCTCCAGTTTGTTCTTCACCTCTGATAGGTCCTCTGCTTTTTTGATCTCGATTTTTAAAAATGTATGACAGGCAATCAATAATTTTAAACACAGCAAAAGAAACCATACATGTAAAAAAAAATATCTGCTGTTAGGGAGGACATAAAACTTAAATCTTCTAAATGTGCTCTCAGAGTAGTATGGCTCACCTCCTCCAGACTGAGTGGAGAAGCAGGCTTCCCACACACTGCTGCGTAGAGTCGCTCAGAGAAGAAGTGTGGCCCACACACAATGATCATTTTCCCTACTGACCCTCATGTGATGCTGAAAAGACAATTTCAAATGTGTTCCAGCTTTATTATCCCTATGATGGACAAAGCACCCAAAAAGCATCTTCACTAATTCTTTTGTCTTAAATTCTGTATTTTACATGAAAATCAGACCTTAATACGGGTAAAAAAAAAGGCTTACAATGGACATCAAGGGACAGCCGTTTTGCTCCTTCTGGATTAATCTGGGGGAATGTTTCCTCCAAAACATTCAAGAAGCTGCTCTCCTCCTGACCATAGCGCACTTTGATCTGCCTGACAGGACACTCTAAAGATACTGAGATATGGAAACATTATTTCAATCTAATAAAAAAGTATCCTAATATACACAGGTAAACAGACCATGATCTTTAAATCAATAAAATAACCTTCAATAAGTCTGTTTAATCACAAGATTCACACCTATCTTACTTACAAAGCAAGCACTGTACAGTGCATCGTCATGTAGTGCATGGATATAGGGCAAATGTACCTATCCTGTTCAGCAGCTGGATCAGGGTCAGCGATCTGGTAAACCCTCATTTACCAGCCGGCTTCTGCCTGTTTGTCGCCTTTGGACTCCAGCATTATTCAGTCTCCTGAATTATTGAAATCTGACAGGCGCAAACATGATAAAAAGTTACACGAATGACACTCAGCATAATCGACACCCCCCATACTCGCGCACCACACGGTAGCTGCTTCTATGGTTAGCTAGCCATACCTAGCTAGCTAGCTAGTTAGTTAGTACAGTCCAGTCCAATGACGCTTCATGTTCAAGCAATATTTGAAGAAAAAGTCTACAAAATCATAACACAACATAACAGCAATAGAAAGGCCTAGTTTACTTGAACAGACATACTGTTAAATAACAAACAATAACATAGCTAGCTAGATAGGCTAATAATAGAAAGGGGGGAGCGTTACATTAACGTTAGGTAGCTGTGCCGGTCAATGTAGACTTTTGCCAGGTATTACCTACCAGAATTAATCCTACCTTTGAACCACCCGATCCTCCTGGGGTGGTTGTACTTGGCTGGCAAAACATAAAAAGCGGTCTCTCATGTTTTCCTATTTCAACATGACTTATTCATTTGTTGGTGATGATGATTGACATGGTTTTCATATAGCTGGCTTCACATGCACTTTATTTGTGATTGGCCAACATTTGCATATAGTTTGCATATTGTTATTTGACGTGTCTTTTTTTATACGCAAATACCCAAACAGCGTTTCATACCTGCAAGCTCCCCACAGGAGTGTGAGTCTGAGGTGCCATGGGTGTGCTGTGACTTCTGCCAGCACTGGTCCCACTGCAGGTGTGTGCAGTGACGGCGGACCTGGATTTTAATTGTGATTTCTGTGACAATATAGGGATGGTGGTTGAGATTGAATTGTTTGTTTTCATATGCAATTATTTATTTGTAAAAATAATTACATGTCGGGTTAGAGGACCTTGTGCATTTCAGATAAAATAACAACTCACCGTTTATATCCCAGGACAAATTAGCTAGCACCAGCAAGCTAGCTAAATAGGACAAATTAGCTAGCAACTGCAAGCTAGCTACAAACATTTCCATAAATGTTTAATGCTTTTCGACCTGTCCCCAAATTAATATAATTGGTTCAGAGTTTGTTTTGATATTTCAACCTGCGTGTCGTGATCGCGTTTGGTATGGGGGGACAAAATCAATTTGCGGATGAGGCCTGTTTTGTTATGGTGTTATGGTTAGTTAGTACATAAAACTTAATCTCTCCTCCTTCCAGACTTTTTCTTCTTTGGACTTTATATGGCGATTGGCATCTAACTTTCATAGTTACCACGACCGACCAAACTCAGTTAATCTTTCAATCACCCACGTGGGTATAACCAATGAGGAGATGACACGTGGGTATCTGCTTCTATAAACCAATGAGGAGATGGGAGAGGCAGGACTGACTACTATTTTAGCGATTGGCAACACAGACACTTGTTGGCGTGTGCGAGCACTGTGGGTGCAATAATTGAATAACATGTATGTTTTAATTTATTTTGCAATGCGAGCGGTGTGGTCAGCATGTAACTAGATTATTTGCCCTCTTGTGTTCTTAGGGCTGCCCGACGCTCTTTCTTTGCCATCTCCTTCTCACCCCTCTCCTGCCACTGGCGCGTGCATTCCTCCCCGGTGAGGCATGTGGCAACCACAAGGAGTCTTTTGTGTGTAATATATATAACAAAAAGATATATGGGGGATTGGAAGTGATGCAGACAGTTACATTGATGGAAGCTACATTCAATTTGCAATATTAAAACTGATCTACCCCCCCAAAAAGGAAGTAAGGATATGAATTCCCTCTATTAGGGGGTGCTCTTCTAGGGCTGGGATTGGAGCAGGGGCTGAGGGTCCTCTTGTGGTCGCTGGGGAGGAGGTGCTGGTGGTTCCAGGAGAGTTGGAACCTGGTAGAGACCGAGATGGCATTAAACGGGACCCTTCAATGGCTGAAGGGTCAAAAGGGAAGAGGCCACACTTAAACCCCTCCACCACACAGCGCATGTCCTACAGCGCTGGTACGGGTAGTGGAATACTCTTGACATATTCTGATTTGTTTACCATGTAGGAGTGCTTGAAAATGGCTGAGGTCTCCAGCTACCTTGGAGAACTCAACCTTTAAAGGGCCAAAGTATGTCCGACATGGGTGCAGTGTAGTGGAAGACATCTGGCTCTTGTGCCCATCGAAGAGGATGAGAGGGCGCTCCTTCACTGATTGCTTAATGAAGTGCTGAAACCACTTCAAATCAAATTTTATTGGTCACATACACATGGTTGGCAGATGTTATTGCGAGTGTAGCCAAATGCTTGTGCTTCTAGTTCCGACAGTGCAGCAATATCAACAAGTAATCTAACAATTCCACAACAACTACCTAAAACACAAATCTAACTACTTAGGGAGCAGTGGGGCGCTAGCGACACTACCCGGTGAAATGTAAGGCGCCAAATTCAAAATCCAAAAGTTGAATTATTAAACATTCATCAATATACAAGTGTTGCATAGTCATCAAAAGCTCTGATTCTTGGCAATATCACAGCGTCAGATTTCAAAAAGGCTTTACGGTGAAAGAACAACATTTGATTGTTTGAGGATAGCACCTACAATATTTAACCATTAGCATAAATTCGTAAACTAGCGCGGTTCACACAAAACCCATTTCACAGCGAAAACAAATCCCTTACCTTTTGAAGAACTTCTCCTGAGGGCTTCCCAAGTGTCCAACGAAGACATCCAATGGTTCTTTTGTTTG
Source organism: Hucho hucho (assembly GCA_003317085.1). NCBI lineage: Eukaryota > Metazoa > Chordata > Actinopteri > Salmoniformes > Salmonidae > Hucho > Hucho hucho. The sequence goes on from QNTS01002012.1 coordinate 92,299, forward strand.
AAAAAGTCATTTATTATATCCATAAATCTCAGTTTGGTTGGCGCGTTATGTTCAGAAAATCCAACGTCGAATCGCCCATTGAAACGTGAAGAGAACAGATTCAAATATACCTATAAACTTTTCCTAAACAAATCAAATACCAGTTATAATGCATCCTTAGCTATCCTTTTATGAATATTAGCGATAATATTTCACTCGGATGGTCACCTAAACGTTATATAAGTAAAATAAAGTGGGGCGCGCACCCAGACTCGCGCCCGAGTGTGACATTTCAGGTCCCCTTACCATTTCCTGTTCCTATCCATTTTGCTTACTCCAATCACTCCCAGTCTTTGTATATAGACTGTTGACATTTAGTGGAAGCCATAGGTACTGCAATCCAGGAGCTGGATTGCCTTGAAGTCAATGGGGAGAGTGTCAAACAGAGCAAAGGTCACCAAAAACTGCATTTCCGGATGGATTTTCCTCTGGTTTTGGCCTGCTATATCAGTTATGTTATACTCACAGACATTATGTTAACACTTTTAGAAACTTCAGAGTGTTTCCTATCCAATAGTACTAATTATGTGCATATCCTATTTTCTGAGCCTGAGTGGCAGGCATTTTACTTTGGGCACGCCAGACTCTCCAAAACCGTCACCTCTGCTGCCGCTCCCTAAAAAGCTAAGTAAAAGGATGGAATAAGAACAGGTCCCCATCAATGTAGCCACTGTTGGACCGTCCAAGGTTTGGAGGGGGGCCTCCCAGTGTGTAGTGACCGCCGGGGAAACACTTGGGGTAGATGATAAACAGGGGACATCCTCCAATCTGCGTTGAAGCAGGCCAGCACTGTGATGTGCTCCTTGGTCCCCGGAGCCTGCTGGTACACGTGTTTTACGCTCCGGGGAGCCAGCGCTTTGTGCCTGCTCTGGTCGCTACGAAACCCAGACTCGTCGATTTGTCTGGGTTTCTCCCTTAACCCACTCTCCTCCAAGCGCTTCTCATAAGAAGTGAAGAAGGTGTCCATCGTCGGACGTGTGGCACACTCAGCACTCCCCCTGTTCAAGGTGTCCGGCCTCTTCCTGAACATTTCCCACCATCTCTTCCCCAGTGGTGGGACTGTCTCCTGAGTGCATAAAACCTAGTATAGAATAGAATATAAAATTGTCCATCCAGGATGAAAATGTTTATTTTGGCATCACCATACACATACACATTTACATCACACACATTGAGAACAGTCAGTCCAGCATTCTACATACATTAACACATATACCTGTGTATTTTGTTGACGTATTTCATCAGCCTCTGTCTGGTGAAGGGGAACCCATGGTTGGCCCAGTAGATACACAGTGGACCACCCACAGCGACCACCATGGGTCACCCGGCCGCTTGGTAGATAAGAAAATAAAACTGTTATTAGCAGCTAAAATTCATACATGTGGTAATCTCCTAAAAACAAAAGACGCCTTGGCAGCCTGGCAGATAGCCATCCCTGCCCCACAGTCCTCCATGTCCACCTCACTCCACTGCTTCCTCTGGACTTTCTCCGTGCTGTGGTGGGAAATACATGTGGATAATAACTTGTTATACTATAGGGATGGGCGATATTAACAAATATTCATATTACAATATTTTCCACTGTCCGGACGATAACGATATAATATCACAATATACTGTAAACATTTTTTCAAACATTTTATGAGCTCTTCATAATTAATAAATGACAAAATATTGCTTTTAACCTCAGAGTGTAGCTGTCCAGCTCTTTCTCGATGACCTGTCTCTGGGTTCTTAAGGCAGGTGCACTACTGGTTTTCTCAAAGAAGCTCCCAAGGCTCTTCTTGGACTAATTTGTGGAGCAGTGGCAGCTTCTTTCTCTCTCTCACTCTGGTCCTCTTCAAGAGAGTAGTCTCCCACGGCTGTGTTCCCTACCAGGAGGGCTTCTGTTTCAGAGGCAGCTCTCCCCTTTACCTCCACCAGCTTCTCAGTGGTGATGTAGGTGGCCTTGAACCTTGGGTCCTGAAAGGTAGCCATGATGAGCAGCTCATCTGTTTCAGGGTTGGTGTATTTGTCATTCAGGTAATTGAGGACCCTCATCTTAATCTCTCGGTTCATTTTGGCTTTGGACCGGAGGACCGACACACGTATGTCTCTCCTAACAGGGCATCTGCGAAATTATGGGGGGGTTAAGTGTTGCCGTGATAGATTCAAAGACCTCAATGTCTTGCCAGGAGGTTGCAGGATGCCATGTTTTTTGGCTGCTGCCCTTTTGCTCCAGTACTCTTTCCATCATCTGCAGTCGAGATCACCAGCTTGTCGGGGATTTCGTGAAGAGCTTGTCGAGGGGCAGGCTCAGTTTATCCTGTGCACTTGTCAAGGCCTTCTGCTTCTTCCAACTATAGGAAAATGTGCTGACCACTTTCTTGCACACTCCTGTGGCCCTGGAAACTAAAGGTTCGCTTTGGTCACTCCTCTCTGAAAAATAATAATTACATATGAATCACAATTATTCAATAGAAATAACATTGCATCTGCTGTAATTACAACAATTTACAGCATGGACACTGGACATGATTACACATTTAATCCATTTATAGATTTACATACAACTGTTGTGAGAGCTATGTTGCTTTAGAAAACGGGATCATTTATTGAGTAGGCTATTTATTATTGAAAGAGAGAGGATAGATTCATATATTGAAACCATAGGCTAATGCATCAACTATAAATAAAAGCAATGTAATCCATGTAATGTTTGGTAATTGCACACATTTATATAGATTAAATATACATTAAATATAGATGTGCATAGCCGTATATTCACTACCGTTCAAAAGTTTGGGGTCACTTAGAAATGTCCTTGTTATTGAAAGAAAATCAAAACAAATATCCATTGAAATAACATCAAATTGATCAGAAATACAGTGTAGACATTGTTAATGTTTTAAAGGGCTATTTTAGCTGGAAACAGCAGATTGTTTATGGAATAGCTACATAAACGTACACAGGCCCATTATCAGCAACCATCACTCCTGTGTTCCAATGACACATTGTGTTAGCTAATCCAAGTTTATCATTTTAAAAGGCTAATTGATCATTAGAAAACCCATTTGCAATTATGTTAGCACAGCTGAAAACTGTGTTCTGGTTAAAGAAGCAATAAAACTGACCTTCTTTAAACTAGTTGAGTAGTGGGTTCGATTGCAGGCTCAAAATGGTCAGAAACAAAGAACTTTCTTCTAAAACTCGTCAGTCTATTCTTGTTCTGAGAAATGAAGGCTATTCCATGCGAGAAATTGCCCAGAAACGGAAGATCTCGTACAACGCTGTGTACTACTCCCTTCACAGAAAGGTGAAAACTAGCTCTAACCAGAATGGAAAGAGGAGTGGGAAGCCCCGGTGCACAACTGAGCAAGAGGACAAGTACATTAGAGTGTCTAGTTGGCAGCTTCATTAAATAGTACCCGCAAAACACCAGTTTCAACGTCAACAGTGAAGAGGCAACTTCAGGATGCTGGCCTTCTAGGCAGAATTCTTCTGTCCAGTGTCTGTGTTCTTTTGCCCATCTTAATCTTTTCTTTTTATTGGCCAGTCTGAGATATGGCTTTTTCTCTGCATAGAAGGCCAGGATCCCGGAGTCGCCTCTTCACTGTTGACATTGAGACTGGTGTTTTGCGGGTACTATTTAATGAAGCTGCCAGTTGAGGACTTGTGAGGCATCGCAAGGCTAGCGGCATCACTACAGAGCCGGCTTCAAGAAGCAGTGCGGCTTGGGCGGGATCGTGTTTCAGAGGACGCATGGCTCTCGACCTTTGCCTCTCCCGAGTCTGTATGGGAGTTGCAGCGATGGGACAAGACTGTAACTACCAATTGGATATCACGAAAATGAGGTAAAACATAAATAAACATTTAGCAACTAAGCTTGCAACAATTGCAAATCATTTCAGAGGTAAAAAATTTGATATTAAATGTTTGGTCTGTCACACAGTCAAATTTTACAATATACAGCGTGTCCCACAAAATCTGTATATATTTATATATATTACTTTATGGAAAACTCTCATAATATAAACTTAACTTGTATAAATTGTAATGAAAATTGGTGGTCAGCTAGCTAGAAAGGTGTATTTAGTCGCACGACTTACTGTTATTTTCCAGTCCATTTAAGTTTTGAACTTTAGGTGATTTGGTCTTCCAACTGCTAGAGTGTCCGATGTTGGGGGGAAATTAGATAGAATCTTTTACCAATAAAAGACGCTGAAGGGGACCAAACTCGATAGATGTAGCGACACGGTTGCTAAATTAGAAACAGTGTTTGTCAATGGACACAGCGTTGTACATCTGGCCGACTTAGTATGGAGAGCTTTTGTACATTGGCGAGACATCGGCATTAGATAGCATTCGCCCTTCAGCCGCTGTATTGACGATGCATGTCAAAGCTGCATGCTGCCTAACCAATCTAGAGACAACATTAAAAATACCTTTCATTTGAGGTTGATCCAACAGCAAATAATGTTTCACTACACGATTTGAATTACCAAATGAGTGTAAACATCAGATTTGAATGGAAGATGCTTTACTAGACTGAGGTGATTTTGTTTTGTGGGTAAAATGAAGAGAGAAGATTCAAGTTAATGTCAAGTTTATTAGGTTATTGCTATACCATCAAGTTCTTAAAAGAACTCCAGTACAGAGAAGCAAGAAACAGGCACTTTCAGAGGATAGCGATCGCATCTTGTCGTACTTCAGCCGTCTATAAAAGTCACCGATTATCACTGTTTTCTGACCATGGTAACCATCCCACCAATCACCGCGGGTCTTGTGGAAGATGTCATCAGGAGGCTTCGGAGGCATGTCTTGACTTGCCACAGCCAGGAGTACCCACGAGCACTGTGACGTCAGTCTTTAAGTGATGAGGAGGGCAGAGAGTTCCATTGCTGTTGCCCAGGCAACCAGTCCGCGTTGGAAGTATATTTCATCATTTGAACAGAGTCTTCAACATAATTTATTTTACCCTGTTTACGAGGCTCACGAATGCGGAGGTAAAACAAAGAACAGAGAAACAGAAACATCACATTTTACAAAAAGATAGCTTCTGCAGAAGGTGTGCAGTTGCTTCGATAAAGATGGAACTAATTTTATTATAGGCTAAGAGCAGTGAATATGTGATGAATATATTTACAAAAAAAGCAAACGTTTTGAGTCCAAGAACGCAGTAGAGAATAGACAAAAATGATTAAATGTATGTCCAAATAAAGAGCAATATATCAGATTATGTAGGCAAAATGCCTGTTAACAGGCCTAGACAACTCACACAACTGAGAATTCTTTGAGAACTTATATTTTCCAAGCAATCCTATGGTCAAGAACGAGATGACACGTGCAAATTAGGAGAAAACATAAATGCGCACTTTAAACAGACACATCAATAATTGTTTTAGACAAAGTAGAATAGACAGAATTGAACACGATAAACACACAACAATTGTTGTGTGAAATTATAGGTCATCCTGCCATCCCAGGAATGATATGTAATTGGCTGTTCATTATAGAGGGCCAGTTATGGGATGACAGCTCTGTTAGCCTCTTTCATTTCTAGCAGAGCTGAATTTCTAACAACTGACACTAGATGAGAACATTAAGCAAAACAGTATCAGTATGTTTCTACTTAACAGGAGTGGTGATGAGCGGCATCCCAATTCTCCACACTTTTCCTAAAGTATGCACTTGTACACTTCTCAAGGGTTTTAAAGTTATTAAACTGTAGTTGGCAGAGTCAAAGTAGACTTTAATAACATGCCATTTAGCAGACGCCTTTATCCAAAGTTAACTGGATACATGGTAGTGGAAACAGATCATAGAAACAGGATTACAATGTTGATATTATGGATGGTCAGTCCTTGCATCTATAGTTGAAGTCGGAAGTTTACATACACCTTAGCCAAATACATTTAAACTCAGTTTTTCACAATTCCTGACATTTAATCCTAGTAAAAGAAAAATCCTGTCTTAGGTCAGTTAGGACCACCACTTTATTTTAAGAATGTGAAATGTCAGAATAATAGTAGAGAGAATGATTTATTTCAGATTGTATTTCTTTCATCACATTCCTAGTGGGTCAGAATTTTACATACACTCAATTAGTATTTGGTAGCATTGCCTTTAAATTGTTTAACTTGGGTCAAACGTTTCGGGTAGCCTTCCACAAGCTTCGCACAATAAGTTGGGTGAACTTTGGCCCATTCCTCCTGACAGAGCTGGTGTAACTGAGTCAGATTTGTAGTCCTCCTTGCTCACACATGCTTTTTCAGTTCTGCCCACAAATGTTCAATAGGATTGAGGTCAGGGCTTTGTGATGGCCACTCCAATATCTTGACTTTGTTGTCCTTAAACCATTTTGCCACAACTTTGGAAGTATGCTTGGGGTCATTGTCCATTTGGAAGACCCATTTGCAACCAAGCTTTAAATTCCTGACTGATGTCTTGAGATGTTGTTTCAATATATCCACATTTTTCCTTCGTCATGATGCCATCTATTTTGTGAAGTGCACCAGTCCCTCCTGCAACAAAGCACCCCCACAACATGATGCTGCCACCCCCGTTCTTCACGGTTGGGATGGTGTTCTTCGGCTTGCAAGCCTCCCCCTTTTTCCTCCAAACATAATGGTGGTCATTATGGCCAAACAGTTATGTTTTTGTTTCTTTGGAGCAGTGACTTCTTCCTTGCTGAGCGGCCTTTCAGGTTATGTCGATATAGGACTTGTTTTACTGTGGATATAGATACTTTTGTACCTGTTTCCTCCAGCATCTTTACAAGGTCCTTTGCTGTTGTTCTGGGGTTGATTTGCACTTTTCACACCATAGTATGTCCATCTCTAGGAGACAGAACGCGTCTCCTTCCTCAGTGGTATGACGGCTGCATGGTCCCGTGGTGTTAATACTTATGAGTCTATGAATTTGAGAGTGGTTACATTTCTCCAGCCCCATCCCTCAGATTTCTACCGAAAGAGGAGCAGGGAGGACACTTTGTTATTGTTTCTACTGCTGATTGCCACATTAAGAAGTTAAGACGTAGATTAAATACACACCAAAATATGTTACAGATACTATAAACGTTTCCATAATTCAGAAAGTTGGTGAATACACAGCATCCAGCACAGCAAACAATCAATCAAATGTATTTGACAAAATCCCTTTTTAAATCAAAATAATAACCACAGTGGTTATAGAGGGTGCAACAGTTCAACACCTCAGGAGAAAATGTCAGTTGGCTTTTCATAGCTGAGCATTAATAGGTTGAGAGAGATTCAAAACACCAGGACAGGGACAAGGTAGCACATCTGTTAAAACAGGTTAAAAAAAATCTGTGGAAAAACAATTTCACATTCCGATTCCCTTTATGGGTGGGTGTATCTTTGAATTCGCTATTGAATGACCTGCTCCTTCTCCATTTTCGGAACACCTCTCCCCGCTCCCCCAAAGTGATCAATAGTATATCTTGGCACTGTGATGATTGTGATTCTGAGCTCTCAGGTTCATACAGAGAGTTCTGGTCTTCACTGATCTCTCCGTCAGCTCCATCTGTGTCATATAGGGGCAGGACTCGGTTCTATACTGATGATCGTGAGCGCAATCTAGCTGGGCCCTGAGCTCTTTAGTGATGGTCCCGGTGGACCTCTTCGCCACCGCAGCACAGCAACACTCTGGCACTGTCACGGTGCGGGGATTTCTCTGGTAATGAGCACTATCCTTCCTGACTCAGGCCTGTAACACAGGTTACCGAGCTTCGTATGCTATTTCCTATAGATAAATAGCTCCTAGGTCGGCCGTGAGACCTACCCTAAAGTACTTACTCTCAGTTTATGTTTCCTATAGGAGTACTTTAGGAGTTTGTTTTTCCCTTATATCCGATACCTAAGTAGGGGTTTTATGACTCATACAACTTTATTCTTTGTCTAGTTATGATTCTAGTAGCAGCCTCCCTTTCTTCCCTCTCAGTGTTTATAGTATCCTATAGCACGTTTAGTTGCTGCAAACGTTTTATCTAAGTACCCGTCGGTTAGGGCCGCTTGAACCCTAATACTATCCACTGTATTAACTAAAATAAGTTATGTTCCAATACGATGTCTTTCGTTTTAGTTCAATGTGCCTGACTTCCTTCTGATCATACGTGGAGTGTCAAAGTTGTTATCTCCCCTAATCAGTTAGTTGCCAGGCCCACTGTCTTTTTATTTAGAAGCAGTAATAGTATACAAGGTTATTTCATTTGTTGCAGTAGTACAATTTCTTTAAACATAAATCATCAAGTCTTTTCTAAACACTTCACACAAGCAGTAAATGCAAATTATAAGCAAGATCTCATTACCTTAATCCCCTTCTTCAATTGATTCTCTGAGTGGTCAAGCAGCTATTAGTCTTGTGACCTTTTCCAAATCATCAATACCTTTAGTCGGTATAACTTACAGTTCCTACCACGAGCTGTATCTGAGGTCTTTTACCGCAATAAACCAAAGTTCATTTAACCAGACCGAGGCCTTCGCACACCCTTCAGATCTCCTAGGTTACAGTTTAAGCAGTGGATCTTAGTGTGGTACACAGCTCTGAGTCGTTTTAGGTTTAATGCCTCGATTTATGGGTATCTCAAGATAATAGTCTTGTGGAGTATAAAGTAAGTATAGTTACCAATTTAGGGTGATCTCTCTCTGGGTTGTCCAAACCTCGAAGGAGCGATTCAGTTGCCATTCCAGGCAGTGATGCAACCCGTCAGGATGCTCTCGATGGTGCAGCTGTAAAACCTTTTGAGGATCTGAGGACCCATGTCAAATCTTTTCAGTCTCCTGAGGGGGAATAGGTTTTGTTGTGCCCTCTTCACGACTGTCTTGGTGTGCTTGGACCATGCTAGTTGGTTGGTGATGTGGATGCCAAAGAACTTGAAGCTCTCAACCTGCTCCACTACAGCCCTGTTGATGAGAATGGGGGCGTGCTCGGTCCCCCTTTTCCAGTAGTCCACAATCATCTCCTTTGTCTTGATCACATTGAGGGAGAGGTTGTTGTCCTTGCACCACACGGTCAGGTCTCTGACCTCCTCCCTATAGGCTCTCATCGTTGTCGGTGATCGTGTCTTAATGCATGATAAGAATCATTTTACCACAAACAGTGTGTGTGAACCTTAAAACCCTCCCTAACCGGCTGAAGAAAGCGACAAAGGCGTGCAAGGCAACAGTGACTTTTAACACTTCTATCTGAGCCCGACCCATTAATCGGGGCAGGAGTGCTGTGGAGTGAGCATGGAGAGAGAGAACGACTCAGGTGAGAAACTTGTGTACGTGGGAGAAAAGAGATGTATCTATTTGGATATCGAAATTGGGACACAATCAAGGGCCATTAAATGGGACAGGCAAGAGTTACATGTGCCGTTGGGAAGATGAAATGTAAACGATATCTGAAAAAGACACGCTAGAATGATAAGTGCCGGGAGAAGGCACACTGCTAATAATTTAGATTAAGTCTGCATTGAGATACTGATCTTTCATTACCAGGCCACTTATGACAGGAAAACAGGAATAAAGGGGGCTGTAATGAGAATAGTTATTACTGGTAGTAAAAGGATTTGTTTATAAATGTACATTTTAATAGGGATGATGCGTGCTAAATTGAGAAGTTTGAATTTGAGTTATGGAATTGAAGTAAGCACTAAGGACTGTTATTCTGAATTTGGGTTGGATCATTTATAAAATGTTTTAGTTATGATTTGGTTATAGCAAGAGAGAGCTTCTTTTGAACGGTGAGGGTTGGGGGCACTGTTTAAATTTATTATGTCTAGGGAAGCTCTGGAAACCTTATCTCTAAGTATCCTTTGACAGGGAGGTTGTTAGAATTTTCCCGGATGATAGCTTGGGTTAACATGAATATTTTGTTTTTTGTTTGTTTTGTTTTATTATGTCATTTGAATTGTAATGTTAAATTGTATTGATAAATAGAAGTGGCTGGATGATACGTGTCACGATCTCCTGAAGGGACAGACCAAGACGCAGCGATGCTTCCAGTATACATATTTATTAAACGACGTAACTGGGAAAATAATCAAACAAAACGAACGAAGATCGTAACATAGACTAAACACTTAAGCTATGAACAAACAAAATAACCCACAAAACCCTAGTGCAAAACCACAAACATATATATGGTTCCCAATTAGAGGTAACGACACTCAGCTGCCTCTAATTGGGAACCATTTACCCAACATAGAAATAGAACACCTAGAACAGAAAAACCCTACACCAAAAACGAAACTAAACACGCCAGCCTGTAAAACTCAGGCCTGGACATGACAATACGATATAAATAATTGCATATAAGGTTTATTGTGTTTTGCGATAACACCCAATGATGGAGATGAAGGATAGGGCATGAAGACCAGCATAACATGTGCATAGAACGTAACAGATGGACGGTTCTTTCCACAGTTTTAGTCACGTCAAGGGTGGTGTAAAGTTATTAAATATGTTTTTTTTTTCTCTTTCCTTTTTAAGTCAATATGTTTTTAGGTTTCGTGGAACATGAGAGTGATCATTGTTCCTGTCACGTCCAGGCCTGAGTTTTACAGGCTGGCGTGTTTAGTTTCGTTTTTGGTGTAGGGTTTTTGAGTTCTAGGTTGTCTATTTCTATGTTGGGTAAATGGTTCCCAATTAGAGGCAGCTGAGTGTCGTTACCTCTAATTGGGAACCGTATATATGTTTGTGGTTTTGCACTAGGGTTTTGTGGGTTATTGTTTGTTTCATAGCTTAGTGTTTATTCTTTGTTATGGTCTTCGTTCATTCTCTTTGTTATTTTTCCCAGTTACGTCATTTAATGAATATGTATACTGGAAGCATCGCTGTGTCTTGGTCCGTTCCTTCAGAAGATCGTGACAGTTCCAGAGGAGTGACTGATGTATATTGCCTAATTGATTTGAGAATGTTTATAAGTGCATTAGGAGTACTGACTAGTGTGTTATGGGTTAGATGTAATGATATATGTAGGTTGAATATTCTTCCAACTCATTAATCTCTTTCACAATTTCTAACAGCCAGCGAACACTTGACAGATTACAGGCAGTAGTTATTCTCACGGCAGTCGCTGTAGGGACTGTAATTGAAGGAGGCTATATTCATGCGCCCTGTTATTAGTAGCAGGGGTTATTTTAGTAGCATTGTAGGGATATCAGTTTATGAGGACTCGTGCCACATGGATTGGTAACTGGGAGACCGATGGGAGGACAGGGGGGGCAGTTATTCAAATGTCACAAATTAGTGATCCTGCCAGAAGAGGAGAGTCTATGTTGTCAGGAAATGACCCATGTGTTGCAGTGTGTATATCCTCAGGTGAAAGCAGAGAGAACCAAGGGCACGGGCTGAATTCTGGAGATTGAGTCTACATCTAGATACACCGGGGGGGGGTGTTGAGACAGCGTTGGTCTGGTCCACACACAGTACTCCTTACAGCACCTGCAGCGGTAAAGATCGTCATGTCTCTCCTCGGTGGGTGCATAGGTCTCACATGAAGTGAGGTCCAGCTGCATAATGGGTGAGCTTGAAGACACCATGACAGAGGAAGCAGAGCCAAAGAGAGAGAGAGACTAGATTACACTATAGACATGCAGATGGGTTGGGTCTGGGAGCCACTTTAAACATCATAGTTAGGTTGGGTTAGCTGTTTTATTGGGTAATGCATCATATGAAGAGGGTAGATGTTGGGGTAATTGTACTCTAAACAACATTTATAAGCCATTGATGTGAAACGCATATACAGTGCTGAGTTATCTCAAGAGGATATAGCATTGATTAGGGATACGCACTTGCCTATCAGGTGACGTGCCTATCAGGTGGCAATAGAGGAGATGAGGAACAAAGTGAAAATGACATGGCTTGGGAACACCTCTCGGAACCTGGGTCCGGAAAGGGGAAGACTGGGCGAAAGCATGAGGAGGCTTTCAGGGCCTTCATTTTTGTGGAATCCAGCAGAAAAGTATCCTGAAGGCATAGAGTCAGTTGAAGAGAGAGTGGTAATTGTCATGGTCTCAGACTTTGGTTTTCATGCATATGTAATTATGCATAGGTTATCACATTGTTAATACTGTTATGTTTTGTGTTTCTCGTTGCTTTGCAAGTCACTCTTAGGAACCAGGAGAAATTGGAGAAACTTAAAGCCGCTCAGCTGAAGTGCAAGAAGTCACCAGCTTTAGCTGGAATGTCATGTTGTGTGATGAGAGATGGAAATAAGATAATATATGGTGTGATCATAGAACAGAGGCCATAAGTCTCTGAGTTTGAACACCTCACAGGAAGAAGGCAAAAACCTGAACCAAGACCAGAGGTCCGGTGATCCCAGGGGACCAGGTCTACGTCTCGAGTGTTCCGGAGGAAGTGGAACGAGCCAAGGCGAGAGGGTCCCTACGAAGTGGTCCTAGCGACACCAACAGCCGTCCAGGTGAAAGGAAGCACTACGTGGTACCTGATATACTATGCAGGAGCCTGGAGGAAAAAGGAGAAGAGGACCAAGGTGCAACTCCCAATAGCCAACAGACACTCTCTCCTGAATATCCAGAGAGTCCAGGGATGGGGAGGAGTGACATGCATGTTGATCCTGAAGACATACCTACTCTGGCAGATACCCCTGACGAAGGCACTGTCCAAGGGGACGGAAAAACAACGACAGGAGAATCAACGACAGGAGAATGGGAAGGAGAATTCCCTACCATCGACTTCTCTGCCCTCACATGGTCTTCCTAACAGACAGTGGAAACCAGGACAGATGAAGAACGGTAGAATGGCCTTGACACCAACAGCGGAAACCTAGAAGAAATTGTAAAATGACCTCCCACTAGCACTAGTACACCAACTAAGACAATGGCAAAACCACAAGAAAGTGGTTTGCTGCAAAAAATAAAACAAAAAATCTGTTACCAACTCGGGTAGCCACAATGAAGAAACTACCCTAGACTCAAATATTGACCCACTTTTCTGTGCTATGTGTCAAAGGGGTGACTGAATGTGTTTTAAAGTATACACATAGTATAACAGAATATAATAATGTAATCAATGCTAAAAGTATATAACCATGTACTCAATGTAACAGTTGCTGAATGATAAATGGTGTTAGACCTTCTGAATATCTGTTCGCCTAGACATGTACTGTATGTGATATAGGGTTTGTCCTTAAACAATATCAGTTTGGCCTTCTTGCGTCAATTTGGCGAGTACAAATTATTTGTAACTGTTCTGGCCCCTGACCATCCCCTCAAAAATAAATTTGCCAATGGCTCAATTTAGTTGATGATTGCTAATGCATTCCAACAGGGCAAGGCTATATGGACACTCCTGGTCTGTAAAATTATGAGCCGAGTGCACCGACTCACAGAGGCAGGGCTTAATTTGTAAATCGAGAGGTTCCAGAACGCGTAGTGAGCGCGAGAATGGGGGGGGTATCCGGTGGTCTCTGAGGTACCGGAACACATGGAAAAGACAGTGTCAAACACACCGTAGCAGCGCAAACAGCCAAGTAGCCTACTATCTATGGTGGTCAGCCCTCTACAAAGGTGCTGATTAATTCAAAATATTTTAGACTTCACTGCAGTATGCCCACATGTTTGAGTATAGCTGCGGGGCTTACACAAGTCTGAATTTCTTATATCTTAATTTTCTAGACATCCATGTACAGCAACATTTGTAGATGACACTGCAGAACACCTGCCATATGCACACATACTCAGCTGTGTGGTTTACAAGACTCCAAATTTCATATACTTTTCAAGACATCAATGTAGCAGTAGAACAAATATCCGAATATAACTTCAAATAAAATAAATCAATGTAGGCTACAGCAGAACAAACACATGAAAATATATAGGGCCTACCTTAAGTTTTCAAAACCTCCCACAATGACTCCCCATGTCAAGTCCATTTAACTCCTGAGAGTCAATTTCTTGCTCAAAGCCATGAGCGGCCTGAGGCTGTGACGTTTAGCCTCCTTCTAATGCCCCGTGTACACTAGCACGCGGTGAAACGCCACTTCCCATTAATTTTTAATGGAAGGAAAGGTGGCGTGGGAGGAGGTGAAAAAGTTTAACTTTTCCCAACTTTATGCAAATCCCCAGCGGCGACCACTGGGCGATGACCATTCATAGCGAGTGGTTCCCATGACGAATTTGACATCATGGAATCCAAGGCTGGAGATTTTCTTCAGCAAAGATGGCTGACAAAAATACTGGGCTTGAAGCAAATGTAAGTAATTATAACGTCATAACGAGTCATGCAAAAAATGTACAGTTGAGCGGAATATGTTAATGTAGAGACAAATGATTATGCATATTTTTTGGTCATAAAGTAAATTTACAAAAATCGCGATTTAACAAGCTAGCTAACATTAGCCAGCTAGCTAGGTAACTTTATGGGAGTTTTGACATGAGTTAGACATTTGAATTAGTGTTGTTTAATTATGTTTTAGGGACTATTGAGAAAACCAGCAAACCAGGCTGTCTTGTTGTGAAACTGGATGTAAATAATCTAGGTAACGCTGGGCGATGACCTACCACAGGGGTTGGTGTAGGGGTCCTGCTAGAATGTATAACGTTCTGTTGTTTCCACGTGTGTCCATCGCTACTTTAAACAAGAACAATGGGGGAGAAATTGATTATTGCTGCGATGGGGTTCCCAGAACTACATTTTTTTAGAATCTTTTATTGAACCTTTATTTAACTAGGCACGTCAGTTAAGAAGAAATTCTTATTTACAATGACGGCCTACACCGGCCAAACCCGGACGACGCTGGGCCAATTGTGATTATGATGTCACCCTTTTTATGTATAGAGACACACACAAAAAATGCAGGGTGGAGGAATGTGGGAGAAGTCGTTGGTGTCCCTGGTGGGTTTCATAAAATAACATAACATGTATGTCAATATTAAATATAATGCCAATATTGGCTAGCTAACTATAAACCTGAGCTAGCATAGACGGTTTTATTGACTTGGTAAGACACTGAATGGCATCAATGAAGCCAATGGATTGAGTAGAATATAATCCAACTTTATGGTGCCAAGGATACAAGTTGTATATAGCAAGTAGGTGCTATTTTTCAGATGTTGCCCTACTTGCCCTAATGAAGATGCACTTGGATACTGGAGAAGTAACAAGCACCGTTTCCCCATTGTAGCTAAAGCTGCGCGCAAGTATCTTGGTGCTCCCTGTACTATTGTGGACAGTGACTGCCTTTTCAGTGCAGCTTCACACATTGTAGATGAAAAAAGAAACAGGCTCTCTGGTGATAAAGTAGAGCAGGTCCTCTTTGTGAAGAAAAAAAATGTACTAAGCCCAATGGCTTATCTGTTGTTTATTCATGGCTGGTATAGTGGTTCCTCCTTTAAAAGTTGCGAGCTTGCACCGCGGGACTTAGAGGTACCCAGCGTCATGGCTTCATTGCTCCAGACCAGCACAAGGGGGATTTAGAGCACTCATTATGCATGCTAGTGTACACGAGCCGTAAAACTGTTCTGAAGACTCTGGTTGTAGTGTTAATTTTTTTTCATTTTGAGTGTTAACTATAACCTGGGTGTCCTCTTTAGCCTTGTCTACAAGGTTTGCTGCCACCAAATGCACCTTGGTTCGGGCATGTTCAAAAACCTTTTTACGGAGGGTCTTTGTTGTTTTTTACGTCTGGGGCATAGGATGTTAATTTACTGTACATTCCACCCACTCTTTTGCTAGTTTAATCCCTCCAGTCATTTCTAGACCCAAGCTCCCAACCTTTTTGCATGTTGTATAGCCCAACTTTGAATTCTGGAAGACAAGCCAGGGGTTATATGTTTGCTTGTTCTTGAACTGCAAATTGCACCTGCTCAAGGCACTTCAGGCACTTCGGTGGATGCACTGCCCCCCTCCCCGCCAGCTCCCCGTCTCCCTCTCCCACTGTGTCTGACTCACTAGTAGGCCTACTAGCTAGTGGAGGTGGTGATGTTGAACTGGAGGGATTAGCAGCCCTGCTAGCTAGTGGAGGTGGTGATGTTGAACTGGAGGGATTAGCAGC
>QNTS01002012.1:109384-127132 GCA_003317085.1 Hucho hucho
GTCTGACTCACTAGTAGGCCTACTAGCTAGTGGAGGTGGTGATGTTGAACTGGAGGGATTAGCAGCGCTGCTAGCTAGTGGAGGTGGTGATGTTGAACTGGAGGGATTAGCAGCCCTGCTAGCTAGTGGAGGTGGTGATGTTGAACTGGAGGGATTAGCAGCCCTGCTAGCTAGTGGAGGTGGTGATGTTGAACTGGAGGGATTAGCAGCGCTGCTAGCTAGTGGAGGTGGTGATGTTGAACTGGAGGGATTAGCAGCGCTGCTAGCTAAGGCATCGCTATCAGGAACATTTTGCCCCTCACTCTTCTCCTCTGGCACTGACAGTTCTTTGGCTCATTCTGGGTTCAATTCAACATCTTTCTCTGGATTTTTGGACTTTAACTTCTTTGGCAGCAGCGCACGAGGTGACCGTTTTGGAGAGCCTGGCGAGCCCAAAGTAAAATGCCTCCCATTCAGGCCCAGACAATAGGATATGCACATATTTAGTACCATTGGATAGGAAACACTCTGAATATTCTAAAAGTGTTAACATTTTGTCTGTGAGTATAACGTAACGGATATGGCAGGCAAAAACCTGAGGAATTTCTGTCCTGGAAAAAGTGGTTTTGACACATTGCCTCATTTAGAACCTCTCCCTTGTGAAAATGCCCATATAAGGGCATATGAATGCAGTACCTATCGCTTTCTCTGGATGTCAACAGTCTCGAGAAAGTGTTTTGATTCTTTTTAGATGCTTTTAGAGCAGAGAAGAAGACGAATAAGGAAGTGGCCACTCAGATGTCAATACAAGTAAATGCGCGCTCCCGGCTGGCGCGTTCTTTGTTTTTTTCCTTTCTTATCGCCCAGTTTATATTCTGGTTGAAATATTATACTATTTATACATAAAAGTGTTCCTAAGGATACATTTAAAATTATGTTTGATTGTTCTTGGACAAGTTTATAGGTATAAGTTGAACGAGTTCTCTTCACGTTTCAATGGACGATTGGAGGCTCTATTTTCTCATTATAACGCGCCAACCAAACTGAGATTTATGGATATAATACATGACTTTTTCTAACAAAAGAACCATGGATTGTCTTCGTTGGACACTTGGGAAGCCCTCAGCAGAAGTTCTTCAAAAGGTAATTGATTTGTTTTCGCTGTGAAATGTGTTTTGTGTGAACCGCATGGTTTATGAATTTATGGTAATGGGAAAAATATGTGGGGTGCTATCCTCAAACAATCAAATGTGGTGCTTTCGCCGTAAAGCCTTTTTGAAATCGGACAACGCTGTGATATTGCCAAGAAGCAGAGCTTTTGATGACTATGAAACACTTGTATATTGATGCATGTTTAATAATTCAACTTTTGGATTTTGAATTTGGCGCCTTGCATTTCACCTGGTAGCGCCCCACCGCTCCCTAAGAAGTTAAAAATGTTATCAAACTCGATTGCCTTTTCTTATTAATTTTGTTATTTTGCTTTACCATGATTCAAATTCAGTAGAGAGAAGACTAGCCTAGGATATGTGATGTGATTACGTAGGGAGGGACCTCTTCACTAGCTGACCACCATCAGTTACTTACCCCACCGACCCTCCCCATAACCTCTATGTACAAATAAGAGACCAGGTCTGGAATTAGTGTGGCAGGATAGGTGATTACACAGATGGATCCCTAAGCTTTTCCATGAAGGTCTACTGGGGGGGCGGGTGAAATAACGAGGAGGCAACTTGATTTAACGCTGATCGCTTTAATTACAATGTCTACAGTGCGAACAGTGATACTGACCTAGTTAAATAAAGGTTGAATAAAAATATAAATGTAATTAATAAATCATGCCGCAAGATGTACCGGATCTGGGAAAATAGGTGCCGGAACAAACCAAGTCAAATCTGAGAGGAACAGGATCTGGCTCAAATTAAGCACTGAAAAACAGTTGTGTGACGCGTCTTTCTTTTTGCCAAGTCAGTTAAGCCAAAGCCCCGTTATTCAGAGGGGCGTTCTACAACGCTTTGAGCGCTCTCCAAGTATCCAGGTCCGGAAGTGAATATCGCGTAGCGCAAAATTTCAGTCACTGATTAATAACATTTGTCCTTGTATTTCAAGATTGAAAAATATAAGAACATAATGTCGAGGACCGAGCTAGCCATTAACGTCCCTTAACTTCTTAGGGAGCGGCTGCATAGGTGACTGTTTTGGAGCGTCTGGCATGCCCAAAGTAAAATGCATGCCACTCAGGCCCAGAAAATAGGACTATTGGATAGGAAACACTCTGAAGTTTCTAAGAGTGTTAAATTAATGTATGTGAGTATAACAGAATTGATATAGCAGGCGAAAACCAGAGGAAAATCCATCCGGATTTGCAGTTTTTTTGTAAATGAGCATCTTCTCCATTGTGCCTATTGCATACAACTTTATGTAGGACTGAGACTGCAGTACCTATGGCTTCCACTAGATGTCAACAGTCTATATAAAAAGTCTGGGAATTCTAGGAGTGACCAGAACAGATAGGAACGGGGAATTGTCAGGCGGCCACTTTTGTAAGCAAGGTGTGACGCGCGTGAGACTGTGAACGCGCACCACTTTATTTGTCTTTCCTATCGTTCACGTTATCGTCCGGTTGAAATATTACAGCAAATATACCCAAAAGGATACCTAAGGATACATTAAAAATGATGTTTGATTTGTTTGTAGAAAGTGTATAGGTATAATTTGAATGTGTTCTCTTCACGGTTCAATGGGTGACTCAACGGTGGATTTTATGATCATAACGCGCCAACCAAACGGAGATTTATGGATACAATAAATGACTTTTTCTAACAAAAGAAGCATGGATTGTCTTCGTTGGACACTTGGGAAGCCCTCAGCAGAAGTTCTTCAAAGGTAAGCGATTTTATATTAGCGATTTTATGCGTTTTGTGAGACCCGTGTTGGGTTATGGATTTATGCTAATACGTAAATATTAGAGGTGCTACCCTCAAACAATCAAATGTTGTGCTTTCGCCATAAAGCCTTTTTTGAAATCTGACAATGCTGTGATATTGCCAAGAATCCAAGCTTTTGATGACAATGCAACACTTGTATATTGATTAATGTTTAATAATTAAACTTTTGGATTTTGAATTTGGCGCCTCACATTTCACCGGGTAGCGCCCCACCACTCCATAAGTAGTTAACGATCAAAGACAGATTCAATGGCTGTAGAATAGCGTATTCGACTGATTTAGTTATTTTTTCTATGCCAGTGACTAACCACTCCCCTTGAGCATTTAGTCTTTTATTGAGACAGTAGGAATGTCAAGGGGAACATCATTTTACTTCACATGTGCTTTATTATTCCCTTTGGGTGAGAACTATTTGTATACACTGAGTCAGGCAACTTATGATGTCTAATTTCTGATGGCCTTTTCCTTTTAGAATGTGAACAGTATGTGTGCTCAGAGCCACTGTTCTGGCCTTTTGGTCGTCCAGTCGTGAGACGCCGTTTTGTTCCAGCCTTGGTGGAACGACGGGCAACAGCTGTAGGCTGACAGGGAATCATAGGGCCTGGTCGTCTGGCAGTTCTTCCGAGTGCTGCTGCTTTGTTGGCCGCTGGGCTGCAATTGCTTCGCCATTGTCACCAGTGCCTCACTAAAGTTGTCATCGATACTCAGCCTGTTGAGGTCATCCAGCATTCCAACAACCAGGTCAGTTGGGGATAATTCAGAGATTCTGTAAAATAAACAAACATATTTTTTTTGTGCAATGTAAAAGTCTAGTAATTCATCCCATTGTTAGGGGACAGACAACTGAAATTACAGAAAATGTGTCACTGTCAAAATAATGTCAGTGCTGAATGTGAACTGCTTAGAAGTACAAGTCTCTTACCCTCATCATTGTCACTGGGCACAGGCTGTTGGTCAGCAGCACACTGTTTCTTCCTCCAAGCAAGTGAACATAGAAACTACTAAGATACGACTACTAAGGTACAATGCACAATGAAGGTTGTATAGTTGGACAACAGTGGAAAATGATAACCCAAACAGAATACAAATGCCAGTCTAAATACTTTTCCTATATTCATTCATGAAGTGCAGATGTACTGAACATTGATGTTTAAGCTTCATACCTTTTACTAGTGAGCTTGGATCCACAAATTGTTGATTGAAATGAGCTGTAGGTAATAGTTAGAGTCATGCTGGTAAATGATATGACAATCTATTTTAGTGGTTGTAGTGTGTCAGTTAAACAGTGTAAGAACTTGTTGAGTACAGGTATGCTACCTGTGTCTGACTCACCTCTTGGCTGATTTTGCTGACTTTTGTCCCTCAGGGTTTGAAAGAAATGTTAGTTATAACAGGTATTCAAAGTACATACAATGAACACTGATGCATATATTTATGTACATTAACAGTACATTCATTTCATGTTAGGTTTTATGTTTTGTTGGCTTTGTATTACCTCCTGATATTATTTTAAAGAGCTCAGCCCGCATCTCTGGTGTTGTGGGAAGGAAGTTGCTGGTGAAGCATTCAAAGTTCTACACCACTGCAGCCTGGTGCTTTCATGGTGCTCCAGTATGGCCTACTCGGCAGGTACACAGCTCCACCTCCATATCAACTGTGTAGACAGTGCCTGGAGTGGTGCCCTTCACACTAAACTTCTTCTCTTCAATCTAGGATATTATATCAAAATGTATATAAGAAGATATCAATAACATTTGTTAAGATGTGTATACGGCCTGTGATAATAATATGCTTGTATTTACCTGGCAGATGTCTGACCATTGAAGATAGCTCTCCAAAGCAAGGAATCTAGACTTATGGAAAGTCTCCCAACGTCCAAGTGCCACGTCTGTCACTTTGGCTTCATAGTAAGTCTCCAAGCGGGATGTGAGGAGATGCAACAGCTGAGGCAGGTTGAAGGCTATGGTCCTCTGGAGGATTTTGTCTTTCAGGACTCTCATGGCAGCTTCCACATAGTTGTTGGTGTCATTCCCACGGGTATGAAACTCAGGGCCCAAAACTCCCTACGACAATAGTTTCTCCAGGTAAGCCAGGAATTTGCTGTACCTGCAATTGTTCAATGAACACACATAAAACAACTGACATGTATTGCCTCACTGTTAACATTTGTGCGGGTAAAACAATTATGTTCTGTGAATACCAGTATTGAAGAGTTTACTTTTGTTACATCATGTGAGAAGGACAATTAAGTTCTTGCTCTCGTTATTCTACACTGAACACTGACCTAACTTTAATCTACAGTCGTGGCCAAAAGTTTTGAGAATATTAATTTTCACAAAGTCTGCTGCCTCAGTTTGTATGATGGCAATTTGCATATACTCCAGAACGTCATGAAGAGTGATCAGATGAATTGCAATTAATTGCAAAGTCCCTCTTTGCCATGCAAATGAACTGAATCGCAAAAGAAAATTCCACTGCATTTCAGCCCTGCAAGAAAGTCCATCAAGCGCCAGGACCGTCTCCTAAAGTTGATTCAGCTGCGGGATCGGAGCACCACCAGTACAGAGCTGCTCAGGAATGGCAGCAGGCAGGTGTGAGTGAATCTGCACGCACAGTGAGGCGAAGACTTTTGGAGGATGGCCTGGTGTCAAGAAGGGCAGCAAAGAAGCCACTTGTCTCCAGGAAAAACATCAGGGACAGACTGATATTCTGCAAAAGGTACAGGGATTGGACTGCTGAGGACTGGGGTAAAGTCATTTTCTCTGATGAATCCCCTTTCCGATTGTTTGGGGCATCCGGAAAAAAGCTTGTCTGGAGAAGACAAGGTGAGCGCTACCATCAGTCCTATGTCATGCCAACAGTAAAGCATCCTGAGACCATTCATGTGTGGGGTTGCTTCTCAGCCAAGGGAGTGGGCTCACTCACAATTTTGCCTAAGAACATAGCCATGAATAAAGAATGGTACCAACACATCCTCCGAGAGCAAATTCCCCAGACCTTAATCCCATTGAGAACTTGTGGTCAATCCTCAAGTGGCGGGTGGACACACAAAAACCCACAAATTCTGACAAACTCCAAGCATTGATTATGCAAGAATGGGCTGCCATCAGTCAGGATGTGGCCCAGACGTTAACTGACAGCATGCCAGGGCGGATTGCAGAGGTCTTGAAGAGGGGTCAACACTGCAAATATTGACTCTTTGCATCAACTTCATGTAATTTTCAATAAAAGCCTTTTACACTTATGAAATGCTTGTAATTATACTTCAGTATTCCATAGTAACATCTGACAAAAATATCTAAAGACACTGAAGCAGCAAACCTTGTGGAAATTAATATTTGTGTCATTCTCAAAACTTTTGGCCACGACTGTACACTGACCTGACTGTAACTCGGGTTGACAAGGGCCAGATAATGGAGCTGTTTCACCTTTCACCTCCCTAGCATAAAGCATGTCCTTGACAATGCTAAAGAGGGCCTGCCTGTCCCTCATCTCAATGCCATGTTCTTTGCTCCATAGCCACCTCCAGACTGCTTGGAGCAAGTGAAAAACACTAAAGGAGGAGGGTTGCCTCCGGGAAGGCCTAATGCTTCTCTCTGCCTTACAGTCGTCGGATAGAAAAAGACAAGTCCCTGTCTGACCTCTCCCAGCAAATGCATCCTCCGCCAATATCTCCTTCAGGAGCTGAAGGCCCTCAAAAATTGCGGCCTCATCTTCTGACTGGGTGAAGATGATCCTAAGATGAAGACCACCTGCACATGTGTGCGTCAATAATAAAAACACTCTGCCATTTTCTCTGTCCATACTTCCGGATGAATCAATGAAACATAGCTCCCCAATGTGTTTGAGCTGATGAGCCCACCTTCATAAGGGGGAGGATATGGCCACGAGAGGAGTTCCACCTGAAGATGTTGCTATCTTAGCACAGGTGTTGCTACATTTTAGATTGTACTCCTCTATCTGCCTCTCCAGTGCTGACATCATGGAAGGCTCACTCTGCTCTCTGTACTCTTTCCTAAAGACTTTCTGATACAATCTGTGACAAGTACATGGTGAAAATGTCAAATAAACCTTGTCTCTAAAAATATATTCTACAGGATTTTTCTTTGTCCAGTCTTTTTCTCCCAAGATTTGCAATCTTACACTGTGTATGATCTGTGTATGATTATAGCCACTTTCCTAACACAGATAATATATGAGATGTATGTGGGTGAGACCAATGTATCTGAAACATGTGTATCTTGTATGGCTTTAATCATTTCTCTATAGAGCAGCATTTCTTACACACTGGATCATCCCCCTGTGAGTCCACAACAAAAACACTTAGATTGGTCTCACACACATATGCCTCATATAGTACAGTGCCTTGCGAAAGTATTCACCCAAATCAAATTTTATTTGTCACATACACAAGGTTTGCAGATGTTAATGCGAGTGTAGCGAAATGCTTGTGCTTATAGTTCCGACCATGCAGTAGTATCTAACAAGTAATCTTACAAATTCACAACAACTACCTTATACACACAAGAGCAAAGGAATGAATGCAAGTATGTACATATAAATATATGGATGAGCGATGGCTGACCGGCATAGGCAAGATGCAGTAGATGGTATGGAGTACAGTATATACATATGAGATGAGTAATGTAGGATATGTAAACATTATATAAATGGCATTGTTTAAAGTGGCTAGTGATACATTTATTTCGTCCAATTATAATTATTAAAGTGGCTAGAGATTTGAGTCGATGGCCGAACAGCATAGGCAAGATTCAGTAGATGGTTTAGAGTACAGTGTATACATTTGATATGAGTAATGTCGGATATGTAAACATTATATACAAAATTGTTTAAAGTGGCTAGTAATACATTTGTTACATCCAATTCCTATTATTTAAAGTGGCTAGAGATTTAAGTCAGTATGTTGGCAGCAGCCACTCAATGTTAGTGATGGCTGTTTAACAGTCTGATGGCCTTGAGGTAGAAGCTGTTTTTCAGTCTCTCGGTCCCAGCTTTGATGCACCTGTACTGACCTCGCCTTCTGGATGATAGCGGGGTGAACAGGCAGTGGGGGGTGAACCCTTGGCATTTTTCCTATTTTGTTGCCTTACAACCTGGAATTGTATCATTTGATTTACACAACATGCCTACCACTTTGAAGATGCAAAATATGTTTTATTATAAAACAAACAAGAAACCAGAAAAAAACTTGATCATCCATAACTATTCACCCCCCCAAAGTCAATACTTTGTAGAGCCACTTTTTGCAGCAATTACAGCTACATGACTCTTAGGATAGATATGTCTCTATAAGCTTGGCACATCTAGCCACTGGGATTTTTGCCCATTCAAGGCAAAACTGCTCCAGCTCCTTCAAGTTGGATGGGTTCCGCTGATTCTCAATTGGATTGTGGTCTGGGCTTTGACTAAGCCATTCCATGACATTTAAATGTTTCCCCTTAAACCACTCAAGTGTTGCTTTAGCAGTATGCTTAGGGTCATTGTCCTGCTGGAATGTGAACCTCCATCCCAGTCTCAAATCTCTGGAAGACTGAAACAGGTTTCCCTCATGAATTTCCCTGGATTTAGCGCCATCCATCATTCTTTCAATTCTGACTAGTTTCCCAGTCCCTGCCGATGAAAAACATCCACACAGCATGATGCTGCCACCACCATGCTCCACTGTAGAGATGGTGTTCTCGGGGTGATGAGAGGTGTTGGGTTTGCGCCAGACATAGCGTTTTCCATGATGGCCAAAAAGCTCAATTTTAGTCTCATCTGACCAGAGTACCTTCTTCCATTTTTTGGGGGAGTCTCCCACATGTCTTTTGGCGAACACCAAACATGTTTGCTTATTTTTTTCTTTAAGCAATGTATTTTTTCTGGGCACTCTTCCGTAAAGACTAGCTCTGTCGAGTGTATGGCTTAAAGTGGTCCTATGTACAGATACTATGTACAGATACTTTCAGGGTCTTTGGTCTGTTTGTTGCCTCTCTGATTAATGCCCTCCTTGCCTGGTCCGTGAGTTTTGGCGGGTGGGCCCTCTCTTGGCAGGTTTGTTGTGGTGCCATATTCTTTCCATTTTTTTAATAATGGATTTAATGGGGCTCTGTGGGATGTTCAAAGTTTTGGGTATTTTTTTATAACCCAACCCTGATCTGTACTTCTCCACAACTTTGTCCCTGACCTGTTTGGAGAGCTCCTTGGTCTTCATGGTGCTGCTTGCTTGGTGGTGCCCCTTGATTAGTGGTGTTGCAGACTCTGGGGCCTTTCAGAACAGATGTGTATATATACTGAGATCATGTGACAGATTGCACACAGGTGGACTTTATTTAATTCATTATGTGACTTCTGAAGGTAATTAGTTGCACCAGATCTTACTTAGGGGCTTCATAGCAAATGCATGCACCACTTTTCAGTTTTTTATTTGTTAGAATTGTTTTAAACATGTTATTTTTTTTTCATTTCACTTCACCAATTTGGACAATTTTGTGTATTTTCCATTACATGAAATCCAAACAAAAAGTTACCACTGTCATAGTGTACACACAGGTCAATCTGAAAGAGAGAAGATGATGTTGGTGCTGGGAATAAGGCATATGTACCGGTAACAGAACTTCAGGTCTGGACAGTGAGCTCTATTTGCAGAGGCAAATATGTAATTTGTTCCATCTGCAGATCACTGTTTAGCACATCCAAAGCTGATGAAGGGGAATGGCCCAATCTCAAATAGACTTGACAAGGTCTCTGTGGCTTTGGCGCAACATCCCGGTGTTTAAGTGCATCAGACACAAAGAGATTGTGGTTGTGGACATGGGACACACGCACCATGGCTGGATACATAGGAAGATGTGGCTCCTAGAACAAACATTTGATTGTCTTCAGCTAAATCAAAGTTAGACAACGATTAACCACAATGGGCAGGTTTGTATATGTAAATAAACCATGAACACACTCCCCTTTCCGGTGACACAGCGTATCAGAGTGATACTCATTTTGGATGGACAGCAAACAGAAGGTGTATTGTATTTATTATCTGAAACAGAAGGTGTATTGTATTTAAACAGAAGGTGTATTGTATTTATTATCTGAATGTCTGCACGCCTTACATTTGCTCCATTCCACCGACAAAATATAATTTTACCCACTTCAATCATTACCTTGAAAATTATTTGATGTCCTTTCCTGGGAAACGTTAATAATAGGCCTGCATTACGGTAGGCAGCTAATTGTTAAATTGCACTTTCCATCCTTACCATCTTCAGGTGGAACTCCCCTCGTGGCCATATCCTCACCTCACTGTCTCTCGGGTGTGTGTGCATCCATGTCTCTCTTTAACAGGCTGTGAGGCAAAAGCTGTCAGGAGCCAACAGGTGACTAGAAGCGCTGATCGCCTGTGAGTGAGACAAAGCTAGCCAATGGGAGCATAGTAGGATGCTCCTATGAATAACGGGCGTGGTTTTTGGCTTAACTGCGTTGTGAAAAAAAAAGAAGTGGTTGTGACAGCTACCCAGTTAGCAATGCCACTCGGAAGCTGGCAGCCCTCCAGAGTGGTCGAGCGCCATGCGATAGCTTTTTTGCCCATTCACAGGGTGCCCAAGACAGGCGCCTTTGTCAAGCGGCAGCTGTGCTCCTGACATTCACATGTCGTTTTCCTCACACAGCCCACCCGCCCTTATCCCGACCGGCTACACTACAGCTGCCATGCCAGTCAGAGGCAAGATGCTTTAGCGTCATTCCTACTCCACTTACTTTAATAGATTTATAGATTTTTATATGTAAGATACAGCGATGCCATTTGAAAAAGGTTTGTGGAAACGTGAACTGTAAATGATTGTCTAAGCAAAATATATCAGATCACGAGAGCCAGTCCTGGTCACCTGGACCCACTGGTGGCGACAAATCCAATCTAAATACAGTCAAATCAAATTTTATTGTCATGTACTTGGAAGCTTCTCACACAGTGCAATGGCAATAAAAGTGTTTTTTAAAGCGATATTCCAAGTATAAATACACTAAAGAGTTTTTTTTTTTTAGAGACAACTGCAAAATTCAAGCAGTTGGTCTGATGGGAATCCGTGATGTCATCAGCCTCCCCCTTGCTTGAGGAACAATAAAGAACAAAAGAAGAAAGGCCCACCCCCCTACTGTCATGTTTTACCTGGACCACTTATGGAGTAAATCAGGTGTTAAATGAGGTGAAAAGGAGACTGGAGTGCCACTTTAAAGTTGGTGCCTTTAGGGCAGTTCAGGTGGATGTTAGACAGACTTTTTACGGAAGAATATGATTATGTTCAGCATTCGTGTTTTGTGTTTGCTTATCATGTGCCACGGCTGACATGTGCCACGGCTGATATGTGCCACGGCTGACTGTATACCACAGGTATGACAAAACACTTATTTTTACTGCTCTAATTGTTGGTGAACAGTTTATAATAGCAAAATGGCACCTTTGTGATATATGACCAATATACCACGGCTAAGGGCTCTGTTGTGTCTAGGCACTCCGCGTTGCGTCGTGCATAAGAACAGCCCTTAGCTGTGGTATATTGGCCATATACCACGCCCCCTCGGGCCTTATTGCTTGAATCTAGTGTTGTAATTGTTGTCTATAGATGTGTTCATGCAGGGTTATTCTGCAACAGAGACCGTGGTCTCAGCATGACTCCCTGCTTAAATAAAGGTTATCGCAATAAATTGATTTAACTATTTTTCTGCGATATCCGCTATTGATTGGCTCCTTGATATGTCGGTAGATTATGTTTAGCCATTGCCACGACAACGTCACAGCACCAATTACAGCGGCACAGTTACGGTCCCCCGACAAAGCGTTTTTTTCGGCATCTCTCCCGCCGCACACCCCTTGTGCTTCTCTAACTGTGTGTGCACCAATGCTGCGACTTCTATTGCACACTCTCGTTTGTGGAATAATTGAGTGGGAAAAGTTGCTAAATGCTATGTTACCATAGAAACCCTCAGTGTCAAAACTCACTATATATAGTGACAAAGTCGCTAATTTGGAAACACTAGTTGTAGATGGACACAGCTTTGTAAACATACACAGCCTGCCTCTGCTGAACAGTTCAACGTCGATAATGAATCATTCGAGGGGCTGCTGCAGTTCGCGAACATTATTGTGCCACAAGGTCATGTCATGCATGAGCTCTGCTTTGTTTTTTTTTGCGCAGGTTGTGCAGTACACACAGACTGATTAGTCTCTCTCATTCACAATTTGACAAGCACTTGATAATGCCTCGAAGTACAATAGTAATTTACAACTTTAACAATGTCTACACTGTATTTATGATCAATTTGATGTTATTTTAATGGACAAAAAACAAGAAAAAAATTTGGTGACCCCAAACTTTTGAACGGTAGTGTATATGTACAGTGCATTCGAAAAGTATTCGGGCCCCTTGACTTTTTCCACATTTTGTTACGTTACAGCCTTATTCTAAAATTGACAATACCCCATAATGACAAAGCAAAATCAGGTTTTTATAATTTTTTCCACATTTCTGAAAATAACAAAAACTGAAATATCACATTTCCATAAGTATACAGACCCTTTACTCAGTACTTTGTTGAAGCACCTTTGGCATCGATTACAGCCTAGAGTCTTCTTAGGTATGACAGTTCAAGCTTGGCACACCTGGTTTTGGGGAGTTTTTCCCATTCTCAGCTGCACAGCTATTTTCAGGTCTCTCCAGAGCTGTTCGATCGGGTTCAAGTCCGGGCTCTGGCTGGGCCACTCAAGGACATTCAGAGACTTGTCCCGAAGCCACTCCTGCGTTGTCTTAGCTGTGTGCTTAGGGTCGTTGTCCAGTTGGAAGGTGGCCACGCCCCAGTCTGAGGTCCTGAGCGCTCTGGAGCAGGTTTTCATCAAGGCTCTCTGTACTTTCCCTCGATCCTGACTAGTCTCCCAGTCCCTGCCGCCACTGCCACCACCCTGCTTCGCGTTGGGATGGTATTGGCCAGGTGAAGAGAGGTGCCTGGTTTCCTCCAGACGTGATGCTTGGCATTCAGGCCAAAGAGTTCATACTTGGTTTCATCAGACCAGAGAATCTTGTTTCTCATGGTCTGAGAGTCCTTTAGGTGCCTTTTGGCAAACCCTAAGCGGGCTGTCATGTGCCTTTTACTGAGGAGTGGCTTCCGTCTGGCCACTACCATAAAAGCCTGATTGGTGGAGTGCTGCAGAGATTGTTGTCCTTCTGGAAGGTTCTCCCATCTCCACAGAGGAACTCTGGAGCTTTGTCAGAGTGACCATCGGGCTCTTGGTCACCTCACCTCCCTGACCAAGGCCCTTCTCGATTGCTCAGTTTGGCCAGGCAGGTGTGTGCCTTTCCAAATCATGTCCAGTGGTGGGAATAGTTAGCGTTGGGTGTATTCTAGTGCTTACATTTACCTCACCATTATTGGTTATCATTACAAAACTAATGTCAGCTTTAATCAACTGATGTTAGCGTCATTCAACTGATGTTAGCTTCAACTGATGTTAGCTTCAATCAACTGATGTTAGCTTCAACTGATTTTAGCTTCAATCAACTGTCAGCTTCAATCAACTTATGTTAGCTTCAATCAACTGATGTTAGCTTCAACTGATGTCAGCTTCAATCAACTGACGTTATCTTTAATCAACTTATAATCAAGCAAAATGTTAGCAATTAACTACTTACGGAGTGGTGAGGCGCTAGACCGTCTGCTGACAGGTCGAGTAGCTAACCTCCAGGAAGTCCTCCATAAGAATTTGTGACACATCCAAGACATTGCCATTAAAACAGACTGAAAGGAACCTCTGGATGTAATAAAGCCACCATCCGCTGGGATTTTGTGCTGCATTGCCACTATCTCTACACCACACACACACACACACACACACACACACACACACACACACACACACACACACACATCCTTCCTGGCCATTATCCGCACTGACAGCAGGTTGTGCCACTGCTACGCAGACCTTCTGCCGGCTGGCTGAGGTATTACATGCTGACTTGACCGTCTGTGGGCGCCATTGCGTGCATGGTATTTTTTTACCTAAAAAGCACAATGGCCTTTTTTTCTGGATCTTTGTAGAATTTTGACCCATTTTGAGTGTGTTCTCTACTCTGATCATTAATCCACAGGTAAAAGGGGAAAACTAATTTGTTTCTAATAATCTCTCCTCCTTCAGTCTTCTTCTGTGGACTTTATATGGCGGTTGGCAACAAACTTTAAGGTGCATTACCACCACCAACTGGCCTGGAGTGTGGACCTCAGTTCATCTTTCAATCACCCACGTGGGTATCTGCGCCTAAAAAAACAATGAGGAGATGGGTTAGGCGGGACTTACAGCGCGTCAAGTGTAAAATAATTTATATTTTAGTGCCTGGCTACGCAGACGCTAGTTGACGACGCAAGCAGTTTGGATGAAATGATTGAATAACATGTATGTGTACATTTATTTTGCAATGCACACGCAACGCGGGCGGTGTGGTCAGCATGTTACAGGCCGGTCTATGATGCTATTCTTGCCACGAGAACAAACTTTGACCTGGGGCAATGATCGGCTAAAGCATGAAAGCTTTCAGGAGGTTTATTGGCTCCCAAACTATTTCCTCCCCTGCCATTTATATATTTTCAGACTACCAGCGATCTGCCAATGGCAATATGGCGATTTACAGTTAGCTAGCATTCTAAAGCCTAGTGTTTGTTTCCCTTCTCCTTTAAAAGCATGGGACTAAAATCATTAAAATGCAGGGGGTGGGGGGGGGGGGGGGGGNGTGCGAGTGCTTGTGCCTCATCACTTTAACTAAGTGTTCTGTAACTACCTCTGTTTAAATTCATAGGTTAGTGTCCATCCTCTCTGTTTAAATGCATAGGTTAGTGCTCATTATCTCCCACCTGCCCATTATCTCCCACCTGAAACAGGCATAGCTGTATTAACATCAAATCCTGCATCTTATGGGTCTCCATTGGCCTGGCCTGCATGGCATCCGTAAGGAAATCAGATTGGATGCCAGGCTAGTGGACGTCCCAAACGACACCTTATTCCCTATACAGTGGACTAGTTTTGACCAGATGCTATGGGCCCTGGTCAAAACTAGTGCACTACCTTTGACCAGATGCTATGGGCCCTGGTCAAAACTAGTGCACTACCTTCTGAGTAGGGTGCCTAGCCTGGCATCCAGTCCGATTTCCCTACTGATGCCATGCAAGCCAGGTTACTGGAGACCCATAAGGTGCAGGATTTTACGCATTTGGGACGCAGACTAGGTCTCCATGAACAGGATTGAAGCACACTGCACTACACTGCTGTTGTCAGTTTGGGCATTGTTGGTGTATTTACTTGTGGGGTTGTTTTGATGTTATCTGGGACTGTGCAGCTAACCTGACATTGTTTTGATGTGTGCGTGCGCACGTGCGTGCGTGCGTGTGTGTGTGTGTCATCAAGGTGGTAACAGATGTCCTTGTTAAATACATTCCTACCTTGTTAAAGAAGATGACCTCTAGAACAGAGTGACTCCGTTTTTAAAAGTGATCTACAGATTACGCTCTTTTTCTTCCGCTCTTTTTCTCTCTTTCTTTACTCTGTCTCCTCTATGTGGACTAGGAAACGTATTCTCTCTATACTCTTCACTCTCTGTGCCTCAGACTTTAGGGACCCATTGTCCTTGTTTGGGTTTTCTTTCGTTTTGTTCTTAATTTTTTTTTCTTCATTCAGGCCTGTTCCATCCTCTCCATTTCCACATCACTTGTTCTCCCTCTTCTACTTTCTCTCCATCTTACAATATCCATTCCTTCCCTCTGACCTCTATTATCTCTCTCCTCTCCATCTCCCTCTGTAACCTTCCTCTCACCCCATTATTCCTTAACTTTTTCTCCCACACCACTCCTCTCTTTCTTCATCATCTCTCCCTTCATCTGTCCATCTTCTATTTTTCCTCCTATTCTTTTGTGTATGATTTTCTTCTTTCAGAAAAGTATCCTCTCTCTCTCTCTCTCTTTGCCACTCTACCTTCAATTCCTGAAATCAACTTTCCTCATATCTTCCTCAGCTCTCTTTGTGGTTTATTTATTTCATAGATCTCCCTCCCATAGCTGGCTCTAAATTAAAGTTTCACCCTGCTTTCCAAAATGTCATTGTTGTTGGTAGAAAGTGAGAATTCTCTAAATATACAACTTTTCTATTAGGGTAGAAAGTGCTAGGGTTCTAACTGCTAATGTCACGATCTCCGTGAGGGACAGACCAAGGCGCAGCGAGGTATCCAGTATACATGCTTTATTTGACACACGTAACTGGGACAAAACAACAAAACGAACGAAAACGAAGATCGTAACAATAACATAGACTGAAACACTTACAGTGGGGCAAAAAAGTATTTAGTCAGCCACCAATTGTGCAAGTTCTCCAACTTAAAAAGATGAGAGAGGCCTGTAATTTTCATCATAGGTACACTTCAACTATGACAGACGAAATGAGAAAAAGAAATCCAGAAAATCACATTGTAGGATTTTTAATTTATTTATTTGCAAATTATGGTAGAAAATAAGTATTTGGTCAATAACAAAAGTTTATCTCAATACTTTGTTGGCAATGACAGAGGTCAAACGTTTTCTGTAAGTCTTCACAAGGTTTTCACACACTGTTGCTGGTATTTTGGCCCATTCCTCCATGCAGATCTCCTCTAGAGCAGTGATGTTTTGGGGCTGTCGCTGGGCAACACGGACTTTCAACTCCCTCCAAAGATTTTCTATGGGGTTGAGATCTGGAGACTGGCTAGGCCACTCCAGGACCTTGAAATGCTTCTTACGAAGCCACTCCTTCGTTGCCCGGGCGGTGTGTTTGGGATCATTGTCATGCTGAAAGACCCAGCCACGTTTCATCTTCAATGCCCTTGCTGATGGAAGGAGGTTTTCACTCAAAATCTCACGATACATGGCCCCATTCATTCTTTCCTTTACACGGATCAGTCGTCCTGGTCCCTTTGCAGAAAAACAGCCCCAAAGCATGATGTTTCCACCCCCATGCTTCACAGTAGGTATGGTGTTCTTTGGATGCAACTCAGCATTCTTTGTCCTCCAAACACGACGAGTTGAGTTTTTACCAAAAAGTTCTATTTTGGTTTCATCTGACCATATGACATTCTCCCAATCCTCATCTGGATCATCCAAATGCTCTCTAGCAAACTTCAGACGGGCCTGAACATGTACTGGCTTAAGCAGGGGGACACGTCTGGCACTGCAGGATTTGAGTCCCTGGCGGCGTAGTGTGTTACTGATGGTAGGCTTTGTTACTTTGGTCCCAGCTCTCTGCAGGTCATTCACTAGGTCCCCCCGTGTGGTTCTGGGATTTTTGCTCACCGTTCTTGTGATCATTTTGACCCCACGGGGTGAGATCTTGCGTGGAGCCCCAGATCGAGGAAGATTATCAGTGGTCTTGTATGTCTTCCATTTCCTAATAATTGCTCCCACAGTTGATTTCTTCAAACCAAGCTGCTTACCTATTGCAGATTCAGTCTTCCCAACCTGGTGCAGGTCTACAATTTTGTTTCTGGTGTCCTTTGACAGCTCTTTGGTCTTGGCCATAGTGGAGTTTGGAGTGTGACTGTTTGAGGTTGTGGACAGGTGTCTTTTATACTGATAACAAGTTCAAACAGGTGCCATTAATACAGGTAACGAGTGGAGGACAGAGGAGCCTCTTAAAGAAGAAGTTACAGGTCTGTGAGAGCCAGAAATCTTGCTTGTTTGTATGTGACCAAATACTTATTTTCCACCATAATTTGCAAATAAATTCATTAAAAATCCTACAATGTGATTTTCTGGATTTTTTTTC
>QNTS01002012.1:127305-149452 GCA_003317085.1 Hucho hucho
CCCCCCCCCCCCCCAAAGGCGCGGACTCTGACCCGCGCCAAAAGTCCATTGGGGGGGTCTTCGGGTGGGCCTCCCTGTCCCAGGTGGCGGCTCCGGTGCCGGCCGTGCTGGCTCGGGGTCCCACACCGGAGGCCCAGGGCTATTAGCCGGAACAGTTTGTTTTGGACTGGGGACCTTCTCTGGAGGTTCCGGACTGGGGACCTTCTCTGGAGGTTCCGGACTGGGGACCTTCTCTGGAGGTTCCGGACTGGGGATCTTCTCTGGAGGTTCCGGACTGGGGACCTTCTCTGGAGGTTCCGGACTGTCGACGCTCACTGGGACTCTGGTGCGGGGAGCAGGAACGGGCCGTGCTGGACTCATGACGCGCACTGGGACTCTGGTGCGGGGAGCAGGAACGGCCGTGATGGGCTCACTATGCGCACTGGACCTCTGGTGCGGGGAGCAGGAACGGGCCGTGATGGGCTCGGAACTAGAAGCACAAACATTTCGCTGCACTCGCAATAACATCTGCTAGCCATATGTATGTGACCAATAACATTTGATTTAGCTTCTCAAAGGTTGTCTCCTAAATTACACCTAATTCAAACACAGACACCACCGCTCTATCGCCACACCAAACTACTTTTAAAAAAATCATTTTCTCTTTTGAAGAGCGGCGATAGACTGCAGTCGGAAATCATTCAGCCTTGCAGTGTAGCTCGGTGCTGGTGAAGCACGCCTCTGTTTCATGCAGCGCGCCAGAGCAGTTCTTCCACTGTCGGGAGAAATTGGTATATGTTAAGTGAATGTGAATAAAGTTTGCTTCGCTACCACACCCACAACAAAAGCACAACAAATCCTGATCTCGGAATCGCAGGTGGAGGACTTCTGTGAGAGCTCGCTGTTATGTCTGAATTAGACCCAAAACCAACAAGGAGGTCTGCTGCAGTGTTGAGAGCAGTTGTATGAAACCAATCAGTATATAAAGCAAAGCTCTTAATCGTGACAGCCCACTGTTAATATCTATTCAGTTCAACTTGCCATACATCTGGCATCTGAACAGTAGCGGTGCGTGGGTAACATCACTGGGGAAGCCAATCCAGAAAAAAAGCCATATTTACACCTATGTGTTGTGATAATTGCGTTGTTTGCTCTATAACCTTTAAGTTCACATGCCTTGCGACCGTGATATATTGGCTTAAGGCCGAGACAATAAAAAGACACAGTGGCAGAATAAATTCAACCACACCTTTGTTTCATCACAGAGCAACATCTGTCCAGTGAATTCCACAAAACATATTGCATGTAACGAACAGTTACATGACCTACAGCATGGTCAAGCAAGGTAATGTTTCGGACATTTTTGGACTACTAAACAACTATTGATTTAGAACCATGGAGAGTTACCGCAAGTCGCAAAGAAAACAGGAGCTGCTTCCACTATTCAACCAACGTTTCAGCTTCAACATAATCTAATCACCTATGCTTAGTCTAATACAGTGACAACTAAAAGATACAAAAAACTATTTAGTCCAATCAACGTAAGCTAAATATGATGTGGCTGTCCGTTAAACTGATTTCTGTGTGTGTGGTGTGTGTGTTCGTGCAAGTAGAAAAAACATGTTGACTCACCTTACTTGTAGAGAAATGCCAATGCCATCCACTTTCATGTTGCCTAAACGGTCTATGACTCTCATAGACAGTATAGGGTTGAATAGCGGGAACCCGGTTACCGAGATTTACCCAAAATCGCTATCTTTTCCCAGGATAAATAACTGTGAGAAACCCGTAAATTATAATCAATTATTTATATGAACAGCATGGACTGAAATGGAACTGTTAAATGATATGTGATGTCCAGTGGCGACCCGTCATTCATGGTAGGTCCGTTTTTTTTCCGTTGTTGCCTGTTTTGCATGTTATTTTGGCATTAATACGTGTCACATATCAGTTTGCAAACAAGGTAAAAAATAAAAAGTAACTTAATAAAGCTGCATACAAACATGGTCTCTTTTTCTTTCTAGCTCAGTGCTTTCTGTGGTGGTCATGTTGTATCTACCATAGCTTTGATTGGACTGATCATGACAACATCATACTTTCTAAATCTTAGCTACCAGTCATCATCAAGAATCAAGTCAACTATCTACTGGCAAATCCTTTACAATCCCTGTCATATGAAGTTAAATTATAGATAAAACGTATCGGTGCTCATCGGCCATTGGACATAATCATTACACAACAAGTTGAACATCGCAAATTCAACAATGAGTGGTTTGGAAGGAATCAGTGGCTAACTGCTAGCGTTGCAAAGCAATCATTAGCCTGCTATTCGGTGGAGAGGGTGTGGTCCAAGTCTGGGTTTAAGGGTCTCTTTTCCAAACTTAAAAGGATTAACATTCACATTCAACACCATGGGCCAGAAAAGGTTGAATACATTGGCTATGCTGTCAATCCAGAATGACTTCTGCCGCATTCAAAACACCTGGAAACTCGGAACTGGGAAATCTTAGACTTCAGTTAGTTGAAGACAACTGGGAAATCTGAAAAAAAGAGCTCAGACTGAGAGAAAAAAGTTTTGAAATGTCATCCAACTCGGAATTCCAAGTCAGGAACCGGTGCCTCTTTCTAGAGCTCCGATATGAAGATCACTGACGTCATGGTTCAACCTTGTTTTTCCCAGAGAATGCCAGACTTTGATGACAAAGTTTGATGACAAAATTTGCCCACAAGAAGGACCGCCGCGCCACCTTTCTGTTCAAATGAGCACAGCACAACAAGGTGAGTCCAAAAATGTATTGTATGCTGCTGCATAAATTATGTAATATGCCAGGAGATATGTAACCTGTAGCTAAGAAAGTAATACTAAGTGTATGTTGTGTAGTAAGCTGTTAGTAGCCCATGTGGTCCCTTTACCCCGCATAACTTAGCCTACTGTTCTGACTTGTGGTGGTGCACATGTAGCTTATAGCCTGTTTTAGAGAAGTTTCAGCTCTGTCTGCCCGTGGCCTCTCTTCCTCGGTGCGCACTGTCACTGTGTCCGTTTCCATCTTGTCCAGCTGTGTCTGTAACATTTCACGTAAACCCTGTTTCTTGTCTGCAATCAAAGTAGTGGTCCTTGTATCTAGCATCGAGCATGGCGGTGACACAGTAAAGAGGCTCAGAGAGAATGCCACCGAATCACTTGTTCACAGCCTCTTGTAGAGTACTTTTGCAAGTTTTAACCCCACGGTCTGTTGGCAGTTTTGTTGAGCAGGTGTTTCAATGCCATGACAGAGGGTATCATGTCTGCTGCAGACACAGTTGATGAGCTTATTTCTCGAGTCAGTTATTCAAATGGAGCTAGGAGTGTGTTCATGTTTCTAAGTTTCAAACATGTTCTCAAATGCCATTGAAATGGCAGCAGCGGTATGAGAACCAGCACATTCTTGAGCATGCAATACGGCTTTCCTCAGTACGAAATCCATGCTGTCCGACTCAGCATGCTCATGGGGCTGACA
Organism: Hucho hucho; assembly: GCA_003317085.1. Classification (NCBI taxonomy): domain Eukaryota; kingdom Metazoa; phylum Chordata; class Actinopteri; order Salmoniformes; family Salmonidae; genus Hucho; species Hucho hucho. The sequence continues at coordinate 130,782 of QNTS01002012.1, forward strand.
TCGCTGGTCCAATTGTCAGTCATGAAGCTAATAGCAGTGTTAATCATTACCAAACATTCAAACTACAACCATTTAACCATGTTAGTCATTACTGAAACATTCAAACTACAACCATTTAACCATGTTAATCAGTACTGAAACATTCAAACTACAACCATTTAACCATGTTAATCATCACTGAAACATTCAAACTACAAACTACTTTAACCATGTTAATCAGTACTGAAACATTCAAACTACAACCATTTAACCATGTTAATCAGTACTGAAACATTCAAACTACAACCATTTAACCATGTTAATCATTACTGAAACATTCAAACTACAACCATTTAACCATGTTAATCATCACTGAAACATTCAAACTACAACCATTTAACCAGTTAAAGCTAGATACAAATATATTTTTTAAATAATTCATACAAAAGTCAAGAGTTGGTAATAACATGAGTACAATCAAAAAGCAAGTGTGTGTAAGTGTTTGTGTTTATCCCCATTCTCCAATCAAATACCTTCATCGATTACCCCCCGCCCCAAATAAAATCTGTAATTTTTTCTCCAATCTGGCAACCCTCATCCAATTTGACATAGCCTTGTATAAAATGCATTATGAAAGAAAATTGTGTAATGTAGGCTCCACGAAATATAAAATGCGTTATGAAGAACATTGTGTAGTCAACTTTCTGACTACAAGTGCACCAGCATCCCAAAGTATTTTAGTGAAAACAAGCATAGAAAACAGTATTGGTATTCATAAAAAAAACTGGTATTGTATTATATTTATTTTGGTGACAACCTGGTTGATTAACAAAGCTAGACTAAAGTAGCTTGCTGGACATTATTGTTTTTAACCATTCTTATAGCAATATACTATTCGAAGAGGGACTCTTTCTTGCTGAATGTTAAATACAGCAGCCAATAGAACTCACTGGTAGTTTTGAAGAAGAGTGAACGTGCGATGGCGGTAGGCTATAGCAGTAATTTATTCAGACCCATAACCATTCAATCTTCGTGAAGAGAAGTGAAAGCCTTCTGCATCTAATTCTAGTCCTATATTATTCAAGGGTGTCATTAGAATGATGAAGATGAGGACAACAAAATGTATTTCATTTAACTGTTGAAAGCAAGGAATGAATGAAGGAACTCTAGAGAGAGAAAGAGGAGGTTGGCTAATAACATTAGGTGACATTATTGATATTATACATTATTTATTTGATTCGGCTATCTCATGCACACCCCTGTTGCTGACAGGTGTATACAATCGAGCACACAGCCATGCAATCTCCATAGACAAACGTTGGCAGTAGAATGGCCTTACTGAAGAGCTCAGTGACTTTCAACGTGGCACCATCATAGGATGCCACCTTTCCAACAAGTCAGTTCATCAAATGTCTGCCCTGCTAGAGCTGCCCCAGTCAACTGTAAATGCTGTTATTGTGAAGTGGAAACATCTAAAAGCAGCAACGGCTTTGAAGTAGTTGTCAGGATACGTGTGTGTAGCTGGTGCGTGAGAGTCAGGCGCAGGAGAGCAGAGATAGTGAAATGAAAGCACTTTACTGTGGCACAGTACAAACTGAATGCAAATAGCGTTACACAAACAAATGCCTACAGGGAAAAATGCGGCAGCACAAAGTACAAAAATACCGGTCTGGCGCAAACCAGACGGAAACGTGCCACTGACAAATAAACAATCACACACACAGACATGGGGGAAACCAGAGGGTTAAATACATGACAAGTAATGAGGGAATGACAACCAGGTGTGTGGGGAAACAAGACAAAACAAATGGAAAATGAAAAGTGGATCGGTGATGGCTAGAAGACCGGTGACGCCGACCGCCGAACACCACCCAAACAAGGAGAGGCACCGACTTCGGCGGGAGTCGTGACAGTAGTAGGCCACACAAGCTCAAAGAACGGGACAGCAGAGTGCTTAAGCTCGTAGCTCACTACCGAGTTCCAAAATTTTTCTGCAAGCAATGGCAGCACAAGAACTGTTCGTCGGGAGCTTCATGACATGTAGTGTTTCCATGGCCGAGCAGCCACACACAAGCCTAAGATCACCATGCACAATGCCAATCGTCGGCTGGAATGGTGTAAAGCTCACCTCCATTGGACTCTGGAGCAGTGGTAACACATTCTCTGGAGTGATGAATCACGCTTCACCATTTGGCAGTCCGACGGACTAATTTGGGTTTGGCGGAAGCCAGGAGAACGCTACATGCCCCAATGCATAGTGCCAACTGTAAAGTTTGGTGGAGAAAAGGGTGCGTTCTCAGCCCTCTCCTGTACTCCCTGTTCACCCATGACTGCGTGGCCAAGCACGTCTCCAAGTTTGCACACGACACTACAGTGGTAGGCTTGATTACCTACAGGGACGAGGTGAGGGCCCTCGGAGTGTGGTGTCAGGAAAATAACCTCTCACTCAACGTCAACAAAACAAAGGAGATGATTGTTGACTTCAGGAAACAGCAGAGGGAGCACCCCCCTATCCACATCGATGGGACAGTAGTGGAGAAGGTGGAAAGTTTTAAGTTCCTCGGCGTACACATCACGGACAAACTGAAATGGTCCACCCACTCAGACAGCGTGGTGAAGAAGGCACAACAGCGCCTCTTCAACCTCAGGAGGCTGAAGAAATTTGTCTCGTCACCAAAAGACTCACAAACTTTTACAGATGCACAATCGAGAGCATCCTGTCGGGCTGTATCACCGTCTGGTACGGCAACTGCTCCGCCCACAACCGTAAGGCTCTCCAGAGGGTAGTGAGGTCTGCACAACGCATCACCGGGGGTAAACTACCTGCCCTCCAGGACACCTACACCACCCAATGTCACAGGAAGGCCAAAAAGATAATCAAGGACAACAATCAACCGAGCCACTGTCTGTTCACCCCGCTATCATCCAGAAGGCGAGGTCAGGACAGGTGCATCAAAGCTGGGACCGAGAGACTGAAAAACTTCTATCTCAAAGCCATCAGACTTAAACAGCCATCACTAACATTGAGTGGCTGCTGCCAACATACTGACTCAAATCTCTAGCCACTTTAATAATAAAAAATTGGATGTAATAAATGTATCACTAGCCACTTTAAACAATGCCACTTTATATAATGTCTACATACCCTACATTACTCATCTCATATGTATATACTGTACTCTATACCATCTACTGCATCTTGCCTATGCCGTTGGGCCATCGCTCATATATATATTTATATGTACATATTCTTATTAATTCCTTTACACTTGTGTGTATAAGGTAGTTGTGAAATTGTTAGATTACTTGTTAGATATTACTGCATGGTCGGAACTGGAAGCACAAGCATTTCGCTACACTCGCATTAACATCTGCTAACCATGTGTATGTGACCAATACAATTTGATTTGATTTGATTAAGATCCTACATCTGTAAATACAGGGAAGTGTGCATCCAAGACAAATTAAGCATTTTGAGTGGAACTCCCAGTCTTCTCATCGCTAAGTGTGAAATTAAACGCCACAAACTCTACAGTACATCTCCTTTACAACACACAGAACCAACAGTGAGAACTCACTGTTCCTGACAACATCCTCATTATCAGAACCACCACATCGTGTGTCTGTCTCTCTCCATTCTATCAGTCTCCAGCCGGCATCATTAACAGATACTCTGCAGGGGAGTTTCTGTCTAACAATGCTCATTGGTTATGCTGTTGTTCTGCATACATTATTTGGGTATCTTCAGTATGTGAAGGGTTTATGAAGGGTTTATGAAGCCTTCATTAGGCCTTCTTTAGATCAACTTTGTTTTCTCTGAACCGGTATAGAGTTTTTGCTATTTGTGTATCCCCGCCCCCCCATCTGTATTGAACACAATCCACACTGTGCTTATTTACAAAAAATGTCAAAGTAATTATCTACTGCTATCCCCTTTGCTGCACTCAAAAGCATGACAACAACACAAAGTGGTTTCTCTCTGTGCTGAAACAAAATAAATTCCATCTCTGACTTTCATGTTTTATATGTTTTTTCTCTCATTCAAACAAATGCAGTAGTTCCTTTTAACCCTGGCACCTTGCGGCTGTTTAAATGGAATGTTGGGGATAATTATGCAATTGATTGCTATTAGAGCGGACCTGAGCGGCTTGACGATCCGGAATCAGCCTGAGAATTCTAAATCCTAACAGGTAATTTTCACTTGTCATGTTAGGTGTTCTGGGATGGGGATGTAAAGAAGGTATTTATATTCTGGGAATATACTATAGGGCCAATAGTCATTCATATTCTGGGTATATAATATAGAGATAGAGATAAAACTTATTATAGCGTTGAACATCTGAAATCTTAAATCCAACTTCTGTGTATGTAACTATAACTTCAACTTATTGAAAGCCATGTATGATTGATGTGAAAGCGAGTGACACTTTTTGGAAGTTACACCTTATAAAATATTGAAATAGGATATGGAAGAACAAAAATATGAATGCAACATGTATAGTGTTGGTCCTGTGTTTCATGAGCTGAATTAAAATATCCCAGAAATGTTCCATAAGCACAAAAAGCTGATTTCTCTCAAATGTTGTGCAAAAATGTGTTTATATCCTTGTTAGTGAGCATTTCTCCTTTGCCAAGATAATCCATCCACTTGATAGGTGTGACATATCAAGAAGCTGATTAAACAGCATGATCATTTTACAGGTGCACCTTGTGCTGGGGCCACTCTGAAATGTGCAGTTTTGACACACAACACAATGTCACGGATGTCTCATGTTTTGAGGCAGCATGCAACTGGCAAGCTACGGACAACCAACACATTTACATTTTATCGATGGCAATTTGAATGCACAGAGATTCCGTGACAACATCCTGAGGCCCATTGTTGTGCCATTCATCCGCCGAGCCCCACCTCCCCTGTTTGGGACGTTCTGGATTGACGTGTACCAGCGTTTCCCAAACTCAGTCCTGGGGACCCCAAGGGGTGCACGTTTTTTTTTTTTGTCCTAACACTACACAGCTGATTCAAATGATCAAAGCCTGATGATTAGTTGATTATTTGAATCAGCTGTGTAGTGCTAGGGCAAAAAAACTAAATGTGCACCCCTTGGGGTCCCCAGGACTGAGTTTGGGAAACCCTGATAGCGTATTCCAATTCTCGCCAATATCCAGTAACTTTGCAAAGCCATTGAAGAGGAGTGGGACAATATTCTACAGGCCTCAATCAACAGCCTGTTCAACTCTATGTGTGGCGCTGCATGAGGCAAACCTTTTTTTGAAGGTATCTGTGACCAATAGATGCATATCTGTATTCCCAGTCATGTGAAATCCATAGATTAGGGCCTAATGAATTACATTTAATTGACTGATTTCCTTATATGAAATGTAACTCAGTAAAACTTTGACATTGTTGCCTGTTTTGTTGCATTTTGTTCAGTATTTACAGTTGAAGTCGGAAGTTTACATACACTTAGGTTGGAGTCATTAAAACTTGTTTTTCAACCACTCCACAAATTTCTTGTTAACAAACTATTGTTTTGGCAAGTCGGTTAGGACATCTACTTTGTGCATGACACAAGTAATTTTTCCAACAATTGTTTACAGACAGAATATTTCACTTATAATTCACTGAATCACAATTCCAGTGGGTCAGAAGTTTACCAAATTCAGTTCGGACATTTGGAACAGTTAGCAGGATAAAGTCCTGCGAAATAAAATGGTAATACACCCAAAATGGCTTTGTAAATAAAAGTATACCAGTGACTGAGCCTACGAGTGACTAGAGAAGGCCAGCCAACCCTGGTATACAAAGTGCAGTGGTGCGTAAGGGTTTTGCAGTTTAAAATAAATCTCAATGCGCCATGGTAAAGGGTGTCAATTGATCTCAAACACTGAGCGGAAGCATTCATATATTAAATATCACCATAGTCTAGTAAAGGCATAAATGTAGCTGATACTAGCGTCCTTCTGGGTTAAAAAGGAAAAAATACCTTATTCCTAAAATAAAATCCCAACTTCAGCTTAAATTTTTTTGTAGGTTGTTGAATATGCAATTTAAAAGAGAGGTCGTCATCAATTGAAATTCCAAGATATTTATATGAGGTTACAGTCTCAATCTCATTGCCCTGACAGGTAATAATAGGTGAAAGGTTCAGAGGTCTATTTCTTGCTTTAAAAAAAACACCATTAGTTTAGTTTTGTCAGTATTGAGGATAAGCTTCAATTGACACAAGGTATGTTGAAGAGTATAAAAAGCAGTTTGCAAGTTCTGGAAAGCTTTTGTGAGAGATGAGGCACAACAGGTGCATCCAGTTTCCATTGATCATCCTTGAGATGTTTCTACAACTTGATTGGAGTCCACCTGTGGTAAATTCAACTGATTGGACATCATTTGGAAAGGCTCACACCTGTCTATATAAGGTCCCACAGTTGACAGTGCATATCAGAGCAAAAATAAAGCCATGAGGTCAAAGGAATTGTCTGTAGAGCTCAGAGAATGGATTGTGCCGAGGCACAGCTCTGGGGAAGGATACCAAACATTTCTGCAGCATGAAGGTCCCCAAGAACACAGTGGCCTCCATCATTCTTAAATGGAAGAAGTTTGGAACCACCAAGACTCTTCCTAGAGCTGGCCGCCTGGCCAAACTGAGAAATCGGGGGAGAAGGGCCTTGGTTAGGGAGGTGACTCTAACAGAGGTCACTCTAACAGAGCTCCAGAGTTCCTCTGTGGATATGCGAGAAGGACAACCATCTCTGCAGCACTCCACCAATCAGGCCTTTATGGTAGAGTGGCCAGACGGAAGCCACTCCTCAGTAAAAGGCACATGTCAGCCCACAAGAAGGATGCCAAAAGGCACCTAAATGACTCTCAGACCATGAGAAACAAGATTCTCTGGTCTGATGAAACCAAGATTGAACTCTTTGGCCTGAATGTAGGAAACCTGGCACCATCCCTACGGTGAAGCATGATGGTGGCAGCATCATGCTGTGGGGATGTTTTTCAGTGGCAGAGACTGGGAGACTAGTCAGGATCGAGGGAAAGATGAACATAGAAAAGTACAGCGAGATCCTTGATGAAAACCTGCTCCAGAGCGCTCAGGACCTCAGACTGGGGCGAAGGTTCACCTTCCAACAGGACAAAGACCCTAAGCACAAAGCCAAGACAATGCAGGAGTGGCTTCGGGACAAGTCTCTGAATGTCCTTGAGTGACCCAGCTAGAGCCCGGACTTTAACCCAATCAAACATCTCTGGAGAGACCTGAAATAGCTGTGCAGCGATGCCCCCCATCCAGCCTGACACAGTTTGAGAAGATCTGCAGAGAAGAATGGGAGAAACTCCCCAAATACAGGTGTTCCAAGCTTGTAGCGTCATAACCAAGAAGACTCGAGGCTGTATTCGCTGTCAAAGGTGCTTCAACAAAGTACAGAGTAAAGGGTCTAAATACTTCTGTGAAATTTCCGTTATTTTATATACCTTTCTAAAAACTGTTTTTACTGTGTCATTATGGGGTATTATGTGTAGATTGATGAGGGGAAAAAAACAATTTAATCAATTTTAGAATAAGGCTATAACGTAACAAAATCTGGAAAAAGTCAAGCGGTCTGAATACTTTCCGAATGCACTGTATGTTGTTCATTTGTTGTTAATGTTGAAACTGATGTGAATAATTGTATGTTATGTACAAATTGTTTTTCTTACATTTAGATTTCAGGGAGAATTTCACTACGTTTACAGAATTATACAGAGTTGCCAGCTTATATGCTATAATATAGCTGTTTCATGATGTCTGTCTTTAGCATCAAGGGTCCCCCATCTTTCAATCTCTCTCTTTGTTTCCCTCTCTAATAAGTGATTGAGGCAGATAGACAGGCAGAAAAACAAGCAGAATTGCAGACAGACAGACAGATAGACAGACAGACAAACAAGCTGGCAAATAAACAGGCAGACAGATAGACAGACAAAGAGACTAGACACCCACCCACAGACAGACATACATCCAGACCTCAGAAGACATTTGAACTTTCTGTCTAAAATCTGTTCTTTTTGTAATGTATTCTGAATATGCAAACTTAGTCCAGAGAAACATATGTGCTGCTTGTTGTTGTTTTGAGCCACTATGTCTGCTATGTCTGTGTCTCGTTGATCTTCACTCTTGTCTTTACTTGAAGATCTGCTAACAACTTTGAGGGGGGATTGGATGCCTGACATATTTACCAGTGTGACTATTTCTCTCTCATCTCATCTCTTCCCTCTCTTGTCTTCTTGTCAGGTTCCTGGACATTTTGTTCAGTCCATCTTGTCACTGTCTTTTTGCTATTCTCCGTGTTCTGACCCAAGACCTCTCTCTCTCCATCTCTACTCTCCTTCTTTTATCTGCTGTTCTTTTGTTCGCTCTCTTCATGTTCAGTGGCACTCTTACTGTTTCTCTTTCCTTTGTCTTCTCGCTCTACCACCTCCCTCTGTCTCCACCTCTCTCTCTTCCAAACTGTCTTCCACCTCCCTCTGTCTCATCTCTCTCTCTTCCAAACTGTCTTCCACCTCCCTCTGTCTCCACCTCTCTCTCTTCCAAACTGTCTTCCACCTTCCTCTGTCTCATTTCTCTCTCTTCCAAACTGTCTTCCACCTCCCTCTCTCCACACTCCCTCTCTCTCCACCTCTCTCTTCCTCTCCTCTTTGTCGTTAAAGGTGTCTCCTTCAACCTCATATCTCCATGAAGATCCTCTCTCTCTTTCTTGTTCCTCGATGCCTCCCACCCAGGCAGTCCAAACAGTGTGATCGTCTGATGCTACTCTACTTTTGTCTCAGGTTCTCAGGTCTCTACGTGTAGTTCCTGTACTCCCTTGGTGGTTCCTTTTGATTCTCTCACCTCTATTTCTTCCCACCACGGTTTGACTTGTAAGTGTGTGTGTTTGTGAAAGGAGAGACGGTGTATGACACGCAGTGCTTCAAACAGGAGGAGACAGAGGCAACTGACAGTACAGTGTCAAACAGTGCTGCTGTCACAAGTCACTCTGTTCGACTCTGTAAATATCTCCTCAAGGCTTTCACGGCTGCTAAAGCAAAGCACAGATATCTTAATTCTGTGTTTCTATCACTTTTTTTTTATCTTCTTTTCTGCCCCCTCAGCTCAACTCTGTTATTCACCTCAACTCTCATTTACATAAAGTCTGTCATTTATCTTAACTCTGTCATTCACCTCAAGTCTTTCATTTACCTCAAGTCTGTCATTCACCTCAACTCTGCTGCAAGTCACAGTGACATGACCAGAACAACCTCCTTGTTTGTACTTTATATTGGAGTGTAGGGCCCCTGGAGCAGTGTAGGGGTTACGTGTTATGCTCAAAGACACAATGGCAGAAGATGGATTCTAGGTATAGCATACTGATATACAGTGGAACGTATTCAGACCCCTTGACTCTTTCCACATTTTGTTACATTACAATCCTTATTCTAAAATAGATTAAATAAATAAAAAGTCCTCAGCAATCTACAGACAATACCCCATAATGACACAGCAAAAACAGTTATAAAAATAAAAAACAGAAATACCTTATTTACATAAGTATTCAGAACCTTTGCTATGAGACTCGAAATTGAGCTCAGGTGCATCCTGTTAACGTTGATCATCCTTGAGATATTTCTACAACTTGATTGGAGTCCACCTGTGGTAAATTCAATTGCTTGGACATGATTTGGAAAGGCACACACCTGTCTATGTAAGGTCCCACAGTTGACAGTGCATGTCAGAGCAAAAACTAAGCCATGAGGTCGAAGGAATTGTCCGTAGAGCTCCGAGACAGGATTGTGTCGAGGCATAGATCTGGGCAAGGGTACCAAAACATTTCTGCAGCATTGAAGGTTCCCAAGAACACAGTGGCCTCCATCATTCTTAAATGGAAGAAGTTTGGAACCACCAAGACTCTTCCTAGAGCTGGCAACCCGGCCAAAGATTTGAGGGAGAAGGGCCTTGGTCAGGAAGGTGACCAAGAACACGATGGTCACTCTGACAGAGCTCTAGAGGTCCTCTGTGGAGATGGGAGAACCTTCGAGATGGACAATCATCTCTACAGCACTCCACAAATCAGGCCTTGATGGTAGATTGGCCAGACGGAAGCCACTCCTCAGTAAAAGGCTCATGACAGCCCACTTGGAATTTGCCAAAAGGCACCTAAAGACTCTCAGACCATGAGAAACAAGATTGTCTGGTCTGATGAAATCAAGATGGAAATCTTTGGCCTGAATGCCAAGCGTCACTTCTGGAGGAAACCTGGCACCTCCCTACGGTGAAGCATGGTGGTGGCAGCATCATGCTGTGGGGATATTTTTCAGCAGCAGGGACAGGGGGACTAGTCAAGATCGAGGGAAAGATGAACGGAGCAAAGTACAGCGAGATCCTTGATGAAAACCTGCTCCAGAGCGCTCAGGACCTCAGACTGGGGCAAAAGTTCACCTTCCAACAAGACAAAGACCCTAAGCACACAGCCAAGACAACACAGCAGTGGCTTCGGGACAAGTCTCTGAATGTCCTTGAGTGGCCCAGCAAGAGCCCGGACTTGAACCCGATCCAACATCTCTGTAGAAACCTGAAAATAGCTGTGCAGCAATGCTCCCGATCCAACCTGACAGAGCTTGAGAGGATCTGCAGAGAGGAATGGGAGAAACTCCCCAAATACAGGTGCGCCAAGCTTGTTGCATCATACCCAAGAAGACTCAATGATATAATTGCTGCAACAGGTGCTTCAACAAAGTACTGAGTAAAGGGTCTGAATACTTATGTAAATATTAGTTTTTTATTTGTAATAAATGTGCAAAAATGTATCAAAAACTGTTTTTGCTTCGTCATTATAGGGTACTGTGTGTAGATTGATGATAAAAACAAACACATTTAATACATTTTTGAATAAGGCTGTATCGTAAAACAACATTTTTGTTACGTTACAGCCTTAAATTGTTGTTGTTTTTCTCATAAATGTACACACAATGTGGGAAAAGTCAAGTGGTCTGAAGGCACTGTAGTTATATCACATGACTGAAACTTTTGCTGTCTTTTACAAAAACGTTATGGACCACTTTAAATATCATTCCTACATCAACACTACCATGTCCCCTAGTCACAATGACGGAAAAAACTCAACACAATGGCACAATTTTCTCACAGTCTAATTGGACCTGTGGCAACCAGATAACCATGTACACACACACACACACACACACATAGCCTATCTGAAAAACATGATAATGAAAGTAATCACAACAACAAAATCCCTCCTTTGTTGTTGTTCAGGTACAACAAGTTGTGACCTGTCAGACGATAGTCAGACATACACTGAGTATACCAAACCTTAGGAACACCTTCCTAATATTGAGTTGCACCCCCTTTTGCCCTCAGAACAGCGTAAATTCATCGGGGCATGAAACTCTACAAGGTGTCGAAAGCGTTCCACAAGGATGCTGACCCAATGCTTCCCCACAGAGGTGTCAAGTTGGTTGGATGTCCTCTTGTTACAGAGGGAAACTGTTGAGCGTAAAAACCCAGCAGCGTTGCAGTTCTTGACACACACAAACTGGTGTGCCTGGCTCCTACTACCATACCCTGTTCAAAGGCATCTAAATCTTTTGCCTTGCCCGTTCACCCTCTGAATGGCACACAAACACAATCCATGTCTCAATTGTCTCAAGGCTTAAAAATCCTTCTTTAACCTGGCTCCTCCCCTCCACTGATTGAAGTGGATTTAACAAGTGACATCAATAATGGATCATAGCTTTCACCTGGATTCAGCTAGTCAGTATATGTCCTGGAAAGAGCAGGTGTTCTTAATGTTTTGTATACTCAGTGTAGACATATAATTAGAAACTGGGTGGTTGGAGCCCTGAATTCTGATTGGCTGACAGCCGTGGTATACCACAGGTATGACAAAACATTTATTTTTACTGATCTAATTACGTTGGTAACCAGTTTATAATAGCAATAAAGCAACTCTGGGGTTTGTGGTATATATATGGCAAATATACCACGTCTAGGGGCTGTATACAAGCACACTGCATTGCGTCTTGCCTAAGAACAGCCCTTAGCCGTGGTATATTGGCCATATACCACACCCCCTCGTGCCTTAGTGCTTAATTCTAACACAAACTGTAATGAAGACAGGCAGACCAGTCTGGCAGGCAGCCAGACAGACAGGGCCAGAGTTTGCACATTTTCAAAAGGTGAACATAAGAAGTCGGATGCATTCTCAGATTTTTTGTTTTTGTTTTATGTATTTACCTCCCATCTGGAAATAACACGTTGTGAACTTTGCCCAGGTGCTCATTGTAATTCAGGACTACAGACCAGCTGAGACAGATTCGCTGTCGAATTTACTTAATACTGTGTATTAATACTGTGCTTAATACTGTGCTGGATCAAATCCCAGAGCTGACGAGGTCAAAATCTGTCGCTCTGTCGTTAACCCACTGTTCCTAGGCCGTCATTGTAAATAACAATTTGTTCTTAACTGACTTGCCTAGTTAAATAAAGGTTAAATGACAAAACACACACACTATATAGCTTACTAGTGACTGTGTCTCCAGTGAGAGGGATGGTAAGGGAATACTAAATCAGCAGTTGAAATCACCTGCAGTTCACATACTTTTTCTCTCTCTCTTTCCTTTCTTCTCATTCAACACCTCTTCTTCTCTCTCCCACTCACTCCCTCTATCTCTCTCTCTTCTCTCTCCCACTCCCTCCCTCGCTCTCTCTTTTCTCGCCCACTCACTCCCTCTATCTCTCTTTCTCCCACTCCCAACCTTTATCTCTCTTTCTCTTTCTTCCAATCTCTATCTCTTTTTCTCTCTCTCCCACTCACTCACTCCCTCTATCTCTTCCTCCCACTCACTCACTCTCTCTCTCACACTAAGGCTTGGTAATCACCCAAAAGCATCTTAAGGTTAAGTTCAGCGTCAGAGCCTTTGTAGGAGCATCATTAAATCTCAGCGCTGTTTCCCAAAACCATTGTTGCTGAAGTTGCACATGAAAACGCTCATTATTTACCGACGGCCTCAGACCACTCGTAGAACAGTTAAGTGCGTCATTAGATGTGTTTTTTTTTCTCCCCCTACCGTCACTTTTAACACAGAAGAGCTCCCCTAAACATAGAATCCTTCGTAAGTATTGTGGAATAATTCTAATGTTAAGGTAAGAATGTAATGGGAAAATACGATTCTATCAGTGATATCAGTTTATTTATGCATGTTGTTTGGGTAAACACATGTTATCCTGTGCTGTTAGATTGCTTCTCTAAAGAGTCTCTCTCTCGAGGCACCATCTCACCCTCATTCATACCTTCCTTTAGGATTCTATCTTTCATTTCATATCCTTTTTTAATTTCAGATTTTCTTACTTTAGAATTCAATATCCCATCATCTTTTTTTACAGCATGGGTCAGATTAATGAATTGGACTCCTTTATAAATGTATATACAGTACCAGTCAAAAGTTTGGACACAGCTACTCATTCAAGGGTTTTTCGTTATTTTTAACTTTTCTATACATTGTAGAATAATAGTAAAGACATCTAAACTTTTAAATAACACATATGGAATCATGTAGTGACCAAAAAAGTGTACAACAAATCAAAATATATTTTATATTTGAGATTCTTCAAAGTAGCCACCCTTTGCCTTGATGACAGCTTTGCAGATTCTTGGCATTCTCTCAACCAACTTCACTAGGAATGCTTTTCCAACAGTCTTGAAGGATTTCCCACGTATGCTGAGGACTTGTTGGCTGTGTTTCCTTCACTCTGCGGTCCAACTCACTCCAAACCATCTCAATTGGGTTGAAGTCAAGTGATTGTGGAGGCCAAGTCATCTGATGCAGCACTCCATCACTCTCCTTCTTGGTCAAATAGCCCTTACACAGCCTGGAGGTGTGTTGGGTCATTGTCCTGTTGAAAAACAAATGATAGTCCCACCTAAGCGCAAACCAGATGGGATGGCGTATCACTGCAGAATGCTGTGGTAGCCATGCTGGTTATGTGTCCCTTGAATTCTAAATACATAATTGACAGTGTCCCCAGCAAAGCACCACCAAACCATCACACCTCGTCTCCATGCTTCACGATGGGAACCACACATGCGGAGATCATCCATTCACCTACTCTGCGTCTCACAAAAACACAGCAGTTGGAACCAAAACTCTCAAATTTGGACTGATTAGACCAAAGGACAGATTTCCACCGGTCTAATGTCAATTCCTTGTGTTTCTTGGCCAAAGCAAGTCTCTTCTTCTTATTGGTATCCTTTAATAGTGGTTTCTTTGCAGCAATTCAAACATGAAGGCCTCTGAACAGTTGATGTTGAGATGTGTCTGCATTTATTTGGCTGCAATTTCTGTGGCTGGTAACTCTAATGAACTTATCCTCTGCAGCAAAGGAAACTCTGGGTCTTCTGTTCCTGTGGCGGTCCTCATGAGAGCCAGTTTCAACATAGCGCATGATCGTTTTTGAAATGTTCTGTATTGACTGATCTTCATGTCTTAAAGTAATGATGGACTGTCGTTTCTCTTTGCTTATTTGAGCTGTTCTTGCCATAATATGGACTTTTACCATATAGGGCAGTCTCCTGTATACCACCCCTACCTTGTCACAACACAACTGATTGTCTCAAACACATTAAGAAGGAAAGAAATTCCACAAATTAACTTTTAACAAGGCACACCTGTTAATTGAAATGAGGTGACAACCTCATGAAGCTGGTTGAGATAATGTCAAGAGTGTGCAAAGCTGTCATCAAGGCAAAGGATGGCTACTTTGAAGAATCTCAAATGTAAAATATATTTTGATTTGTTTACATTTTTTTGGTTACTACATGATTCCATATATGTTATTTCATAGTTTTGATGTCTTCACTATTATTCTACAATTAGGAAAATACTAAAAATAAAGAAAACCCTTGAATGAGTAGGTGTGTCCAAACTTTTGACTGGTACTGTATTTCACTCGGCAGGGTAGCCTAGTGGTTAGAGCGCAAGTTCAATTTCCCGAGCTGACAAGGTACAAATCTGTCGTTCTGCCCCTGAATAGGCAGTTAACCCACTGTTCCTAGGCCGTCATTGAAAATAAGAATTTGTTCTTAACTGACTTGCCTAGTAAAATAAAGGTTAAATAAAATAAATAAATATATTTATATGTCACTCACTGTCATTTATATATGTCACTCACTGTCCTTTATATATTTGTATATGTCACTCACTGTCCTTTATATATTTATATATGTCACTCACTGTCCTTTATATATTTATATATGTCACTCACTGTCCTTTATATATTTATATATGTCACTCACTGTCTTTATATATTTGTATATGTCACTCACTGTCCTTTATATATTTGTATATGTCACTCACTGTCTTATATATATTTATATATGTCACTCAACTGTCCTTTATATATTTGTATATGTCACTCACTGTCCTTTATATATTTGTATATGTCACTCACTGTCCTTTATATATTTATATATGTCACTCACTGTCCTTTATATATTTGTATATGTCACTCACTGTCCTTTATATATTTATATATGTCACTCACTGTCCTTTATATATTTGTATATGTCACTCACTGTCCTTAATATATTTGTATATGGCACTCACTGAAAGTGTATTATATACTTCCCTGTTTCACTGCTAATCACATTTGATTGGTTGATTATTACACATCAGTGACCTCATGTCACTCTTTTACTTTGTCTTTCTCTCACTCTATCTCTCACGCACGCACACACACACTCACACAGAGAGAGAGACATTCCCACTCTCACTGTTAAAGACAAATACGAAACTAATTTTGCAGTTCTTGCCCCTGAAAGAGAGAGAGAGAAGGGGAGAGAGAAAGAGAGACGAGGGTAGAAAGTGATGAGAGAAGAGAGACTTCGCTCCACTCGTCTAGTGTCACAGTGACATCTGTTTCTATGGTAATGCTGACAGGTGTTGTTAGATATCGTTTGGGGAACCTGTCAGAACAGTCAGAAGTCAAAGTGTGACGTATTCATGGTGTGCACGTTGTGTCAATGTTGTTTTGAACGTTTGTTTTATAACTGATGCACGACTGAGCTTTCTACTCAATGCATCCTCCCGAGCATATCAGTGCTAGAGACGGCACTACAGACCCTGGTTCGATTCCTGGCTGTATCACAACCGGCCATGATTGGGAGTCCCATACGGCAGCACACAATTGGCCCAGCGTCGTCCAGGTTTGGCCAGGGTAGGCCGTTACTAGCTATTTTTGACTAACTTTGTTAGCAAATGACAATATTGCCATCTGTCTTAAATAAATTTTACAACATAATGATGATGATGGCCAAGTTGTTTCCTACAAAATATGTGTCTACTTTAGCAATGTCATCGTATTGCCAAGCCCCTATAGTGCCATTTAGTCGACACAGTCATTAGCCCGCATTCAGTCATTAGCCCCCGTTCTACTTTTGAGGATCAATATGTTTGTGGCATCTGTAGAACGTCGATAACTTTGCTGTGGCAACGACGCGACCGAGTGATGGATTTGCAACCCATGAATAGAAATAGTCACATATATAAAAGGAATGTCAACTTCACTCACAGTGTATTTTTTTGTTTTGGGCATGGGTTTTTAATGACAAGAAATGGATTGACACAAGTATGTGTGTTTGTGAGAGAGTTTCAAGTTTTTATTGTCCCATGCACAAGTACAGAGAAATGCCTTTCTTGCAAGTGCTTTCCTAACAATGCAGTAATCAATATCCATAGACCTATAAGAAAGTAAAGTAGAACAAAAACCCACGATAAATAGAAATAAGAAGTACAGGATAAAAGTAAGTCAGCTATATACAGGGTCAGGGAAAGAGAGAGAGAGTGAGAGACAGAGAGAGAAACAAAAGAGGAGAAATAAAGTAAAAGAGGAGGGGAAGTATCCCACATGAAAAAATACAACAGTTTACTATAGAATACTAAAGTTTGCTATTGTCGCACCCTGATCTGTTTCACCTGTCTTTGTGCTTGTCTCCACCCCTCTCCAGGTTTCGCCCATCATCCTCATTATCCCCTGTGTATTTATACCTATGTTCTCTGTTTGTCTGTTGCCAGTTCGTCTTGTCTTGTCAGGTCTTACCAGCGTGTTTTCCCTGTCTCCCTGCTTTCTCAAGTACTGTTTCCTAGTTTCCCTGGTTCTGGCCATTCTGACTGCCCTGCCCTCGAGCCTGCCTGCCATTCTGTACCTGCCTGACTCTGACCTGTTTACAAACCTCTGCCTGTCCTGACCCCGAGCCTGCTTGCTGTTCTGCACCTCATCAACTCTGCCCTGGATTACGGACCACTGCTTGCCTTTGACCTGTCTTTTGCCTGCCCCCTGTTTGGGTCAATAAACATCTGTGACTCTAGCTGTCTGTGTCTGGGTCTTATCCTGAGTTCTGATTGCTATAGAATACTATAGTTTACTATAGAATACTACAGGGAGGGACACATTGTTTATACCAGAACTGTGATTTGGTGCATAATATCATTTTTCTTATTTAAAGTTGTTACAAAAGCCACAAACAATCTCATTAAAAACAAAACCAAGTTAAAGGTGCAATATGCAGAAATCGCTCTGCCATTTCCTGGTTGCAAACATTTGTGACAAAACAAGCACTCAGAGTGTAGGGAATCATTGTACCACTTAAACCACTGTGGAATATCACGTTTCAGATATGACCCCGATGCAGACAGTGTCGAAAAAATAAAAGTTTATTTCTAATACAGGGGCAGGCAAACGACAGGTCAAAGGCAGGCAGAGGTGAATAATTCAGAGAGGGTGCAAAGGGTCCAGAACGGCAGGCAGTCTCATGGTCAGGGCAGGCAGGGGTCAATAAGTGAGGTGGGGCAAGGTACAGAATGGCAGGCAGAATGGTCAAAACCGGGAAGCACTAGAAAACAGGAGCAAGAAACAAGCAGGGGAACAAACGCTGGTAGGTTTCACGAACAAAACGAACTGGCAAAAGACAAACAGAGAACACAGGTATAAATACACGGGATAATGGAGCAGATGGGCGACACTTGGAGGGGGGTGGAGACAAGCACAAAGACAGGTGAAACAGATCAGGGTGTGACAGTGGAATATCTTTTAAATAACCAAACATATTGTATTTTCAGCTGTTTGAATCTGGTGGACAAAACCGAAAGTACAAGATGCACAAAACAAAACTTAAGAATGGGAAGCATAGAAATACCTCACTTAGAACATATCTACCGTTTCTTAGACTTGCTTTCAATGAGAATGACAAATCTATAACTCACTTTTACATGTGAATTTTGGTTGGGTCGCCCAAAAAGTTAGATATTGCTGCTTTAAGTCTAGTTATTTTTTTATCTAGACTGCAGAATGATTTTCAAATTGGTAGGGCTATGTTTCTCTTATCCATAAAAATACTCAAATATCAGTTATATTAGCCGACCTTTTAAAAATGAATAAATAGCTTTATCACGTGTAGGCTATTGTTATTTCATCTCGATCATCTGGGTAGGCTACTTCCCTACAGTTTCAGACTGTAAAAAAAAAGGAAGTGACTACTTACAGTAGTAACTATAGTATAGCCTGCATTAGTAACTATAGTATAGCCTGCCTTAGTAATTATAGTATAGCCTGCCTTAGTAATTATAGTATAGCCTGCCTTAGTAATTATAGTATAGCCTGCCTTAGTAA
>QNTS01002012.1:156474-181200 GCA_003317085.1 Hucho hucho
CCAGCTGATTTGTACGGGTCCAGGTGTTGCAGCTCTTTCAGAACATCTTCTATCTGGATTTGGGTGAAGGAAAAGCTGGGGAGGCTCGGACAAGTAGCTGCGGAGCTGTTGGCCGTGGTTGGGTTATCCAGGAGGAAAGCATGGCCAGCCGTAGAGAAATGCTTGTTGAAACTTTAGATTATTATGGATTTATCGGTGGTGACCGTGTTACCTAGCCTCAGTGCAGTTGGCAGCTGGGAGGAGGTGCTATTGTTCTCCATGGACTTGACAGTATCCCAGAACCTTTTGGAGTTAGAGCTACAAGATGCAAATTTCTGTTTGAAAAAGCTAGCCTTTGCTTTCCTGACTGACTGCGTGTATTGGTTCCTGACTTCCCTGAACAGTTGCATATCGCGGGGACTATTCGATGCTATAGCAGTCCGCCACAGGATGTTCTTGTGCTGTTCAAGGGCAGTCAGGTCTGGAGTGAACCAAGGGCTGTATCTGTTCTTAGTTCTACATTTTTTAGACCTGGAAAGTATGACAGAACTTTGCAGGCTATCTCTGCAATAGATTGCAACTCCTCCCCCTTTGGCAGTTCTATCTTGGCGGAAAATGTTGTAGTTGGGTATGGAAATCTCAGAATTTTTGGTGGCCTTCCTAAGCCAGGATTCAGACACGGCAAGGACATCAGGGTTGGCGGAGTGTGCTAAAGCAGTGAGTAAAACAAACTTAGGGAGGAGGCTTCTGATGTTAAAACCTCTTAGGGATCCGATCCCGTTAGCGGGCTCGTTTTCGGAGCAAACAAAGCGCGGCAAATTCAAAATAAAAATTCTTAATATTTAACATTCAAGTGTTGCATAGCCATCAAAAGCTCTGCTTCTTGGCAATATCACAGCGTTGTCAGATTTCAAAAAGCCTTTATGGCGAAAGCACATCATTTGATTGTTTGAGGATAGCACCTCCAATATTTTCCACATTAGCATAAATTCATATCCAGCGCGGGTCTCACAAAGTCCATATCACAGCTAATATAAATCGCTTACCTTTCAAAGAACTTCTGCTGAGGGCTTCCCAAGTGTCCAAACAAGAGAATTCATGGTTCTTTTGTTAGAAAAAGTTTATTATATCCATAACTCTCTGTTTGGTTGGCACGTTATGTTCAGCTACTCCACCAAGCATTGCCAGTCTACTCGCCCGTTGTACAGTGAAGAGAACGCGTTCAAATTATACCTCTCAACTTTTCCCAAACAAATCAAATATCATTAATAATGCATCCTTAGGTATCCTTTTATGAATAATAGCGATCATATTTTACACGGATGGTAACCGAAACATTATAAAAGGAAAAGAAAGTGGGGCGCGCTCTCCTTCTCGTGACCAGGCACTCTTGTTTACCTTTTCTCCTTCCTGCAGTGTTTCTTCTTCTGTATGGATCTGCTCAGGGCTATTGCTTCCAGACACTGTCCAGAGACTGTTGACATCCAGTGGAAGCTATAGGTACTGCAAACCGTATGAGGTACCTATCTCCGTATGAGGTATATAACCAGCCATTCAAAGTGAGCAAAATTCAAAAGAAAAATTATTTCCGGACAGAAATTTCTCAGATTTTTGCCTGCTATATCAGTTCTGTTATACCCACAGACATTATCTTAATGATTTTAGAAACTTCAGAGTGTTTCCTATCCAATAGTACTAATTATGTGCATATCCTAGTTTCTGGGACCCTAGCCCTAACAAGTTAACATGCATGAAACCAAGGCTTTTTCGATGACAAAGTCAACAAAGTCAACAAATGAGAGTGCCTGGGGACACACAGGGCCTGGGTTTACCTCCACATCACCCGAGGAACAGAGGAGGAGTAGGATGAGGGTACGGCTAAAGGCTATCAGAACAGGTTGTCTAGTGCGTTGGGAACAGAGAATAAAAGGAGCAGATTTCTGGGTGTGGTAGAATAGATTCAGGGCATAGTGTGCAGACAGGAGTATGGTGGGGTGAGGGTACAGTGGGGGTAAGCCCAGGCACCCAGTGATGATAAGAGTGGTTGCATCTCTGGACGTGCTGGTAATACTGGGTGAGGTAACTGCATGTGTGGGAGGTCGGACAAAGGAGGAATCTGAGGCATGTAGAGTGGGCCTAGGGGCTCCACTGTAAACAAAAACAATGATAACTATCCTAAACAACAGTAAACAGGGCATATTGACATTAGAGAGAGACATAAAGCGAGGCATGAAGCAAACACAGGTGTTGTTTGGGAGAGCTAGCTAAGACACAACGGGTAAGAAGCATTCTGTCTCCTGTATTAAACTGGTGTCTAGTGTAGTGAAGTCCACTGAGGTCTAATCCTTAATAAGATATAAGATTTATTCATTGTTATCAGATCATAACCCTCTCTGCAGGCTGACTGAACACATCCACCCCCTTTCCCAGCTAGCAACAGTAGTCCTGTGGTGATTGTATGGATGGCGCTGGAGAACAAGGCTGATGTTTTACGTATTCCTAACCAATTGTGTTTTTTTGTTTGTTTCTTTGCGTTGTTTGTAACAGATTTTTTTTAACTTATTTTGTACATAATGTTGCTGCTACTGTCTCTTATGACCGAAAGATCTTCTGGACATCAGAACTGCGATTACTCACCACGAACTGCTAGAATCCTTTTTTTCCTTTAACGAGTCTGACAAGCCCGACGTGAAATACTGCTTTCCCGGGAACAGGCCCAGATCCCCGTCATTTGTGTGAAGAAAAGGCGGAGAAAAAGGGGCCAGAGGGCGGGCTGCCTTCTGAGAATTCATAGGCGATTGAATAAACCCCCACTTCCTTCCATTCTGCTAGCAAACGTGCAATCTCTGGAAAATAAAATAGATGACCTACGCGGAAGACTAAACTACCAATGGGACATTCAAAACTGTAATATCTTATGCTTCCTTATGCTTCACGGAGTCATGGATGAACAACGACATTATCAACATACAGCTGGCTGGTTATACGCAGGACAGAACAGCGGCGTCTGGTAAGACAAGGGACGGCGGACTATGTATTTTTGTAAATAACAGCTGGTGCACGATATCTCAGGAAGTCTCGAGGTTTTGCTCGCCTGAGGTAGAGTATGTCATGATAAGTTGTAGACCACACTATCTACCTAGAGAGTTTATCTGTATTTTTCGTAGCTGTCTACATACAACCAGACTGATGCTGGCACTAAGACGCACTGAATGAGCTGTATTCTGCCATAAACAAACAAGAAAACGCTCACCCAGAGGCGGTGCTCCTTAAACCGTCTTACCAAATTTCTAGCAGCATGTTAAATGTGCAACCAGAGGGAAAAAAACTCTGGACCACCTTTACTCCACACACAGAGACACATACAAAGCTCTCCCTCGCCCTCCATTTGGGAAATCTGACCATAATTATATCCTCCTGATTCCTGCTTACAAGCAAAAATGAAAGCAGGAAGCACCAATGACTTGATCAATAAAAAAGTGGTCAGATGAAGCAGATGCTAAGCTACAGGACTGTTTTGCTAGCGCACACTGGAATATGTTTAGAGATTCCTCCAGTGTCATTGGCTTCATTAGTAAGTGCATCGATGACGTCGTCCCCACAGTGACCGAACGTACATACCCCAACCAGAAGCCATTGATTACAGGCAACATCTGCACTGAGCTAAAGGCTAGAGCTGCTCTAACCAGGAAGCTTATAAGAAATTCCGCTTTGCCCTCCGACGAACCATCACACAGGCAAAGCGTCAATACAGGACAAAGATCGAATCATACTACACCGGCTCCGATGCTCGTTGGATGTGGCAGGGCTTGCAAACCATTACAGACTACAAAGGGAAGCACAGCCGAGAGCTGCCCACTGACACGAGCCTACCAGACGAGCTAAACTACTTCTATGCTCGCTTCGGGGTAAATAACATTGAAACACGCATGAGAGCACCAGCTGTTCCTGACGAATGTGTGATCACGCTCTCCGCAGCTGATGTGAGTAAGACCTTTCAACAGGTCAACATTCACAAGGCTGCAGGGCCAGACAGATTACCAGGACGTGTACTGCGAGCATGCTCTGACCAACTGGCAAGTGTCTTCACTGACATGTTCAAGCTCTCCCAGTCCGAGTCTGTAATACCAACATGTTTTAAGCAGACCACCATAGTCCCTGTGCCCAAGAACACTAAGGTAACCTGCCTAAATGACTACCGACCCGTAGCACTCATGTCTGTAGCAATGAAGTGCTTTGAAAGGCTGGTCATGGCTCACATCAACACCATTATCCCAGAAACCCTAGACCCACTCAAATTTGCATACTGCCCTAACAGATCCACAGATGATGCAATCTCTATTGCACTCCACACTGCCCTTTCCCACCTGGACAAAAAGAACACCTATATGAGAATGCTATTCATTGACTACAGCTCAGCATTCAACACCATAGTGCCCTCAAAGCTCATCAATAAGCGAAGGACCCTGGGACTAAACACCTCCCTCTGCAACTGGATCCTGGAATTCCTGATGGGCAGCCCCCAGGTGGTGAGGGCAGGTAACAACACATCCACCACGCTGATCCTCAACACATGGTCCTCTCAGGGGTGCATGCTCAGTCCCCTCCTGTACTCCCTGTTCACTCATGACTGCACGGCCAGGCACGACTCCAACACCATCATTAAGTTTGCAGATGACAACAGTGGTAGGCCTGATCACCGACAACGACGAGACAGCCTATAGGGAGGAGGTCAGAGACCTGGCCGTGTAGTCTCCCTCAACGTGATCAAGACAAAGGAGATGATTGTGGACTACAGGAAAAAGAGGACCGAGCACGCCCCCATTCTCATCGACGGGGCTGCAGTGGAGCAGGTTGAGAGCTTCAAGTTCTTTGGTGTCCACATCCCCGTCAAACTAGCATGGTCCAAGCACACCAAGACAGTTGTGAAGAGGGCATGACAAAACCTATTTCCCTCAGGAGACTGAAAAGATGTGGCATGTGTCCTCAGATCCTCACAAGGTTCTACAGCTGCACCATCGAGAGCATCCTGACTGGTTGCATCACTGCCTGGTATGGCAATTGCTCGTCCTCCAACCGCAAGGCACTATAGAGGGTAGTGTGTACGGCCCAGTACATCACTGTGGCCAAGCTTTCTGCCTTCCAGGACCTCTATACCAGTCGGTGTCAGAGGAAGGCCCTAAAAATTGTCAAAAACTCCAGCCACCTTAGTCATAGACTGTTCTCTCTGCTACCGCACGGCAAATGGTATCGGAGCGCAATGTCTAGGTCCAAGAGGCTTCTAAACAGCTTCTACCCCCAAGCCATAAGACTCCTGGACATCTAATCAAATGGCTACCCAGACTATTTGCATTGCCCCCCCTCTTTTGCACCACTGCTACTCTCTGTTGTTATCATCTATGCATAGTCACTTTAATAACTCTACCTACATGTACATATTACCTCAACTAACCGGTGCCTCCACACATTGACTATACACACCCCTGTGTATATTTTCGCTATTGTTATTTTACTGCTGCTCTTTAATTACTTGTTACTTTTATTTCTTATTCTTACTCATATTTTTTCTTTTTACTGCATTGTTGGTTAGGGGCTCGAAAGTAAGCATTTCACTGTAAAGTCTACACCTGTTGTATTTGGCGCATGTGACTAATACAATTTGATTTGATTTGATTTAAACTTCTCCCAGTTCTGTCGTATAAGGGGCAGCGCAGCTAGTGTCTTTACCCCATTGCGATGCCAGTTCAATAATTGTAGACTACGTTTTTCTCCCTCGCTTCTCCTCTCTTTGTGAATGTGTGTGTCCCCCAAATGGCACCCTATTCCCTTTACTGTGCACTGCTTTTGACCAGGGCCCATAGAGCTCTGGTCAAAAGTAGTGCACTATATAAGGAATAGGGTGCCGTTTTGGGACATAGCCTGTTTCTCTGTCTGCTATTGAGAGCCATTAAAGGCCTTTATCAGGATTAATTTCTTCATATCTGGAGGCTGAGGCAGTTTGAGATCAGAAAGACATTTTATTATGTCTTAAAGCTACATTCTGGGATTCGAAAAAAACAACAAAAAACGGCCACCAGCCTCGCCACTTGTTTTGGTATACAGCTAAGTGATTTGGTTTGGGAAATATAACTCCTCTGAAATTCATAGACAGTCCATCACATCCAACAGATGATTTTAAACATGTGTTGAAGAAATACATTGTTTGTTTACATTCTTGTTGTTTGTAAACAACGGAGCGATAGAACCTTATATTTTGTGTTATGATTAAGACAGTTACTTGTGCTAAGCTAATGAGGACATTTATAAGTTACATTCTTCAAGGATCAATGGGTAAATATCAAGAATCGAAATGAATGGCTTTCCAAATCCCAGATTGTAGCTTTCAGCTGCTTCAAAGCAGAGAGGCTTTTACATTTGGAGCGTTTGTGGGGATGTGACAGTGGCTGGTCCTGTTTTAATGAAGTTAGAAGCCTTGAAACCTCAGACAGAAAGCAGCAAACCTCACAGAGAATTTAAGATACAATGTTAGGTATTGGGTCAGTGTTAAGGCTGCTCCTGAAATATTGGATAAGCTTTAATGAGTCAGTGATCACGGAATGGATGGATCTGTGGATTAAAAACATAATTTTATGAAATCATGTTAGCCAAAAGGCTGGAGAAAAACAATACAGTATGCATGATATGGGAACAATTCTTACTTTTCCTTAAAGGTAGAATCCTTCATTGAAACAATAACAATGCGTTCTCCCTGCTTGTGTTTTGGTAAAAAGCTGAGGGATGTGCCTGGAGAATTCATAGACAGGGCTACTGTATGGATGCAAGGACTGACCATCCATGATATCAACATCATAGTATGAACCATGTTTTGAGGCTATACAAGTCTTTGTTAACATGTACATTGTTTACAAACATTGGAGTAAAAAAAGTTTATATTATGGGTTCTGATGGGGTACGACAGTTGAACTAAGCTCATGAGGCATTTATAAATTATATTCTTCAAGAATTAGTGGCTAATATATAATTCAGTCATAAGTCACATAAAGGAATATCATGGACATTAAATATTACTTATCACATAAAGGAATATCATGGACATTAAATATTACTTATCACATAAAGGAATATCGTGGCCATGAAATATCACTTATCAGAACAAAAGAAAAAACTCTTCCTATGTGTTTTGTTTAATTATTTAAATGTTTTGCATATGTTGGTTGGTCTGGTTAGTTATTGTTTTATTTGCTGTGGCCCATTGGGCATGTGTATAGTTAGGCCTAGGTGTACTGTGTGGTTGTTTTGTTTTAAATATGACAAAAATTGTTGTTTATATAAAAAAGAAAAGAAAACGCAGTTAGTGTTTAGATGACATACCCCTGGGGCCTCATTTATAAAAAATGTATTTGATTTATACTTGAACTTAGTCGTAAGACCATTTCTGACGGTGTGCTTGCATTCGATTCATAAACGATACTGAGCATAAAAAACCTTGCTTATGCGGGTTCTAAGAAGCCCGTATGTAACTTACGCTCCTGTGATCTATAAATCTCAAATTAACTTAAAATTGAGGGCACCTGAATGTGCCTTACAATCAGCGATTTCCCCTTATAGAATGCTAGCACAAATTAGGGTTTAGTCAGGAGTAGCCATGGATCATCATGTGCAAAAAAATCATTCCGGTCTCTGAAAACTCTCTCCCTTCTAAAAGCACGGTTTTCAATGTGTTCCAATAATGCAAGAACAGCCATGGTTACGTTTTTCTAATTTGACACACTATTTATATAGAACATCGCATCCTGTTTTTAATTCAAAACACCTTGCGTCTGGCAAATAATTCCTCACACATTTAATTGATAATTCCAAACAAATTGTTCATAAAGCTAATATAAAGTTCCCCACAGGCTTGGAGGCATATGCGTCCCAAACTGTAATACATAACCAGCAGGAAAATCACTTACGTCAAGTCTAGACTTTAGGTAGAGATAAGATCATTTCCACGTTTTATAAGCGAGGCCCCTGGACAGGAACACTGCAAGCCTCTGAGAACAATGAGGGGATTAAATGACAGACAGACTCCTGGACAGGAACACTGCAACCCTCTGAGAACAATGAGGGGATTAAATGACAGACAGACTCCTGGACAGGAACACTGCAACCCTCTGAGAACAATGAGGGGATTAAATGACAGACAGACTCCTGGACAGGAACACTGGAACCCTCTGAGAACAATGAGGGGATTAAATGACAGACAGACTCCTGGACAGGAACACTGCAACCCTCTGAGAACAATGAGGGGATTAAATGACAGACAGACTCCTGGACAGGAACACTGGAACCCTCTGAGAACAATGAGGGGATTAAATGACAGACAGACTCCTGGACAGGAACACTGCAACCCTCTGAGATTATGAGATGTACTTCTCACTGCATTTCCTTCATTTCCTATGTTCCTTCACAAGGTCCCATTTGATCTGTTTACAGGTTGCATACCATTAACTAAAAAGGTTTTGCTTCTGGAAAAAGGTCTTCAACATGACTGCAATGATTTTACATTTGAGTAATTTAGCAGACACTCTTTTCCAAAGCGACTTACAGTAGTGAGTGGATACATTTTCATTTGTGGACAATCACAAACTACTTCTCACTTCATTTATTCCACGAGGTCACAGCTACCTACCTTCAGCTTTTTTTATGTAATTTAGTGTAGGTACATTTTGTACACACCCGAGCAGTGCAGACTAAAACATTAGAACTTCCCAGGCAAAAATATTACCGTAGATGACATGCAGTGTCAGTGTCCTCTCCACATCTCTTCCTTTCCTCTCCTCCTCTCATTCTCTTCTCTTCTCCTCTCCTTTCTGCCTCTCCTTCCCTCCTCCTTTCCTTTCCTCCTTTCCTTTCCTCCTCTCCTCCTCTACTCTTCTCCTCCGCTTAAGACTCTGATCTAAATGCACAACAAGTAGTCAGAACCACAAGGCTCACTGTTCCGTGTCTGTTGTCTGACAGGACAGTCACTAAAGCGAAAAAGGCCTATAAGGCTCATTGTTCCGTCTGTTCTCTGACAGGTCACTAAACCATGAAGGCCCCTTTGGGTGCATCTCAGTCGCCTGAATCTCGCCTGAAAACTGCAGACCACATCAACACTTAAAAAATAATAATCTAAAGAGTGTGTGTGTTTCTTCACAGCACGAACACACACGTGATTAATCCAAGGCTTGATGGGTAGATGTTTACGTCGAACTGCTGGGTGTGAGTGTGTATATGCATTTGTGCGTGACTATGTACGTGTGTTAGTGCTGGGCTGGATGAACAGCACCCTGCATACCCTGTGGGTTGAGAAACCTCTCAACAGGTGTCTAATAACATAGGGGAGTCTGTGATGTATGCCTAAATGTGCTAATCTTGCCAATTAAAAAATCCTTAAAGTTCTTGCAATATCAGTGGGTTTGGTGATGAATGAGCCATCTGAGTCAATGAATGATTGTGAACGCTTATAGGGAAGGTCACTCAACATGTACGGCATCTACATAAATGACTGATGACTGGCTGAGATAAAGTGTGTAAATTGTGAGATAGATTGTGAGGGCTGTTTTGTTAAACTTCAGCGCAGCTTTTGACATGAATGGCTTTACATCCCCTGCCATATTGTGGATCGAGAGATACCTGTCTAACAGAACACAAAGGGTGTTCTTTAATGGAAGCCTCTCCAACATAATCCAGGGAGAGTCAGACATTCCACAGGGCAGCTGTCTAGTCCCCTTACTTTTTTCAATCTTTACTAACACAGTAAAGCCTGTGTGTCTATGTATACTGATGACTCAACACTATACACGTCAGTTACCACAACAAGTGAAATTACTGCAACACTTAACGGAGAGCTGCAGTAAGTTTCAGAATGGGTGGAAAGAAACAAGCAAGTCCTAAATATTTCTAAATCTAAAAGCATTGTATTTGGGACAAATCATTCACTTAAACCTGAACCTCAACTAAATCTTGTAATGGATAATGTGGAAATTGAGCAAGTTGCTTGGAGTAACCCCGGATTGTAAACTGTCATGGTGCATTCGGGAAAGTATTCAGACCCTTTGACTTTTTGCAAATTCTTTACGTTACAGCCTTATTCTGGTTCAAGTCCGGGCTCTGGCTGGGTCACTCAAGGACGTTCAGAGACTTGTCCTGAAGCCACTCCTGCGTTGTCTTGGCTGTGTGGTTAACGTTGCACCCGGCACAGCCAGAAGAGGACTGGCCACCCCTCACAGCCTGGTTCCTTTCTAGGTTTCAGCCTTTCTAGGGAGTTTTTCCTAAACACGGTGCTTTTACACCTGCATTGCTTGCTGTTTGGGGTTTTAGGCTGGGTTTTTGTACAGCACTCTGAAGGGCTTTATAAATACATTAGATTTGATTTGATTTGTTGTCCTGTTGGAAGGTGAACCTTCGCCCCAATTTTCATCAAGCATCTCTTTGTACTTAGCTTCGTTCATCTTTCCCTCGATCCTGACTGCCGCTGAAAAACATCCCCACAGCATGATGCTGCCACCACCATGCTTCACCGTAGGGATGGAGCCAGGTTTCCTCCAGACGTGACGCTTGGCATTCAGGTCAAAGAGTTCAGTCTTGGATTCATCAGACTAGAGAATCTTGTTTCTCATGGTCTGAAAGTGCTTTAGGTACCTTTTGGCAAACTCCAAGCGGGCTGTCATGTGCCTTTTACTGAGGAGTGGCTTCCGTCTGGCCAATCTACCATAAAGGCCTGATTGGTGGAGTGCTGCAGAGATGATTGTCCTTCTGGAAGGTTCTCCCATCTCCACATAGAAACTCTGGAGCTCTGTCAGCGTGACCATCAGGTTCTTGGTCTCCTTCCTGACCAAGGCCCTTCTCCCCTGATTGCTCAGTTTTGCTGGGTTGCCAGCTCTAGGAAGAGTCTTGGTGGTTCCAAACTTCTTCCATTTAAGATTGATAAGGGCCATTGTTCTTGGGGACCTTCAATGCTGCAGAAATGTTTTGGTACCCTTCCCCAGATCTGTGCCTGGACACAATCCTGTCTCGGAGCTCTAAGGACAATTCCTTCAACGTCATGGCTTGGTTTTTGCTCTGACATGCACTGTCAACTGTGGGACCTTACATAGACAGGTGTGTGCTTTTCCAAATCATGTCTAATCAATTTAATTTACCACAGGTGGACTCCAATCAAGTTGTAGAAACATCAAGGATGATTAATGGAAACAGGATGCACCTGAGCTCAATTTTGAGTCTCATAGCAAAGTGTCTGAATACTTATGTAAATAAGGTATTTCTGTTTTTTTTTTTTATACATTTGCAAACATTTCTAATAACCTGTTTTTGCTTTGTCACTATGGGGTATTGTGATGTCATTATGGGGTATTGTGATGTCATTATCGGTTATCGTCTGTAGATTGATGAGGAAATTTTTTTATTTAATCGATTTTAGAATAAGGCTGTAACGTAACAAAATGTGGAAAAAGGGAAGGGGTCTGAATACTTTCCAAATGCATTGTGTCATACCTGGACTACACTCGAGTTGTGTGGTCAGGTGCCACAAAGAGCAACTTAGGAAAATTACAATTGGCCCAGAACAGGGCAGCACGGCTGGCCCTTGAATGTACATGGAGAGCTAACATTAATAGTAGACGAGAGATTGACTTCATCAAGAAGTACTGACACGTTGAATGCACCAAGCTGTCTGTTTAAACTACTAGCACACAGGTCTGACACCCATGCATACCCTACATGAGGTCTCTTCACAGTCCCCAAGTCCAGTACAGACTATGGAAGGCGCACAGTACTACATAGAGCCATGACTACATGGAACTATATTCCACATCAAGTGACTCACGAAAGCAGTAAAATCAGATTTAAAAAATCTGATACAAATACAACTTATGGAACAGAATGTGTGGAGACACACAAGCACAGACACACACATACACACATGATAACATACGCACTCTACACACACGTGATTTTGTGTTGTTGATATGTGGTAGTAGAGTAGTGGCCTGAGAGCACTTAAATGTGTTGTGAAAAGTGTTATGAAATGTAATTTCATTTAATCTTTTAAATAGCTTTAAAAACAGATTTAATTTTGCTGGACCCAGGAAGAGTAGCTGCTGCCTTGGCAGGAACTAATGGGGATCCATAATAAACCCCAGGAAGAGTAGCTGCTGCCTTGGCAGGAACTAATGGGGATCCCTAATAAATACAAATGTCATAGCTGACACCATTCTTTTTGCAGACATCCTTGATCTTAATTCTGAGCAGATGTTTAACAATTTTAAAACGGAGGGAGATTTTACTAGGTTACATTACAGTCATTCTGTCACCAAACTGCATTGTTCATTGAGTAAATGTGTTTTTCTGTGGAAATTGTTAAAGGTAGTCCTTGTGCATAGAGTTGAATGGTTTGTTCAACTTTGAAATCAACCTATTTTTGTATGGCACACTTTTTAAAATGAAAATTCAGATTCTCAGTGTCATTCTGTTACCCTAACTTAATTACATGTGACAGTGTGTGTGTGTGCTGTATGTGGGTTGGTTCTTTTATCCATGTGGGGACATTTCCCACGTCCCCATGAGGACAAAGGCTATTTTAAGCTTAGGGGATACGTTTAGGGTTAGAATTAGGGTAAGGGGTTAGTGGTAAGGTATGGGAGTTAATCAAAATTGGGTTTGTTTTTGAGTAATCATAGGTAAATATGTTTCTCTAATATGGTCATACATTTGGCAGGAGGTTAGGAAGTGCAGCTCAGTTTCCACCTCATTTTGTGAGCAGCGTGCACATAGCATGTCTTCTTTTGAGAGCCAGGTCTGCCTACAGCGGCCTTTCTCAATAGCAAGGTTATGTTCACTGAGTCTAATCATAGTCAAAGCTTGTACTCTCTCCTTAGGGCCAAATAGCATTCTAGTTTGCTCTGTTTTATTGTTAATTCTTTCCAATGTGTCAAGTAATTATCTTTTTGTTTTCTCATGATTTGGTTGAGTCTAATTGTGTTGCTCCTTTTAGGTGGTTGTAGAACTTAACGGCTCTTTTCTGGATTTTGATAATTATCCATTCTGCTCTTAATGCATTATTTGGTGTTTTACGTTGTATACTGAAGTTATTTTTTCAGAATTCTGTATGCACAGTCTCAATTTGGTGTTTGACCCATTTTGTGAATTCTTGGTTGATGAGCGGACCCCAGACAATGGGTTCTATAACTGATTCAAGTATTTTTAATTGGTATGTCGAATTTTATGTTCCTTTTGATGGCCCTTCTTGCCTTGTCTCTCAGCTCGTTCAAAGCTTTGTGGAAGTTACCTGTGGTGTTGATGTTTAGGCCAAGGTATGTATAGTTATTTGTGTGCTCTAGGGCAACAGTGTCTAGATGAAATTTGCATTTGTTGTCCTGGCAACTGGACCTTTTTTGGAACACCATTATTTTGATCTTACTGAGATTTACTGTCAAGGCCCAGGTCTGACAGAATCTATGCAGAAGATCTAGTTGCTGCTGTAGGCCCTCCTTGGTTGGGGACAGAAGCACCAGGTCATTAGCAAACAGTAGAAATTTGACTTCAGATTCTAGTAGGGTGAGGCCGGTTGCTACAGACTGTTCTAGTGCCGTCGCCAATTCATTGATATATATGTTGAAGATGATTGGGCTTAAGCTGCACCCTTTCTCACCCCAAAGCCCTGTGGAAAGAAATGTGTGTTTTTTGCCAATTTTGGTGTACATGGATTTCATAATGTCGTATGTTTTTCACCCAACACCACTTTCCATCAATTTGTATAGCAGACCCTCATGTCAAATTGAGTCAAAAGCATTTTTGAAATCAACAAAGCATGAGAAGACTTTGCCTTTGTTTTGGTTTGTTTGTTTGTCAATTAGGGTGTGCAGGGTGAATACGTGGTCTGCCGTACGCTAATTTAGTAAAAAGCCAATTTGACATTTGCTCAGTACATTGTTTTCACTGAGGAAATGAACTAGTCTGCTGTTAATTATAACGCAGAGGATTTTCCCAAGGTTCCTGTTGACGCATATCCCACGGTAGTTATTGGGGTCAAATTTGTCTCCACTTTTGTGGATTGGGGTGATCAGTCCTTGGTTCCATATATTGGGGAAGATGAAAGAGCTAAGGATGATGTTAAAGAGTTTAAGTATAGTCTACCTCTCTCTCTATCTCTCTCTCTCCACCTCTCTCTCCACCTCTCTACCTGTCTCTCTACCTGTCTCTCTACCAATTCAATTCGATTTCAATTTAAGGGCTTTATTGGCATGGAAAACATATGTT
Source organism: Hucho hucho (assembly GCA_003317085.1). Classification (NCBI taxonomy): domain Eukaryota; kingdom Metazoa; phylum Chordata; class Actinopteri; order Salmoniformes; family Salmonidae; genus Hucho; species Hucho hucho. The sequence continues at coordinate 170,737 of QNTS01002012.1, forward strand.
AACATTGCCAAAGCAAGTGAAATAGATCATAAACAAAACTGAAATAAACAAAGAGTTTAAAGAGTGTTAAAAGAGTGTTAAAGAGTTTAAAGAGTTTAAGTATAGTCTCTCTCTCTCTACCTCTCCTTTGCTCCACCTCTCTCTCTCTACCTCTTCTCCATGGTGTTTATACTTGCGTACTATTGTATGTCGATATAGGACTCATTTTACTGTGGATATTTACTGTGTACCTGTTTCCTCCAGCATCTTCACAAGGTCCTTTGCTGTTGTTCTGGGATTGATTTGCACTTTTCGCACCAAAGTACGTTCATCTCTAGGAGACAGAACGCATCTTCTTCCTGAGCGGTATGACGGCTGCGTGGTCCCATGGTGTCTATACTTGCGTACTATTGTTTGTACAGATGAACATGGTACCTTCAGGTGTTTGGAAATTGCTCTCAAGGATGAACCAGACTTGTGGTCTTAATTTTTTTGTTCTGAGGTCTTGGCTGATTTCTTTAGATTTTCCCATGATGTCAAGCAAAGAGGCACTGAGTTTGAAGGTAGGCCTTGAAATACATCCACAGGTACACCTCCAATTGACTCAAATTATGTCAATTAGCCTATCAGAAGGTTCTGAAGCCATGAAATCATTTTCTGAAATTTTCCAAGCTGTTTAAAGGCACAGTCAACTTAGTGTATGTAAACTTCTGACCCACTGGAATTGTGATACAGTGAATTATAAGTGAAATAATCTGTCTGTAAACAATTATTGGAAAAATGACTTGTGTCATGCACAAAGTAGATGTCCTAACCGACTTGCCAAAACTATAGTTTGTTGACAAGAAATGTGTAGAGTGGTTGAAAAACGAGTTTTAATGACTCCAACCTAAGTGTATGTAAACTTCCGACTTCAACTGTACATTGTCAAAGTATACATATAGCAAAAATGGTGGGACCAACGGCAATAATAATAGTAGTAGTAGTAGTGGAAATGGGATTATTATAGTATTATATTAATGAGAACAACAATACATTAAAGCAATAGCAGTAGACCAGTCTCAACATGACTGAGAAGCCACATGACATGGTATGAAAGCCAAAACAAAACTAAATGGGAAATATTATTGACATTACATGGCACTTTTCACTGTCTGTCCCTCAGGTTGGCAGGAGGACACATATTTGGCTGCCAAAATAATTGGGTAAAAAGCCAATTTGACATTTGCTCAGTACATTGTTTTCACTGAGGAAATGAACTAGTCTGCTGTTAATTATAATGCAGAGGTTTTTCCCAATGTTGCTGTTGACGCATATCCCACTGTAGTTATTGGGGTCAAATGTGTTTCCACTTCTGTGATCAGTCCTTGGTTCCAAATATTGGGGAAGATGCCAGACCTAAGGATGATATCAAAGAGTTTAAGTATAGTCTATCTCTCTCTCTACCTCTCTCTCCACCTCTCTATCTCTCTCTCTCGCTCTACCTGTCCCTCGCTCTACCTCTCTCTCTCTACCTCTCTCTCTCCACCTCTATATCTACCTCTCTCTCTACCTCTCTCTCTCTCTCTCCACCTCTATATCTATCTCTCTCTCTCTCTACCTCTCGCTCAACCTCTCGCTCCACCTCTCTCTACCTCTTTCATTTTGGCTTTTCACCCCAATAAATATAATATTTTTTCTTCATCTTTTATAGTTTCAAATTCTTTGTACTGAATGATAATTTTGGGAAATAAATATTCTCTTAGGTCCGAGTATTTGTCACAGTGTAATAGGAAATGCAGCTCTGTCTCTACCTCTCCCCTGGAGCAGAGTGAGCACAGCCTGTCTTCTCTGGGCAGCCAGGTTTTCCTGTGACGACCGGTCTCTATAGCCAAACTGTGCTCACTGAGTCTGTACATAGTCAGTGTTTTCCTCCGTTTTCTATCAGTCACAGCGGTCAGATAGTCTGCCACAATGTACTGTCTGTTTAGAGACATATAGCATTGAAGTTTACTTTGATTGCTTGTGGTGTCTTTCCAATAGGTGATATATTTTTCTTTTTGCTTTGTGATGATTTGGTTGGGCCAGATGTTCTGTGTGATGTCTTGAGGCGTTGGTTTGGGTTAGTGAACTGAGCCTCATAATCAGCTGGCTGAGTGCTGGCTGAGTGCTGTCCTGAGGCTCTATGGGGTTGGTTTGGGTTAGTGAACTGAGCCTCAGAACCAGCTGGCTGACTGCTGTCCTGAGGCTCTATGGGGTTGGTTTGGGTTAGTGAACTGAGCCTCAGAACCAGCTGGCTGAGTGACTTTTCTCTTGTTTCATCTCTTGACATTGTAGAGCTGTGTGATGGAATGGTTTGGGGTCATTTGTTTTTAGATGGTTGTAAAATGTGATGTCTCTTTTTTCTATTAGAATGAGGAGGGGTATTGGCCCAATTCTGCTCTACATGCGTTATTTGAAGGTTTTCTTTGCACAATACAGTCTGGCAAAACTCTGCATGCAGTATTTCAACTGGATGTTTGTCCCATTTGGTAAATTAATTATTAGAGAGTGGATCCCATACTTCGCTGCCATACAGAGCAATTGGTTTTATAACTGAATGGAACATTTTGAGCCAGATTCTAATTGGAATTTTGATTTTAATTTTCCTTTTAATAGCATAGAATTAGAATGCTGTTCTTGCTTTGTCTCTCAGCACGTTCACAGCCCTGTGAAAGCTACCTGTGTTGCTGATATTTAGTCCTAGATAAAATGTAGTTTTTGGTGTGTTCTAATAGAACTGTGTCCAAATATAATTTATATCTGTGATCCTGATTTCCGGTCTTTTTTTCGAATATCATTATATTTGTTTTCTTTAGATTAACCCTTCAGAGCCCATGTCTGACAGAACCTGTGATTAACGGTCAGAGCCCAGGTCTGACAGAACCTGTGATTAACGGTCAGAGCCCAGGTCTGACAGAACCTGTGATTAACGGTCAGAGCCCAGGTAGTGACAGAACTTGTGCAGATGATCTAGGTGCTGCTGTAACTCCTCCTTAGTGGGAGACAGCAGCACCAGGTCATCTGCGTACAGCAGACACTTGATTTCCGTGTTGTGTAGGGTGAGACCAGGTGCAGACGATTCTTCTAATGTTTTTGCCAATTCATTAATATAGATGTTAAATAGTGTTGGACTTATTGGGCAGCCCTGTTTCACTCCACGTCCCTGAGAGAAGAAGTCTGTTTGCATGTTGCCAATTTTAACCACACATTTGTTTTTAGTGTACATTGATTTAATAACATCACGTTTCCCTCCAATACCACTTTGTATTAGTTTATAAAAAGACCTTTGTGCCAAATTGAATCACATTTATTCTTGAAGTCTACAAAACACGAGTAGATTTTGCCTTTGTTTTGGTTGAGTGTGGAGGGTATACATGTGGTCTGTTGTGAGGTAATTTGGTAAAAATCCAATCTGGCGTTGTGTTCATCAAGGAAATGATGTAGTCTGCTATTTATGATACTGCAGATAATTTCCCCCAAGTTGCTGTTAATGCAAAATGAAGTGGTTACATTCTATAGATTCCTCAATTACATCCAGTTGATTTCTAATGTGCTGTTCCTTTTTTGTTCTTAGGGTGTGTTAGTAGTATTGTTTCTCCATATTAAAGGTATATATTTTTGTTTGTCTGGTTCTCTGTGTTTTTGATTAGATCTATTTCCCAATGACTTCCTTAGATTTCTCCAATCATTATCAAACCATATTTCGTTATCTATTATTTTTGGTTTGCTCTTATGTTTCTTTAGATTAGCCAAGCATGCTAATTTGTCAAATATTAAGTGTGTTACAAATGGCCAAATATACACCTTCATTGCTGTAGGAGAATGTTAAGGCTAAAAAGTTGTCCAGGAGAGATGTATTTTTTGGCTACTAATTGCTTGTGGGTAGATTTCTGTACTGTTTGCACTCCATCTAAGGCCTGTTTATTGTGATGTATTGGGCCGTGATGCTTCATGGCTGGGTTCCGCACTTCTCAGAGACACTGTGATTTTACTGTGGTCTGAGAGAGGTCTTAGTGGGCTGACTGTGAAGGCTCTGGGAGACTCTGGGTTGAGGTCGGTGAGGAAGAAGTTTCCAGTGCTGCTGCCAAGGGATGAGCTGTAGGTGTACCTACCAAAATAGTCCCCTCTCAGCCTACCATTGACTATGTACAGACCCAGTGTTCCACAGAGCTTCAGGAGCTGTACTCCATTTTTGTTTTTCACTTTGTCCATGTTGTTTCTGGGGGGGTATGTGGGGAGGGAAAGGTTGTTGCTTCCCGGTAAGTGTTTGTCCCCATAACTGTTAATAGTGTCTAGTTCTTCTGCTGTTCTAGCATTCGGATCTCCACAGACCAGCATGTTGCCTTGGGCCTGAAAGTGACTAATCTCCCCCTCTAGAATGGAGAAACTCTATTTATTAATTAGTAATTTCATTTATTTATAGATTTTCAGATATAACAACAAAAACAGTACAACCCCAACCCCTTATTCTCCCTCCCTCCCCTCTCTCCCTCCAAACCACCCACCCAATAAGGCATCTATAAAAGTAGGGAAAACAGAAACGAACAGTAGATATACCTTTCTCATTCGTGTATTAGACTTATTACAAATGAAGTTGGAAATGTACAGTTGAAGTCGGAAGTTTACAACACTTAGGTTGGAGTCATTTAAACTTGTTTTTCAACCACTCCACAAACTTATTTTAAACAAACTATAGTTTTGGCAAGTCGGTTAGGACATCTACTTTGTGCAAGACACAAGTAATATTTCCAACAATTGTTTACAGACAGAATATTTCACTTATAATTCACTGTATCACAATTCCAGTGGGTCAAAAGTTTACATACACTAAGTTGACTGTGCCATTAAACATTTTGGAAAATTCCAGAAAATTATGTCATGGCTTTAGAAGCTTCTGATAGGCTAATTGACATCATTTGAGTCAATTGGAGGTGTACCTGTGGATGTATTTCAAGGCCTACCTTCAAACTCAGTGCCTCTTTCCGGGAAAAAAGTATTTGATCCCCTGCTGATTTTGTACGTTTGCCCACTGACAAAGAAATGATCAGTCTATAATTGTAATGGTAGGTTTATTTGAACAGTGAGAGACAGAATAACAACAAAAAAATCCCGAAAAACGCATGTGAAAAATGTTATAAATTGATTTGCATTTTAATGAGGGAAATACGTATTTGACCCCCTCTCAATCAGAAAGATTTCTGGTTCCCAGGTGTCTTTTATACAGGTAACGAGCTGAGATTAGGAGCACACTCTTAAAGGGAGTGCTCCTAATCTCAGCTTGTTACCTGTATAAAAGACACCTGTCCACAGAAGCAATCAATCAATCAGATTCCAAACTCTCCACCATGGCCAAGACCAAAGAGCTCTCCAATGATGTCAGGGACAAGATTGTAGACCTACACAAGGCTGGAATGGGCTACAAGACCATCGCCAAGCAGCTTGGTGAGAAGGTGACAACAGTTGGTGCGATTATTCGCAAATGGAAGNCGTGTTTGGAGGAGGAGGAATGCTGCCTATGACCCCAAGAACACCATCACCACCGTCAAACATGGAGGTGGAAACATTATGCTTTGGGGGTGTTTTTCTGCTAAGGGGACAGGACAACTTCACCGCATCAAAAGGACGATGGACGGGGCCATGTACCATCAAATCCTGTTTGAGAACCTCCTTCCCTCAGCCAGGGCATTGAAAATGGGTCGTGGATGGGTATTCCAGCATGACAATGACCCAAAACACACGGCCAAGGCAACAAAGGAGTGGCTCAAGAAGAAGCACATTAAGGTCCCGGAGTGGTCTAGCCAGTCTCCAGACCTTAATCCCATTGAAAATCTGTGGAGGGAGCTGAAGTTTTGAGTTGCCAAACGTCAGCCTCAAAACTTTAATGACTTGGAGAAGATCTGCAAAGAGGAGTGGGACAAAATCCCTCCTGAGATGTGTACACACCTGGTGGCCAACTACAAGAAACGTCTGACCTCTGTGATTGCCAACAAGGGTTTTGCCACCAAGTACTAAGTCATGTTTTGCAGAGGGGTCAAATACTTATTTCCCTCATTAAAATGCAAATCAATTTATAACATTTTTCACATGTGTTTTTCTGGATTTTTTTGTTGTTATTCTGTCTCTCACTGTTCAAATAAACCTACCATTAAAATTATAGACTGATCATTTCTTTGTCAGTGGGCAAATGTACAAAATCAGCAGGGGATCAAATACTTTTTTCCCTCACTGTATATACTGTACTCTATATCATCTACTGCATCTTGCCTATGCCGTTCGGCCATCGCTCATCCATATATGCATATGTACATATTCTTAATCATTCCTTTACACGTGTGTGTATAAGGTAGTTGTTGTGAAATTGTTATATTACTTGTTAGATATTACTGCACGGTCAGAACTAGAAGCACAAGCATTTCACTACACTCGCATTAACATCTGCTAACCATGTGTATGTGACCAATAAAATGTGATTTGATTTGAAATGGGTCTTCCAAATGGACAATGACCCCAAGCATTCTTCCAAAGTTGTGGCAAAATGACTTAAGAACAACAAAGTCAAGTCACCTCAATCCCATAGAACATTTGTGGGCAGAACTGAAAAAGCGTGTGCGAGGAAGGAGGCCTGCAAACCTGACTCAGTTACACCAGCTCTGTCAGGAGAAATGGGCCAAAATTCACCCAACTTATTGTGGGAAGCTTGTGGAAGGCTACCCGAAACGTTTGACCCAAGTTAAACAATTTAAAGGCAGTGCTACCAAATACTAATTGAGTGTTTGTAAACTTCTTACCCACTGAGAATGTGATGAAAGAAATAAAAGCTGAAATAAATCATTCTTTCTACTATTATTCTGACATTTCACATTCTTAAAATAAAGTGGTGATCCTAACTGACCTAAGACAGGGAATTTTTACTAGGATTAAATGTCAGAAATTGTTAAAAACTGAGTTTAAATGTATTTGGCTAAGGTGTCTGTAAACTTCCGACTGTAGATGTCCAGTTGTTTGATTTTCGACTTTGGCAGAAAAATGGTATCATTTGGAATAACAAAAACCTAGGTAGTACAGTCATCTTAACAGAATTAATGCGACCTGTTAATGAAATGGGAAGAGACGACCACCTTATGAAATCCTGCTTAGTGCTCTCCAGGAGTGTTTTGAAGTTATGTTTAAACAGAGCCTTAAATGAGCGTGTGACATTTATCCCCAAATAAGTAAAGACCTGATGCGCCATCTTAAATGGGAAATTGGCATACCCAATTCCTTTTGCTAACCGATTATTGGGGAGGAGCACACTTTTTGTTAGGTTTAACTAATAACCAGAGAATGTCCCAAAACCTTGTAGCATGTCCAAGAGATAGGGTATAGACTCCACTGGGTTAGACATAGGGTATAGACTCCACAGGGTTAGAGATAGGGTATAGACTCCACAGGGTTAGAGATAGGGTATAGACTCCACAGGGTTAGAGATAGGGTATAGACTCCACAGGGTTAGAGATAGGGTATAGGGTCCACAGGGTTAGAGATAGGGTATAGACTCCATAGGGTTAGAGATAGGGTATAGACTCCACAGGGTTAGAGATGTATAAAAGAAGATTGTCTGCATATAAGGACACCTTGTGAGTTATGTTGCCCCTTAATATTCCCTTAATCCTCTCCTCCACCTGCAGGGTGATAGCAAGAGGCCAATAGCCATATCAAATAGGGGATAAACAACAACCCTGCCTGGCCCCCCTGTGGAGAGGGATGTAGCTAGAGGTAACAGTGGCTTCTGTTCACACCAACAATGAGGACGAGTACAAAATCTTAATCCAGGAAAAGAATTACATGCCAAACCCAAATCTCTCTAGTACTGTAAATAGATATTCCCACTCAACCCGGTCGAAAGCCTTTCCAGCATCAAGAGAGATGACAACCTCTGGCTGTAGAGTTGAGTGGGAAGAATAAATAACATTAAATAGCCGCCGCAAATTATAGAAATGTTGCCTACCTGAGATAAATCCGGTTTGGTCAGAGCAAATTATATTAGGCATCACTGTCTCTAAACGGCACAAGAGGACCTTAGTGAGAATATTATAATGGCAGCACAAATGGCTTATAGGGCGGTATGAGCCACAGTCTAGGGGATTCTGGTATTTTTTAAGCAAAACCGAAATAGTTGCCTGGGTGTCTGTGACAGTTTCTGACTAGAAAGGATTTCATTGTACATTGAGCTGAGAATAGGGGATAATTTAGAGGAGAATGCTTTATAAAATTCAATAGGGAAGCCATCAGGCCCAGGGGCTTTACCGCTCTGCATGGACTGGATTGCCAGAGTAGCTTCATCATCACTTATTGAGGCATCCATGTTGGTTTGTTCATCTGAATTGAGGCAGGGGAAGTCCAGATTGTCTAGAAATGCATGCATACGAGATATGTCAGGAAGAGCCCCTGAAAAGTATACAGCAGAATAGAATTGGTTAAATTGATTGTTGATTTCTTTGGGATTGGTAGAAGTTAAATCAGCTGCAACACAGATTTCAGGTATGGTGCTGCTAGCAGCGGATTGTCGAAGCTGGTGAGATAACCTGTCAGCTTTCTCTCCGTGTTCATAGAATTTTTGCCTCGACTTAAACAGAAACTGCTCCGTTTGTTTGGTGGAAAGATTGTCAAATTCCGATTGGTGTAGCAGTCTCTCTTTGTAGAGTTCAGGAGCCGGAGAAGAGGCAAATGTTGTCCACATCTAGAATGAGTTGAGATAGCTCCGATAAGCATTTGGTGCGCTGTTTGTTGTCATACCCTGTGTATGAAATAATTTGGCCCCTTAAATATGCTTTTAACGACTCCCACACAGTGAGACACGCCAAGGGTGACGTTGATCTGTAAAAAGACATCAATGTGAGTTGATATGTATTTTTTAAAGGCACTACAGGATAGTAGTAGTGGGTCAAGTCACCACGAGCGTTGTGACACAGTACTGTCCGGAAAGCGGATATCTAACTGGACAGGGCTATGGTCTGAGATAACGATACTGTGATATTGGCTATTAGTTACAAAAGGAAGAATTCTATTGTCCAGCAGGAAAAAGTCAAACCTAGAGTATGAGCGGTGGACTGGAGTGGACTGGAGTGGAGTGGACTGGACTGGAGTGTAGTGGACTGGACTGGACTGGACTGGACTGGAGTGGACTGGACTGGAGTGGAGTGGAGTGGAGTGGAGTGGAGTGGAGTGGACTGGAGTGGAGTGGACTGGAGTGGTGTGGAGAAAAAAGGAGTACTGTTTAGCAGTGGGATTGCTCCTCCTCCATGAATCAGACAAATTATAGGATTCTAGAAATGAGTTGGTTACTGCGCCTGATTTTTAAGTTACCATTTTGGGCTTCGGTCTGGATCTGTCTAGACTTGGATGCAATACACAATTGAAATCTCCGCCCAATATCAAATGATGAGAGTTAAGGTCGGGAAGTGTTGCGATGAGGTCAGAGAAAATTTGAGCGTCATCCCGGTTAGGACCATAGAGGTTAGCCAGAATAACCTGTGTGCTAAACAGTTTCCCCATCACTATAATATATCTGCCATTAGTATCTGAAATTACTTTGGAGGAGACAAAAGGGGTGCCTTTTCTGATAAGGACGGCTGCCCCTCTGAACTTAGCACCAAAGTTGGAATGAAATATTTGGTCTACCCATCCTCTCTTTAGTTTATCATGGGAAAGGCCTTGTCTGGGTGGGTCTGAAGCGGGGTTGTGGTTTCTCCAGGTGTGGGTCTGTGGTGGCGGGGAGGGGGGTGGTTGGCCTCGTCTGGGTGACCATGTCTGGGTGACCATGTCTGGGTGACCATCTCCTCCAGGTGTGGGTCTGCGGTGGCGGGGAGGGGGGTGGTAGGCCTCGTCTGGGTGGGTCTGAAGTTGGGCTGGAGTGGTCTGTGCTGCTCTGGCTGTGGTGGGCATTGAGGTTGGTGGTGCTGTGGCCGTGGCTGGGGGGTCCAGGGTGCTGTTCCGGGGTGTTGTCTCGGTGATCTCGGAGGGGTGGAGATTGCTCCGCTGTTCCTGGGTTGAGAGGTTGGGTTGCGGTTTAAAGCGACGTCCTTGAGAGTCTTGGCAAGGATGGGGACAGGTGAACATGGTTATAGAGGTGAACCAGCCTGACTGGTTGAGGTGGGTTCCTCTGCTGTGTGATCTAGCTGCTCCTGTCCTCTCTCCTCTTTCTCTCCTGCAGCTCCTCTCTTAGTGTGGTCAGATAGTTATTACTGCTCTGCCTGTCTTTTTGGAGCTCTCGCCTCTTTTGTTAGATCAGCCAGCTCTCTCTAGAGTACCGTCTCTCTCCCCACCTCTCTCTCTCTCTCTCTGTCTCTCTCTCTCTCTCTCTCTCTCTCTCTCTCTCTCTCTCTCTCTCTCTCTCTCTCTCTCTCTCTCTCTCTCTCTCTCTCTCTCTCTCTGTCTCTCTCTCTCTCTCTCTCTCTCTCTCTCTGTCTCTCTCTCTCTCTCTCT
>QNTS01002012.1:181332-193032 GCA_003317085.1 Hucho hucho
GCGGACCATGACGTCCTGCTCCCAGACAAACTAAACAACTTCTTTGCTCGCTTTGAGGACAATACAGTGCCACCGACACGGCCCGCTACCAAAACCTGCGGGCTCACCTTCACCGCAGCCAATGTGAGAAAAACATTTAAATGTGTTAACCCTCGCAAGGCTGCCGGCCCAGATGGCATCCCTGGCCGTGTCCTCAGAGCATGCGCAGACCAGCTGGCTGGTGTGTTTACGGACATATTCAATCAGTCCCTATCCCAGTCTGCTGTTCCCACATGCTTCAAGAGGGCCACCATTGTTCCTGTTCCCAAGAAAGCTAAGGTGACTGAGCTAAATGACTATCGCCCCGTAGCACTCACTTCCGTCATCATGAAGTGCTTTGAGAGATTAGTCAAGGATCATATCACCTCCATCCTACCAGACACCCTGGACCCACTCCAATTTGCTTACCGTCCCAATAGGTCCACAGACGACGCAATCGCAATCACACTGCATACTGCCCTAACCCATCTGGACAAGAGGAATACTTATGTAAGAATGCTGTTCATCGACTACAGCTCAGCATTTAACACCATAGTTCCCTCCAAGCTCGTCATTAAGCTCGAGACCCTGGGTCTCGACCCAGCCCTGTGCAACTGGGTCCTGGACTTCCTGACGGGCCGGTCCCAGGTGGTGAGGGTAGGAAACAACATCTCCACCCCGCTGATCCTCAACACTGGGGCCCCACAAGGGTGCGTTCTCAGCCCTCTCCTGTACTCCCTGTTTACCCATGACTGCGTGGCCAAGCACGCATCCAACTCAATCATCAAGTTTGCTGACGACACTACAGTGGTAGGCTTGATTACCAACAACGACGAGACGGCCTACAGAGAGGAGGTGAGGGCCCTCGGAGTGTGGTGTCAGGAAAATAACCTCTCACTCAATGTCAGCAAAACAAAGGAGATGATCGTGGACTTCAGGAAACAGGAGAGGGAGCACCCCCCTATCCACATCGAGGGGACAGTAGTGGAGAAGGTGGAAAGTTTTAAGTTCCTCGGCGTACACATCACGGACAAACTGAATTGGTCCACCCACACAGACAGCGTGGTGAAGAAGGCGCAACAGCGCCTCTTCAACCTCAGGAGGCTGAAGAAATTCGGCTTGTCACCAAAATCACTCACAAACTTTTACAGATGCACAATCGAGAGCATCCTGTCGGGCTGTATCACCGCCTGGTACGGCAACTGCTCCGCCCACAACCGTAAGGCTCTCCAGAGGGTAGTGAGGACTGCACAGCGCATCACCGGGGGTAAACTACCTGCCCTCCAGGACACCTACACCACCCGATGTCACAGAAAGGCCAAAAAGATCATCAAGGACAACAACCACCCGAGCCACTGCCTGTTCACCCCGCTATCATCCAGAAGGCGAGGTCAGTACAGGTGCATCAAAGCTGGGACCGAGAGACTGAAAAACAGCTTCTACCTCAAGGCCATCAGACTGTTAAACAGCCATCACTAACATTGAGTGGCTGCTGCCAACATACTGACTTAAATCTCTAGCCACTTTAAACATAGGAATTGGATGTAACAAATGTATCACTAGCCACTTTAAACAATTTTGTATATAATGTTTACGTATCCGACATACTCATATCAAATGTATACACTGTACTCTAAACCATCTACTGTATCTTGCCTATGCCGTTCGGCCATCGACCCAAATCTCTAGCCACTTTAATAATTATAATTGGATGAAATAATGTATCACTAGCCACTTTAAACAATGCCATTTATATAATGTTTACATATCCTACATTACTCATCTCATATATATATATATGTGTATATACTGTACTCCATACCATCTACTGCATCTTGCCTATGCCGGTCAGCCTTCGCTCATCCATATATTTATATGTACATACTCGTATTCATTCCTTTACTCTTGTGTGTATAAGGTAGTTGTTGTGAATTTGTTAGATTACTTGTTAGATACTACTGCATGGTCGGAACTAGAAGCACAAGCATTTCGCTACACTCGCATTAACATCTGCTAACCATGTGTATGTGACAAATAAAATTTGATTTGATTTGATATTTGATTTGAGGAAACTGTGCTGACAGGCGGCTATCCACTAGAACATAGAATATTCTCAAAAGAGTAGTACTTAGAAATACAATCCAAAAGAGTATAAAGTATGTGAACAACCACCATATGACATAGATTGTACTACTATGAGGATGAATGGAAGTTTGAATTTGAAATGGGCAGCCGTGCTCCCTATGATACTGACTATTATAGTTTGATCAGGCATGGACATTTTAATTGGAGATGTATTAATATCTCTGGACTCCTTGTTAGTCATTGTACTGAGAGTAATGAGGAAAAGAAAAATTATGTTTGCTTACAGGATGGTACAGGATTGGTCCTGGGTATTGCATACCGTGATAGCTTATGAATTTATGGTAATGGAAAAAATATGTTAGGTACTACCCTCAAACAATCAAATGTAGTGCTTTCGCCGTAAAGCCTTTTTGAAATCTGACAACACTGTGATATTGCCAAGAAGCAGAGCTTTTGATGACTATGAAACACTTGTATATTGATGCATGTTTAATAATTCAACTTTTGGATTTTGAATTTGGCGCTAGCGCCCCACCACTCCGTAAGAAGTGAATCACTTAGGACAGACACAGCAATGTAGGATCTCGCACAGAGTTTAACTACACTCCAAGGAGGGTAAAGGACGCTTACTGATGGGTAGTATCAGGGTTAATACTCACAGGACCGGGTAGTGGTTCAGAGATAGAGAAGGAACCCTGATGGGTAGTATCAGGGTTAATTCTCACTGGATCGGGTAGTGGTTCAGAGATAGAGAAGGAACCCTGATGAGTAGTATCAGGGTTAATTCTCACTGGATCGGGTAGTGGTTTAGAGATAGAGAAGGAACACTGATGGGTAGTATTAGGGTTAATTCTCACTGGACCGGGTAGTGGTTCAGAGATAGAGAAGGAACCCTGATGGGTAGTATCAGGGTTAATTCTCACAGGACCGGGTAGTGGTTCAGAGATAGAGAAGGAACCCTGATGGGTAGTATCAGGGTTAATTCTCACAGGACCGGGTAGTGGTTCAGAGATAGAGAAGGAATACGAACACGTAGTATATGTCGACCGTCTGCAGAGTTGCACCAGGTTCAGTAAATCTAGTTTAAAATTCAAAAGCTCCACATCTCTACCAGAAGGAATCGAAACTGAGAGTGACAACGGACAAGGCAGGAAACACATCGAGCTAGTTATAGCAACAGATGTTCCATCCGGGGGACTTCAAGTTCAGTGACAAACCAGTGGACTGAAATCTAAGGCCTAGTGGAGATAATACCTCACCTAGGTTGACCGAACCGCGACACTGTTCTTAAAATATGTTTTGCCTTTGTCATATGAGGTTGAAGAGGTAGTTGAGGGGAGGTTAGTAAAAGAGTGAGATATGAAAACATCACTATGTGTTTAATACATGTAGCTGTCCCAGTAGTGGCAGTTGAGAGGGGATGTTTTTTAGAGACATTATCAAATACCATTGAGAAATGTAATACTGAGGATTATTTATTTCTTGCTGGGGATTTTAACTGTACAGTCAGTGATTTAGATAGAAGGTTATATTGTCTCACTATCACTAAGCACGTATAGGGGTGGTGGGATCGTTGAGGTTGTTTCTGTCGAGGGCGCAACCAGCGGGAGGGGCTGGTTGTAATGGCCACTCGTAGAGGTGTAAAGTTTGAAAAACGTAGTCGGCAGCATGGGGTGAAGAAGTGTTGGAGCGAGAGTTATTGTCATGGACAACTTGTTTCTACAATAAATTTTTTTTATTTTTGGATGCAAATGTCATATCTCATAGGAAACAAGTGCACATGATTTTAAAGAAGGATAATGACAAACTTAACTGAGCGCTCAGTTTCAAGATTGATGGGTTTGATTCTGTGTTCTATGCTTCTACTGAATCAATGAAATGCTTTGGGTGTGGAAGAGAGGGGCATTTGGCAGGAGAAGGGATGAACAGGTTAAGGGTTCAGGAGAAGGGATGAACAGGTTAAGGGTTCAGGAGAAGGGATGAACAGGAGATGGGTTCAGGAGAAGGGATGAACAGGCTATGGGTTCAGGAGAAGGGATGAACAGGCTATGGGTTCAGGAGAAGGGATGAACAGGCTATGGGTTCAGGAGAAGGGATGAACAGGTTAAGGGTTCAGGAGAAGGGATGAACAGGCTATGGGTTCAGGAGAAGGGATGAACAGGCTANGGGGGGGGGGGGGTGCTGGAGAGTGAAATGGGAGTTCAAGAGGAGAGTGAAACAATGGAAAATAATTAAGCAGCTGTTTTCAAAGTCCCCAGGAGTAAGAGGAAGAATTGAAGGGGTGGTGAAGGTTCTAATTCCAAGAGGAAGGTAGAGATGAATAGATCAGTTGAGGATAAACAGGTTGTAGAGATGGATCTTTCTTCTGGGGATGAAAGCGAGAATGAGGCTTCTGATGCGTCACAACAAAATAGCGAGAGAAATGGGGTGGAAGGGAGGTATGGGATTGAAAAGATACGTCAATTTCTGAATTTGACAAAAGGGAAGAAATATATGCAGGATTATAATATAACAGATTTATTTTCTGAATTTTCTGAAGTGAATTGTTTATTGAATCAGCAAGGTTTCTGATGTCAAAAATAACAGGGGCAGGTTTGACAAGCCCAGAAATCGCTAGACTAAAGAAAGTGGTCACGAGAGTGACATGAGGTATATTCTAAAGGAAATGAAAGAGGTCAGTCGCAGCCTTAACTCTGTGAAGAGATGTGTTTTCTGTTTCTTACTCTGTATTGTTTTTCAGCCATGAGCAGTTTGAAGATTTCTTCTTTAAACGTAAATGGGGGCAAGATATAGGAAAAAAAGAGTCATAGTGTATGAATTAATAAAGGGAAAGGGAAGTGACATAAAGGGAAGTGACACTCTTCTACAAGAAACACATAGTAATATGGAAAATGAAGTTATGTGGCAACAGGAGTGGGGGGGGACAGTGGTGTGTAGTCATAAAAAGTCAAAAAGTGTGGATGTGGCCATCCTGTTCTCAAAAGGGTTTTTCCCTTTGTCATATGAGGTTGAAGAGGTAGTTGAGGGGAGGTTATTAAAAGTTAGAGCGAGATATGAAAACATCACTATGTGTTTAATACATGTATCTGCCCCAGTAGTGGCAGTTGAGAGGGGATGTTTTTTAGAGACATTATCAAATACCATTGAGAAATGTAATAGTGAGGACTATTTATTTCTTGCTGGGGAGAGAGAATAAAGTAGACGGCATCGGTCAAACGTTTGATTGATGGCTTTTTTTATGGCCCCCACGGTGGGTGTGTACGGCCCCCACGGTGGGTGTGTACACCCCCCGGTAGGGGGAGGGGTTTTATGATCGTGTATATACATCTGTCCCTTTGAAGATATGGCTTTGAATACATTAATGCGGTCAAGAAACGGTCAAGCTGATTGAAATTACCTCTTTGAGGTCACGTCAACCCCCACCACCACCCCCATGTTCGAGTGAGTGCTTATGCCCATACGTGCTGTCCAGGGTAAAGCCTGTGTTTACAAACTGTCAAGGTGATTGAGGGGACCTCTTTGAACTGGGGAATGTGTTTCTGAAATAGTAATGGTCCGGGGTATTAGACAGTCGGACTATAAAGAGTGGACTGTGGACAGTACCCGCTAACTCAGAGATAAACCCCAGAACACTATAGAAATTAAAATAACCTCAGAACCCTAAAGAAGAAATTAAACATGTCTCCAAGACCAATTGTAGGTGTATTGTGTTCAGTGTGCCAAGAACACAATGACAAAACCATAGAGGCCATTATTTGTGATGCCCCGGATTGTTTTAATGGATTGCTGGATATGAGTGAAGGCCATATGGGTTACATTTTCCACCCGGAGGATTCAACCGTGAAGATTTTCACAAACACAGGACGTAGCACACTTTTCCAAACAACAACCGGGAGTTCTTCTCCAGTGCTACGAATGAGAGAATGGTTGAAAATACGTTTAGCTCTATGCCTAATGGAAAAGACACTGAGGGAAACAGGACTGCCAGGCTATGCGTTTGAAGAACAAGTCTGCGGTCGTGAAGACCTGCAAGCCTTAAGAATATCCTCAACTGCGTATACTCCGGATTCTAGAGTGACGATTTTAGCATGTGCCAAATTCGATAGTACCAATGCCACCAAATCCGTTAATACGTATGTATTTTCCAAAGCATGCACGGAGGTCAACTATTTTGTGCCAGTTTTCAGCTTTGTGTGGGGCGCTTATCATAAATTCCTTGACCTTATGAAAGAGGTGCAAAGTCTTTTCAAACATCGTGAACAGTTACGGCGATGGGCGCTTCTATCCCCAAGACAGAGCCCGAGTCTAAAGACACACATGCGGATCTATCCATGGACTGAAAATATACAGCACCTGGCTGGAGGGATCAAAAGGCAGCGTCTGATCCGGTCACAATCTGAATACGATGAATTGGAAACGGACGGATAGAGACCATCACCCACCTTTTTTCTGCAAAACAGAAATATAAAAAAATGTTTAAATAATTATAACGTGTTTACAAATGTCTGTAAGACTTAGAATTAAATAAAGGATTTTAAAAATGTAACTTACTTAACGAATATATTCCTATATTTCTCACGAGCCCTCTTTCCGTGACTCTTTCAACACGAACAGAATGAAATAAAGAATGCGCATATGTGTGTGCGGGTGTGTGTGTGTGCTTGTGCGTAGGCATAGGCGGGTGAAAAAAAACACATGGTTTACTTACACACTGGGACATTATCAGGGGATGAAACGGGATGGCTGATAGTGTCCAGACAATTAGGGGAAGATAGCACAGTGGGGCATAAATTATGGCCCCAGGGGGGTGTACAGACGAACGACGCCGTTCCTGATCACCGGCTTCCTCCGGAAGGGGGGCCAGACATCATGGCAATATCGAGAGGATGAAACGGGACGGCTGATAGTGTCCAGACAATTAGGTGTGTAGGGGGGGGGTCATATGCCCATCTTCCCCGGGGATGGTGGGGTGGGCCATAAACTCACGCTGGAAATTAAACTCAACAGCCTTACCCTGTCTCAGACGCAACGTTCTATTCTGAAAAAACTCTGTGTGAGACGCATCTCAAGCGCCAAAGGCCCGTTTTTTATACATGGCCAAATACGGTGAGATGTAATTACATTCTAAAGAATGCTTTTTATATGCCGGTTAATATGTATATATTATTTTGGGTTGTTGTGGAAGTATTATATTACACTTTGTGTGCGCAAGGTAGTTTGTGGATATTATGAAACGGCACGGTTGAAAGTATATACTATAAACGGCAAATATTAAACCGTTGTTACATATGGTTTTTGCAGATATTTTTATAAGTGGAGGGCGTCGTATTATGCATATGAGTTATGTACGTTTTTATGTTAAAGTGTGAAATCTATAAATATATTTTTTCTATATATATAAAACGCCTATAGGAGACCCTACGTTTACCCAGCTGTTACCGGGCATAAGCGGTCTGGACCAGCATCCGTCAGAAGTTATAACAATCAATGATTCCGATGAACAGACGGATTATTCACTAGGCACTCCTTCAAGCTATTTTCGTCGTAAGTCCCCCCCAAAAAATATATATAATAATGTTAAGCAAAGCGCCTACTTTGTTTTTAAAATATAACCTTGTGTTTACAGCGGACAGTTGCCCACCTAGAAGACGTCAGGCCTTATGGCCACTTCCCCTGAACCACTACGATGATGATGAATGTGATAGCATTTTACCGTTCTGTACAAACGGCTTTGCCGAAACTGTTACCCCCCAAGCCGAAGGATTAGATACCCCGAGCACTTCACGGGTCCACACAACCCTCGCTCAAGTACATAGAACAGCATCGCCAGAGACGGTTCTGGGTTCTGAAAACGTTTGGATTCAAGAGCATGCCCTCTATGAATGCGGTATGACCTGTTTTTTTTTAATTTATTGTTATTAGTTATAAATTTTTTTGAAAGAATATGTCAAAACAATGTTAAATAATGTTTGTTCTTTTCAGACTCCGGCGATAGCTCTACAAATCATGCAGAATCACCACTGCCACAGGAAGCCCATTATCGTGGATTCCTCAGAAAAGCCAGCAAACAATCAGAGGTAATTTAACTAAAACCCCAAGGCATAACAGTGAAAGTACAGAATCTGAGGATGAGGTTGCAGTTTGTTCTGGAATTTCATGAGAGCTGAATTAGCTCTACTATGGTACAAAACCACAATCTTGATGTTCAGCAAATGTTCAAATTTTCCTATGTCTGAGAAAGACACCGCATCCTGTACACCTAGACCTATGGCGTTTTGTATCTCCTTAGCCTTCTGTAAAGCGATTGCATCCGTACATCCTGGGTTGAGTAAATGTGATAGGCCTATTGCAAAGCATAGCTGATTACCTGGATTGTTAACGTTTATGAGATATGCCCTTTTATCGTTTATGATTTCTGATTGCATGAGACTATCATGTTTCCTTCTCTGACCCCATCCACCTAGGGGCTGGCGTTCTGTTTTACTCACAGACAAAATGTTAACACTTTTAGAAATTTCAGAGTGTTTCCTATCCAATAGTACTAATTATGTGCATATCCTATTTTCTGGGCCTGAGTGGCAGGCATTTTACTTTGGGCACGCCAGACTCTCCAAAACCGTCACCTCTGCTGCCGCTCCCTAAGAAGTTAAGGAGCGGTGGTGCGCTAGCGCCCCACTCCCGACACTACCCGGTGAAATGCAAGGCGCCAAATTCAAAATCCAAAAGTTGAATTATTAAACATTCATCAATATACAAGTGTTTCATAGTCATCAAAAGCTCTGCTTCTTGGCAATATCACAGCGTTGTCAGATTTCAAAAAGGCTTTACGGTGAAAGCACTACATTTGATTGTTTGAGGGTAGCACCTCCAATATTTTTCCATTACCATAAATTCATAAGCCATCACGGTTCACACAAAACACATTTCACAGCGAAAACAAATCAATTACCTTTTGAAGAACTTCTGCTGAGGGCTTCCCAAGTGTCCAACGAAGACAATCCATGGTTCTTTTGTTAGAAAAAGTAAAAAAAGAAAAAGAAAATACAGCGTCCACTCGCCCATTGAGAACTCATTCAACCTATACCTATAAACTTGTCCAAGAACAATCAAACATCATTGATAATGTATCCTTAGGAACACTTTTATGTATATTTTGTATAATATTTAAACCGGAATATAAACTGGGCGATAGGAAAGGAAAAAACCACAGTGCGCGCAAGCCGGGAACGGGCATTCTCTTCTGTTGACTTCTGTGTGACCACTTCCTCATTCTTCTTCCATTGCCATCTAAAGCAACTAAATAGAATCAAAACAGTGTCTACAGACTGTTGACATCCAGTGTAAGCAGCTGGTACTGCATTCATACTCCCTTATATGGGCATTTTCATAAGGGAGGGGTTCAAAATGAGGCAATGTGTCAAAAACACTTTTTCCAGGACAGAAATTCCTCTGGTTTTTGCTTGTTATATCAGTTCTGTTATACTCACAGACAATATTGTAACACTCTTAGAAACTTCAGAGTGTTTCCTATCCAATAGTACTAATTATGAGGTAAAGCCAGCATGGAGAGCAATGTACAAGCCACCGTTACAAAAGGGTACTGGTGATATGCAATGGAGGGTGTTGCATGGCATCATTGCAGTTAATGCTTTTGTATCTGTCATTAATTCAGATGTTGGAGTTGGATGTCCTTTTTGTAATATAAGAGAAACTATTTTTCACTGTTTTATGGAGTGTGAGAGGATAAATCCTCTCTTTGAAATACTAGAGTTTTTGTTTACAGCTGTAGGGGAGATTTTCAATAACACTGTTTTTATTTGGGGGTTTCAATGTAGTAAGCAAAATAAAATAAAATGTCAACTGTTAAATTAGATTTTGGGTCAAGCTAAAATGTCAATTTTTCTGAGTAGGAAAAACAAGATAGATAAGGGATATGGTAGGGGTGTAAGGTGTGTTTTTAAAGGATTAGTAAAAGCCAGAGTAAAATTGAATTTTGAGCTTTTTTTACATGTTTATTTAAGGACACTGAAAAGGCAGTGTGCCAATATTTGTGTTAATACTTTAGTTTAAAATAAAGATTTGATAAAAACTCAAAACTTCACCTCTCTCTCCATCATTCTCTCCTCCTCTCTCCCTCTCCTCCCCCCTCCATCTCTCTATCCACCTTCCCCATTCCATCTCTCCATCTGTGACCGGGAGACCCATGGGGTGGCGCATAATTGGCCAAGCGTCGTCCAGGTTAGGGGAGGGTTTGGCCGGCAAGGATGTCCTTGTCCCATCGCGCACCAGTGACACCTGTGCCGGGCGCAGTGCACTCTGACACGGTCGCCACGTGTACTGTTTCCTCTGACACATTGGTATGGCTGGCTTCTGAGTTAAGTGGGCATTGTGTCAAGAAGCAGTGCGGCTTGCTTGATTGGGTTGTGTTTCGGAGGACGCCCGGCTCTCGACCTTCGCCTCTCCCGAGTCCGTATGGGAGTTGCAGCGAGGAGACAAGACTAACTACCAATTGGATACAACGAAATTGGGAGATTTTTTTATTTATTATTAAATTGCAAAATCTTTTCTACGCCCCATGGTCTAAACAACAACATTTTGCTTAGGGCCCTCAAAAGGCTAGGGCCGGTTCTGACTGCATGTGTGGGTAAGAATGTGGGTATGCAGACCCACAAGCCACTGCACCCCATCAAAGTTGCCCATCCCTGATTTAGACCATACGCAGGTCATATGGGCTAAAGTTTAAAAACTTCTTAGGAATGAGCACACGAGGTGACCGTTTTGGAGAGCCTGGCATGCCCAAAGTAAAATGCCTCCCATTCAGGCCCAGAAAATAGGATATGCACATATTTGGTACCATTGGATAGGAAACACTCTGAATTTTCCAACACCGTTAACCATTTGTCTGTGAGTAAAACAGAACGGATATGGCAGGCAAAACCCCGAGGAATTTCTGTCCTGGAAAAAGTGGTTTTCACAGAGTGCCTCATTTGGAACCCCTCCCTCATGAAAATGCCCATAAAAGGGCATATGAATGCAGTACCTATCGCTTCCTCTGGATGTCAACAGTCTCGAGAAAGTGATTTGATTCTGTATAGATGCTTTAGAGCAGAGAAGAAGAGGGAATAAGGAAGTGCCTCTTTGGAACTCTATAGGAGTGGATGTGCGCTCTCGGCAAGCGCGCACTGTGTTTTTTACCGTCTTTAGAGCTCAGTTTATATTCCGGTTGATTTATTATAGTAAATATACGTAAAAGTGTTCCTAAGGATACATTTAAAATGATGTTTGATTGTTCTTGGACAAGTTTATAGGTATAAGATGAACGAGTTCTAGTCACGTTTCAATGGAGTAGTGGACGCTGTAGTTTCTGATTATAACGCGCGAACCAAATGGAGATTTATGGATAAAATACATGACTTTTTCTAACAAAAGAACCATGGATTGTCTTCGTTGGACACTTAGGAAGACCTCAGCAGAAGTTCTTCAACAGGTAATTGATTTGTTTTCGCTGTGAAATGTGTTATGTGTGTGCCGTGATGGCTAATCGATTCATGGCTATGGGAAAAATATGTGAGGTGCTACCCTCAAACAATCAAATGT
>QNTS01002013.1:3970-23971 GCA_003317085.1 Hucho hucho
TCTCTCTCATTTCCCTTTCATTCCCTCCATTTCTCTCTCATTCCCTTCATGTCCATCTCATTCCCTTCATTTCTCTCTCATTATCTCCATTTCCCTCTCATTCCCTCCATTTCTCTCTCATTCCCTCCTTTTCCCTCTCATTCCCTCCATTTCCCTCTCATTCCCTCAATTTCTCTCTCATTCTCTCCATTTCTCTCTCATTCCCTCCATTTCTCTCTAATAACCTCCATTTCCCTCTCATTCCCTCCATTTCTCTCTCATTTCCCTCTCATGCCCTCCATTTCCCTCTCATGCCCTCCATTTCTCTCTCATGCCCTCCATTTCTCTCTCATGCCCTCCATTTCTCTCTCATTCCCTCCATTTCCCTCTCATTCCCTCCATTTCCCTCTCATTCCTTCCTTTCCCTCTAATTACTACCATTTCCCTCTCATTCCCACCATTTCTCACTCATTCCTTCCATTTCCCTCTCATTCCCTTCATTTCCCTCTCATTCCCTCCATTTCTCTCTCATTCCCTCCATTTCTCTCTCATTCCACTCTCATTCCCTCCATTTCCCTCTCATTCCCTCCATTTCTCTCTCATTTCCTCCATTTCCCTCTCAATTCCTCCATTTCTCTCTCATTTCCTCCATTTCCCTCTCATTTCATCCATTTCTCTCTCATTCCCTTAATGTCCCTCTCTTCCCTCCATTTCCATCTCATTCCCTACATTTCCCTCTCATTCCCTCCATTTCTCTATCATTCCCTCCATTACCCTCTCTTCCCTCCATTTCCATCTCATTCCCTCCATTTCCCTCTCATTCCCTCCATTTCCCTCTCATTACCTTAATTTCTCTCTCATTCCTTCCATTTCTTTCTCATTTCCCCATTTCTCTCTCATTCCCTCCATTTCCCTCTCATTCCCTCCATTTAACTCTCATTCCCTCCATTCCCTCTCATTCCCTCCATTTCCCTCTCATTCCCTCCATTTCTCTCTCATTTCCTCCATTTCCCTCTCATTCCCTCCATTTCTCTCTCATTTCCATTTCCATCTCATTCCCTCAATTTCTCTCTCATTTCCTCCAGTTCCCTCTCATTCCCTCCATTTCTCTCTCTTCCCTCCATTTCCCTCTCATTCCATCCATTCTCTCTCATTCCCTCCATTTCACTCTCAGTCCCTCCATTTCTCTCTCATTCCCTACATTTATCTCTCATTTCTCTCTCATTCCCACCATTTCTCCCTTATTCCCTCCATTTCCCTCTCATTCCCTCCACTTCCCTCTCATTCCTTCCATTTCCCTCTCATTCCCTCCATTTCCCTCTCAATCCCTCCATTCACCTCTCATTTCCCTCTCATTCCCTCCATTTCTCTCTCATTCCCTCCATTTCCCTTTCATTTCCTTCCATTCCCTCTTATTCCCTCCATTTCTCTCTCTCATTCCCTCCATTTCCCTCTCATTCCCTCCATTTCCCTCGCTTCCCTCCATTTCCCTCTCATTCCATTGATTCTCTCTCATTCCCTCCATTTCTCTCTCAGTCCCTCCATTTCTCTCTCATTCCCTCCATTTCTCTCTCATTTCTCTCTCATTCCCACCATTTCTCCCTTATTCCCTCCATTTCCCTCTTCCCTCCATTCCCCTCTCATTCCCTCAAATTCTCTCTCAATCCCATTATTTCCCTCTCATTACCTCCATTTCCCTCTCATTACCTCCATTTCCCTCTCATTCCCTCAATTTCTCTCTCATTTCCTCCATTCCCCTCTCATTCCCTCCATTTCTCTCTCATTTCCTCAATTTCCCTCTCATTCCCTCCATTTCTCTCTCATATCCTCCATTTCCCTCTCATTCCCCTCTCATTCCCTCCATTTCCCTCTCATTCACTCCATGTCTCTCTCAATCCCTCTATTTCCCTCTCATTCCCTCAATTTCTCTCTCATTCCCTCCATTTCCCTCTCATTCCCTCCATGTGTCTCTCATTTCCTCTATTTCCCACTCAATCCCCTCTCATTCCCTCCATTTCTCTCTCATTCCCTCCACTGCCCTCTCATTCCTTCCATTTCCCTCTTATTCCCTCTATTTCCCTCTCATTCCCTCCATTCACCTCTCATTTCCCTCTCATTCCCTCCATTTCTCTCTCATTCCCTCCATTTCCCTCTCATTCCCTCTTATTTCCTTCCATTCCCTCTTACTCCCTCCATTTCTCGCACTCATTCCCTCCATTTCCCTCTCATTCCCTCCATTTCTCTCTCATTCCCTCCATTTCCCTCTCATTCCCTCCATTTACCTCTCATTTCCCTCTCATTCCCACCATTTCGCTCTTATTCCCTCCATTTCCATCTTCCCTCCATTTCCCTCTCATTCCATCCATTCTCTCTCATTCTCTCCATTTCTCTCTCAGTCCCTCCATTTCTTTCTCATTCCCTCCATTTCTCTCTCATTTCTCTCATTACCACCATTTCTCCCTTATTCCCTCCATTTCCCTCTCATTCCCTCCATTTCCCTCTCATTCCCTCCATTTCTCTCTCATTCCCTCCATTTCTCTCTCATATCCTCCATTTCTCTCTCATACCCTCCATTTCTCTCTCATTCCCCTCTCTTCCCTCCTTTTCCCTCTCATTCCCTCCATGTCTCTCTCATTCCCTCCATTTCCCTCTCATTCCCTCCATTTCTCTCCATTTCTCTTTCATTCCCTCCTTTTCTCTCTCATTTCCTCCATTTCCCTCTCATTCCCTCCATTTCTCTCTCATTTCCTCCATTTCCCTCTCATTCCCTCCATTTCCCTCTCATTCCCTCCATGTCCCTCTCTTCCCTCCATTTCTCTCTCATTCCCTTAATTTCTCTCTCATTCCCTTCATTTCCCTCAATTTCTTTCTCATTCCCTCCATTTCCCTCTCATTCCCTCCATTTATCTCTCAGCAATGGTTCCAGACCTTTCCCACACTTCAGCAACCCTAATTAGAACCAGCATAAATATTCCAGCAGCACCATGAGGGGAGGAGGAAGAGAGTGAGAAGCAATGATCAAGCAGCAGATGCCAAGGATGAGGAGAGGGAGAAGATAAACAGGTAGCAAACAGGTACCCCTCGTTCCCCCTCTCTCTCTCTCCTCTTCCCCCTCTCTGTTTCTCAAAATGGAGATAAACATTTGTGTGTGATGTTTTCCTGTAGTTCTTCTATTCGGATTGCACACACACACACATTATTATACACACACACACACACACACACACACACACTGTTATACACACACACACTAATGGCCTCTGCATGTACATGTGGCCGTGATTCCGTTTTGACAGCGAATGCAGACACACATACACGCACGCACGCACACACACACACACGCTTGTCAACATGAAGTGCATTGTGTCACCTTGTCTTTAATTATTCAGTCTCATAGATAATGGATGGGGACACGCTCGCCAAACATGAGAAGACTCACAGGGCATATTGAATGCATTATACACACACACAATCTTATTCTTCTGTGGAGTAGACACAAACAATGGTGTGTCAATGATCTATTGTCACACAGGTCTTATGTGTCATAGGAAAGCATTATACAGAGCAGAGGCTGGACTTGAACTTTGGTCACAGGAGCATAGCAGGGTGTTCGACAAGCATTGATACACAAGGCTGGCTCGTGACTTGGCTGACAACTGTAGGCGGTATGTGTGTGTGGCACTGTGCCGCACACACACAGGCACACACACACACAGATGCACAAAGTTCTCACACTAATCAATAGTGTAGTACACTGTGGTGCCACAACATCCCAGGCAACTGGAAAATGTAGAGAGCACGGGGTCAGACGAGTGCACTGCGAAGGGGGAAGGTCTGGCTCGACGCACTCTTCCTCTCGCTCCCTCATTCGACCGCACCCCGTGATGCTCCTTCACCCCTATTGCTGGGTGTCGTGGCGACAGAGACCCAGACGAGGAAGAGGAGGAGGAGGAGGGAGGATGGCGAAGGAGCCATGGAGACAGATGTTGTGGAGCACAGTGGAGCAGAGCAGAGGTGGCGCGTGGGGTCCCCTTGGTCAGAGCTGGCGGGCTTGGGGGGGACATAGGAGAGTCAGAGTACCACCGTCCTGTCTCACTGTCTCTTCTGCATCGCTGCTCTAACACTCTGTCCCACTTCACCCCAATGTCACCGCAATACCAGGGGGGAGGGGGAGGAGGGGATAGGAAGCATTCAGATATATTGAGGTGAAGAGGAGAGAGAGAGCTACAGGGGAGGAAGAGGATGACGATGATGATGAAGACAATGATTATGAAGTGAAAGAGCACGGGGAGTACAGATAAAGTGCGTCCAGCCCTCCACACACAACACACGCACACACAGGAAGGCACACAAGCACACACTCCTGCCTGGGAATTCCTCTTAGTTGAACAAACATGCAGAGCTACGCATGCATTCACACAAAGTCCCTTATGAAAACGCGTGCACACACACAGACACAAACACTGACCCACTCAAGCGTGTGTTGTGGCCTAGTCAGCTGATCCTGCATCCCATGGCATGGCAAGCGTGGGTGGATGTCTGAGGGATGTGTGTGTGTGTGTGTGTGTGTGTGTGTGTGTGGGGTGGGGGGTTATAACACATGGTGGAACTATTCTGATCAAAAATATATACGCAACATGTAAACTGGGGGTCCAATGTTTCATGAGTTAAAATCTAAGTTCATCCACCTGACAGGTGTGGCATATCAAGAAGCTGATTAAACAGCAGGATCATTACACAGGTGCACCTTGTGCTGGGGACAATTAAAGGCCACTCTAAAAAGTGCAGTTTTGTCACAAAACACATTGCCACAGATGTCTCAAGTTTTGAGTGAGTGTGCAATTGACATGCTCAGTGGAGGAATGTCCACTAGAGCTACTGCCAGAGAATTGAATGTTCATTGCTCTACCATAAGCCGCCTCCAGCGTCATTTTAGAGAATTTCACAGTACGTCCAACCGGCCTCACAACCGCACACCAAGTGTAACCACGCAAGCCCAGGACCTCAACATCCGGCTTCTTCACCTGATCGTCTTAGACCAGCCACCGGGACAGCTGATGAAACTGAGGAGTATTTCTGTCTGTAATGAAGCCCTTTTGTGGGGAAAAACTCACATTTCACATGACTAGGCAGGGGCGCAGCGATGGGTGGGCCTGCGAGGTCATAGGCCCACCCACTTGGGAGCCAGGCCCACACATGGCAGCGCCCCTGCCCAGTCATGTGAAATCCATAGTTTAGGAACTAATGAATTCATTTCAAATGACTGATTTCCTTATATGAACTGTAACTCAGTAAAATCTTCGAAATTGTTGCATTCATATTTTTGTTTAGTATATATTGCTTAACTCTATTCAGTCATCTTCAGCTAATAGGAGGAAATGAGATAGACTGGAGGGAACTCTCCTTGCATCATGATCAATAGAATCAAAACAAACTTTTGTACACTTTACAATGGACATTTTCAATATGCAGAATATACGCATAGCAATGCCTGAGTATAGAAGAGGGAGAGAAGCTTGGGGAATGGCGAGATTAAGAAATGGAGAAGGGAGAGATGGTGAAGAGAGAAAAGAGGGATACGGGTCTTTTATAATTGATGATCTGTGTAGTGGTGTGCCTGGTGACATCTGCTATGGCCTGACCTCTATACTATCCCCTGAGAGAGAGAGCGAGACAGAGACGTGGACAAAGAGAGAGAGAGAGAGCGAGAGAGAGCGAGAGAGAGAAAGAGAGAAAGAGAGAGAGAGAGAAAGAGAGAGAGACAGAACGAGAGAGATAGCGAGAGGGAGAGAGAGATAGAGGGGGACAGAGAGAGAGAAACACAAGCAAAGACCACAATATAAAACCAACATGCACACTCACGTTCTGAGGGCCGTACCCATATTCACCCTCATAAAAGCCCACACTCAGAGAAACAGGATTTGGCAGAGCATCAGCATAGCGCAATAGAAAAGGGAAATACTGCAGTGTGTGTCTAGCTGTGCCAGTGTGTGTGTGTCTGTATGTGTGAGAGAGTAGGGTTGATTCCCCAAGAGTGAATGACATTTACATAGCATAATCAGAGACCCCACCCCACCTCCCCTCTCTCTCTCTCTGTACCAACACCTACGTCTCACCCACCCCCTCACCCCACCCTGGCCCTGCCCACCCAACGGGGATGGAGATTGAAATGGCGGCCTTGGTAGAAGGGTCACGCGACAAGGTCATTCAGTGTGTTTGTGTGCCCGTGCGGGTGTATGTGTGCTCTCTATAGGAATCGGTGGAGCTTGTCCTTAAATCCAGCGTTCTATGGACTTGGCCCAAGGACATCAGAATATAGTTCACTGTATCAGATATATAGAGGAAGCTATCGATATCTAGAGGACAGGAGAGGCCCATGGTTAGGTTGGTCTGTACACTGTGCTGCATGAGGAGTCTCTCGCTCTCTCTCTCGATTTAATGGGCTAGGAACTGGAGCTAACCCTCGAATCACAATAATGAGACAAAACTCAAGGCACATACACAGAGAAAGGGAGGGAGACAGGGAGAGAGAGATTCTTGTGCATCTCTGATTTACTTGGGTGATATTCATCAGAGCGACAGACCGTGGGGGAGGAAGCGAGAGAGGAGGGAGAGGAAAGAGGGAGGGAGGGAGAGGACTAGGCAGAGTGAGGGTATTTCTCTGTCTCAACAAGCCATTTGTTTTTATATCTCTTCTTCCTGTCCTTGTTCCTCCCCCTCTCTCTTTGGTTGTAGGATTTCCGTGTGCAAAAATAAACATGGATGTTTTCATTATCACCAATCTACACCAGTACACTAAAAGATGTGGTTGTTCAATAACACGGCGTTCATATACCACATGTATATCTGGTAGCATTGAAATTTCACAGATTTCTTAAATATTCCATCTAGACAATGAGATGGAAATAGAGAAAGAGAGTCTGGAAAAAAGAGAGATGTGACTCAGTGGGGGAGAGAGAGCGAGAGAGCGAGGGAGGCATGGAGGGAGGGAGGAAGAGAAAGAGGGAATGTGACAGAGCGGTGACAGAGAGGGAGAGGGGCGCGTGCTGTGTGTGTCAGGCCTGTCTGTGTGTGTGTGTGTGTGTGTGAACGTCCTCCGGCACTGGCAAACATTAGATGCATTGAGTGAGCTGACAGGTCCCTCCCCATTACCATTGCTGGTGGCACACAGAGAGACAGAGAGTCAGAGAGTCAGAGAGAGAGGAGGAGGTGGGGTGTATTGGGCATGGGGGTAGAGAAAGACAGGGAGTTTCCTACATTGGCCCAGACCAAAAGAGGCCTGACTGGTAAAGCATACTGTACACACACAAACACTTGTGAACAAGTAAAAACACACTATGTGGAAACACAATGATTTTGTACTGCCTTGCCTGCACATGAACATACAATCATAGACAACCCCAGAACACTATCATTATTTCCTACACACACTGCACACCCGCTGAATTCCCTCACTGAGCAGAATAACAGACGCCATTCACCGTACACTGACAGCCAGTAGCATGCCCATGTGTGTGAGTGTGTGTATGTGCATGTCTATGTGTGTGTTTTTGCGTGAGAGTGTGTGATGTGTGACCATTTATAGTACAGCAGTACAACCAGAGACCGGTCCAAATTCACAGACTGCTAAATCCAAAGACTCACGCGCCTTAAAACACACAACTGCTATCATTTCACCACTGTGTTATTCTATTCATGTATAACCAAGTATGTGTTTACGTAACAGTTGACCACTTTCCACGTGTACACTGTACTTTATTATTCATTTGGATCCCAATTAGAAAAAATATTCCATTTGGTGACGTTGTTGTAAGTCGTTTTTTTGGTGATTTGGTCTGTGGGACATAAATTCAGTACTATATCAGAATGTTTGTATTACTTGTATTACCGTCTATCTCCCTTTATCTCCCAATAAACCTTTATGTGACTTGATCTGTGCAATCAAAACAACTTGTTGTACTGTATTTACACCAGGATAGTCCATACGTCTTCCTGGATATGTCGGCCCTGCTAATTTGGAGCATAGAGATTCAGGAAGAGAGTACAAATTTGTAAAGATAGAAAAATAAAACCATTCCAGAAGTACAATATAATGAGGCCTATATGCTAGGTAAAGAATACACAAATATGGTTTCTCACGCAAGTCTATTGCTAGCTATGTCTTACCATTTCAGCCAAAATAAGACCACATCTTAGTTGGTTTTGAATCCATTAGCTAACATTAGCTAGCTAGCCTTCTCCAGTTTGTAAATACAAATCCGAGGTTCACTCTCGTCTTGGCCTGGGCGCTATCGTTTTCCATTTTCGCTTCGTTTATTTGGTTTTCATGGAGAAGCTGCTGGCATCTAGCTACCATCACTCTCGGCAGAGTGATCAGTAAGCAGTTGTTACCGGGTTTCAGGGATACAATATTTTCAACCTAACTTCCGTTTCCCCTGAAAAACGGACGTGGCGAGTCTGCTCAGGCATCTATGCATGCCTGCTACGTTCCGTTAAGCTACCATAACTGTAAAAAAATGTAATTAACATCTCTGCAGGCGATTCAGCGTAGATGTCTTTTCCTGGTCCTAACTCAGTCAGCCAATCAGCTCACGGTGGAAGTCTCGTCATTCATTACGCGCGACACTAAATCTGGTGGGAAATTCCGACCCGACAGGTAAAATGAATACATTGGTTCTCAGGCAGGCTAGAGGCGCTATATTGTTACTGTTGCATACCGTTGGATGACCACTAGCAACTCATTGGAACTTCTGAACAACAACAAAAATACAAGTTACATATTGCAGCTTCAAGGTTTTGGATGGGGTTAAAACAAAAACAACTCCACAGATAAGTTTAGGTAGTCATTCTGAATGGTTAAGGTTTCAAGTTTGGGATAGGATTAAAACCAAACAATTAAAAACGAGTGAACATGCGAGCCTAAGAGCCGGAGCTTACGGCTCTTTTTTTAAGGCAACTCCCGACGTCCTTAGGACATGGATTGACGTCCAATTTCGAAGTGAATCTGCTGGTCTGGCTATGTATGTGTGTGTGTGTGGTGTGTCTGTGGTTCAGGGGCAGACTGAGTATCATGGCTTCCCTGTTGAATTATTGATTGCTGTCTTGTCTGTGTTCAGGGTTAAAGACCCCCGCCTACACACATACAAACACACACACACACACACACCATATCTCTGTCCGTCTCCATCCTTCACACTCTCTCTTTCCTCGTAATATCAGTCACTCTCCCCATCGTCTGCCCCTCTTTTCAGGCTCCGTTCCAAAGGTTCAACAATGTGAATGGCTCAAAGAAGGACTAAACTGTTCATGTGAAATCCATTAAATATAATAAGAAGACTGACACCAGCACACCGGTAATCTTGAAGCTTCAAATAATTTATGGATCTACTTATACCATGATGTAAGTCTTTGGTGAAAAGATCCATTCAATTGTTGGAAGCATCGAGATTACCAGTGAGTTTTTCTCTTTCCTCTTAACACTTTTGTCTACATGCACCTGGTTGAATTGCTAATAAACCTGTGTCAGGTAACAGGATAATAACTCAATGGGGTTTAATCTGCTACTTATTCACATACAGTATAAAAAAAACAGAAGATCATAGAGGAGGATAGATAGAGGATATGATACCTGATCACTCTCTAGGTTCACTCTGTTAACTAGACAGGGAGCGGTGGGTCGCTAGCGCCCCACTCCCGACACCACCAGGTAAAATGTAAAGCGCCAAATTCAAAATCCCAAAGTTGAATTATTAAACATCTACCAATATACAAGTGTTTCATACTCATCAAAAGCTCTGTTTCTTGGCAATATCACAGCGTTGTCAGATTTCAAAAAGGCTTTACGGCGAAAGCTCTACATTTGATTGTTTGAGGACAGCACCTCACATACTTTCTCATAGCCATGAATTCATTAGCCAGCGTGGCACACACATAACACATTTCACAGCGAAAACAAATCAATTACCTGTTGAAGAACTTCTGCTGAGGTCATCCTAAGTGTCCAACGAAGACAATCCATGGTTCTTTTGTTAGAAAAAGNGAGGCTGCTGACATCATAAGGAAGCGATGTATACTGCATTCATATGCCCTTATATGGTCATTTTCATGAGGGAGGGGTTCCCAAATGAGCAATGTGTCAAAATCACTTTTTCCAGGACAGAAATTCCTCGGGGTTTTGCCTGCCATATTCGTTCTGTTTCACTCACAGACAAATGGTTAACAGTTTTGGAAAATTCAGAGTGTTTCCTATCCAATGGTACTAAATATATGCATATCCTATTTTCTGGGCCTGAATGGGAGGCATTTTACTTTGGGCACGCCAGGCTCTCCAAAACCGTCACCTCAGGAGCTGCTCCCTGAGAAGTTAACACCCACAGTCCTGAACGCACGCACGCACGCACGCACACACACCCACCCACCCACGCGGTTGTTCACAGTACCCACTAAGAGGTCAATCACACAGTCTCTCCCAGTACTTATGGACAGCGCAGGGCTTAACACCAAACCACACGACTGATAAAGCCCCTGACCTGCTTGGTGGTTGAGAGGGTCAGAGGACCACAGAGAAAGAGGACGAAAGAAGGACACGAGGGAGGGAGAGGATGGGAGGGATGGGGGAGAACACGGAAAGGAGAAAGGGGATAGAAGGAGTGAGGAGAGGGGAGGAAAGAGGAGTGAGAAAGAGAGAAAGAAGAGGGGGAGAGAGAGTGAAAGGTGGGCGAGGGAGAGATGGTCTTTCTCTGTCTCTCCGACCCACCATCACAGGACAGGATTACACCCTCAATCTCTTTTTCGCTTGAAGCACAGAGACAGGGAAGGAGGGAGAGAGGGATGGATGGCTGTGGATTGTGGGGAGAGAGGGAGGGGAGGCTGCTGGAGACGTTTTTCCTCAAATGTGATTTCCCTCCGCTGCAGAGTGTGAGTGATCTCCCTGGGTAAATCCCTCTTTAGCCAAAAGAAGGAAGAATAGAGGAGAAAAAGAAAAGCTGTCTTTATCCAAATCCAACTGGAAGGAAAGTGGGAGCAAGGGAAGAGAGGGAGGAGGAAGAGGGAGGAGATGTTGTAATTTGTCTGAGGGATTACAAGGTGAGCTGGCAGCACACTGCTGAATATACTGACTCACTGTGTGTGTGTGTGTGTGTTTTAAAGTGTTTAACTATTCAAGAATAGTGAAAAAAAAATTTTGGACCAACTGTTGACATTTTGTTAGTCCCCGCGAGGTTAGAATTCGTGTTAGGGTAAGAATTACGTTAAGGGTTAGGGTTAGGAACTAGGGGTTTGTTTTAGGGTTAGGGTTAGGAGCTAGGGTTAGGTTTTTGGATTAAGGTTAGGGTTAGGAGCTAGGGTTAGGTTTAGGGTAAGGGTTTGGGTAAGAGTACGGGTTAGGGTAAGGGTTAGGGTTAGGTTTTTGGGTTAGGGGTTTGGGAAAATTGGATTTTGAATGTGACTGAATTGTGTGTCACCACAATTTTAGTTATACAAGACTGTGTGTGTGTGTGTGTGTGTGTGTGTGTGTGTGTGTGCATGTCCATGTGTATGCACTCAATATATATATACACACGTTGATATATACTTCAGGCCATCTAAGCCCTGGATGGGAAAGGTCCCTCGCCAGTTGCCAGTGCCCTCTGCCCTCTGCTGTTTAGGGGTTGACCCAGGGCATCAGAGCTGCCTTACCACATCCCTATTAGTCAGTCAGGCAGCCATGTGGCACACTTCAGGACCAGGCACATGTCAACAATGTTATGCCCCAAACTCACCCCTACAAGCCCCCTACACCCAATCCACCCACCCCTCACCCCTACAGGAGTGCACAGATCTCCCCCACACAGCCCCAGAGGGCCAAAACAGAGGAGTGGAGAGAGGGGAGGAGGGAGAAATAGAAGGGGAGGGAATGAGCTGTAGGCCAGAGTGGGTTCCATGGTTTGATTTGATGTGACTGTACAACAAGAGGACACCCAGAATCAGGCACACACACACACACACACACACACACACACGTCTTTGCAGAGGCGGTAAGATCAAACGACTGTTGGCCAGATATGTGTCAGAATGATGTGACATGAGTGACTCCCAGCATGTCTATGACTGACAGTGAGACAGTGGAGAGCAGAGACTTATGGGGACACACACAAACCCGCTGGTGGAACGCTCATCCTTGACCATGACACACAGCATACCCTACAAATGATATTACACACACGCGCACACACTCCAAATGCTAACACACACTCAGAGGCCTTTATGCTGTCATATTACATGAAGTCTTGCACTTTACATGCACACGCACGGAAAACATGGATACACAGAGACAGAGAAACACACATGCACAAACACACACGCCAACATGCGCACACACACACACACACACGTTGTGATGGAGGTTTTGGCCCAGATAGGAGAGTGCAGAGTAGAGCTGCAGTTAGTGTGCTATAAACTGACTACTGTCAATCACCCTGCCCTGCCCTTCTAGGTCACCTCTCCTTCCCTCTCGTCCTCTAACTCTCTCCCTGCCACTCCAGCCCTCTCACCGTTCATCCCGTCTTATATCTCATCAGGTCTCATCAGGTCTTCTCTTCCTCTCTTTCTTCCGTTCTGTCGGGTCAATGTGATGTCCCATCCTTGACGTGGTGTAGCGGCGAAAGATGACACTGCCGCGTCTCTAGTCTAAACACTGCCGCGGAGATGGGGAACTGAGTTGTTGTTATGGCGACAGTGACTCCGAGGCCCGCTCTCTCTCTCTTTAGTTCTCTCGCTCTCATCGTCTTCCTCCCACTCCCTTCTTTCAACGCCTCTTCACGCTTCACCATCATGTCGTGATGGAATATCATGCAACAATAAGTGTTTGGTAACGTTGTATCATGGCAACGCAAAGACAAACCTACCAGCTCAAAGGTTTAGGAAGGATCAAAAGAAATTGAGAAAAGGCTAGATTACGAAAACGAGAAAAAAAGGAGAGCACGAAGACAACAGGCAGGACAAACCAGATTACCTGGCAACTGTTGGTTAAATCCCTCCACTTACAGTGGGGCAAAAAAGTATTTAGTCAGCCACCAATTGTGCAAGTTCTCTCACTTAAAAAGATGAGAGAGGCCTGTAATTTTCATCATAGGTACACTTCAACTATGACAGACAAAATGAGGAAAAAAAATCCAGAAAATCACATTGTAGGATTTTTAATGAATTTATTTGCAAATTATGGTGGAAAATAAGTATTGCAGAGAACTTGCACAATTGGTGGCTGACTAAATACTTTTTTGCCCCACTGTATCAACACATTCTACGTCCATCTTTCTCTTCCTCTATCCCTCTCTCAACCCTCCATCCCTCCTGTTACGTCCATGAAGCGCAGCACCTCACTCTCTGAGCCACAGGTAGGGTCAGAAGTAGTATTGTCAGCTCTGAGTGCTTTCCTCGGTTTCTCGCCGCATCCACCCCTGGATCTGAGAAAGAGGGATGGAGGGAGCGAGAGATGGAGAGAATGAAAGCATAAGGCAAAGAAAGAGAGAATAAAAGCCCCCACAGCAGCACTTAAAGTAAGTCTGCATAATTGATGACGAGACAAAGCGAAACATTTATTTATCATTGAGGCCATGTAGGGACTAAGCCTTCCCTATAGAGGAGAGAGAGAGAGAGAGGGAGAGAGAGAGAGAGAGAGAGAGAGGGGTAGAGAGCTCGTGAGAGAGAGGGTAGAAGAGAGAAAGAAAGAAAGAAAGAAAGAAAGAAAGAAAGAAAGAAAGAAAGAAAGAAAGAAAGAAAGAAAGAAAGAAAGAAAGAGTTGATGGGGTAGAAAGAGAAAGAAATCCCAGATGTCAAGCCCAAATTAGATCTGGTGGTTTCCCGCAGTCAGTAGTCAATAGAATGAAGTCCTCAGGGTTAAGGGATCAAGTCCAAGGTGTGGAATTATTGATGAGGCCAGAGCTAGCCTCAACACACCCCGGGTGTTTAACCCGCTCTCCTTTACGCTCTCTCTCCTGTTCTCTCCCTCATAAATTTACACTGCTAGGGTCGCTCACCTAATCGTGACTTTCTCCAGGTCTTTAGCTTCTCCTAATTACTCTGTCATACGGTATACTCACACAGCTAAGGTCTCTTCCCTATTTCCTATTCTCTCTGCTAACCTGTCTTTTCTATTCCCCTGACACACATCTTACAGACACTGTTCAATAGTTCTATGTAGAGTCCTATCTAGTGTTTTCAATGGGATGTTACAGTACATGTTGAGACATTGGTTTCCATAGGAAACCTTAATGAGAGGGTAATGTATTACCTAGCTAGTATTACCTGTAGTTATGACACCACTGGGACGCTAACACCAGTTACCACGGAGATCTGGCTTGTTTGGCATTAGAAAGTCTGTCAAACTGTCTGTCTAGGTGTGAAAATCCATGCTTTTGTGTGTGTGTGTTTGTGTATGTATCAGTGTGTGTGTGTGTATATGTGTCAGTGTGTGTATATATATACAGTGGGGCAAAAAAGTATTTAGTCAGCCACCAATTGTGCAAGTTCTCTCACTTAAAAAGATGAGAGAGGCCTGTAATTTTCATCATAGGTACACTTCAACTATGACAGACAAAATGAGGAAAAAAAATTCAGAAAATCACATTGTAGGATTTTTAATGAATTTATTTGCAAATATGGTGGAAAATAAGTATTTGGTCACATACAAACAAGCAAGATTTCTGGCTCTCACAGACCTGTAACTTCTTCTTTAAGAGGCTCCTCTGTCCTCCACTCGTTACCTGTATTAATGGCACCTGTTTGAACTTGTTATCAGTATAAAAGACACCTGTCCACAACCTCAAACAGTCACACTCCAAACTCCACTATGGCCAAGACCAAAGAGCTGTCAAAGGACACCAGAAACAAAATTGTAGACCTGCACCAGGTTGGGAAGACTGAATCTGCAATAGGTAAGCAGCTTGGTTTGAAGAAATCAACTGTGGGAGCAATTATTAGGAAATGGAAGACAAACAAGACCACTGATAATCTTCCTCGATCTGGGGCTCCACGCAAGATCTCACCCCGTGGGGTCAAAATGATCACAAGAACGGTGAGCAAAAATCCCAGAACCACACGGGGGGACCTAGTGAATGACCTGCAGAGAGCTGGGACCAAAGTAACAAAGCCTACCATCAGTAACACACTACGCCGCCAGGGACTCAANTTTTGAGTGAAAACCTCCTTCCATCAGCAAGGGCATTGAAGATGAAACGTGGCTGGGTCTTTCAGCATGACAATGATCCCAAACACACCGCCCGGGCAACGAAGGAGTGGCTTCGTAAGAAGCATTTCAAGGTCCTGGAGTGGCCTAGCCAGTCTCCAGATCTCAACCCCATAGAAAATCTTTGGAGGGAGTTGAAAGTCTGTGTTGCCCAGCGACAGCCCCAAAACATCACTGCTCTAGAGGAGATCTGCATGGAGGAATGGGCCAAAATACCAGCAACAGTGTGTGAAAACCTTGTGAAGACTTACAGAAAACGTTTGACCTCTGTCATTGCCAACAAAGGGTATATAACAAAGTATTGAGATAAACTTTTGTTATTGACCAAATACTTATTTTCCACCATAATTTGCAAATAAATAAATTAAAAATCCTACAATGTGATTTTCTGGATTTCTTTTTCTAATTTCGTCTGTCATAGTTGAAGTGTACCTATGATGAAAATTACAGGCCTCTCTCATCTTTTTAAGTTGGAGAACTTGCACAATTGGTGGCTGACTAAATACTTTTTTGCCCCACTGTATGTCAGTCAGTGTGTGTGTGTGTATATATATATATATGTGTCAGTGTGCTTGTGTGTGTATGTTTGTCAGTGTGTGTGTATATGTGTGTCAGTGTGTGTGTGTGTGTGTGTATATATATATATATATGTGTCAGTGTGTGTGTATACATGCGCGCGCGCTCGGAGCAGTGTGTTAGGGGATAAGCACTCAATAACAGCTGACTCTGAGTTGCCCTCTGCTCCCTCTCACACAAAGGCCTGTGATTGTATTACTGTTTGACTGCCTCCCCCCCCCCCCCCCCCTCTCATTTTCTCTCCCCCACACTCCCCACCCCTCTGCGCCCTCCACGGCCAAGATAATTACCACTATTGTGTCTCGGACGCACGTATGCACACACACTCTTTATGTGGAAGCGCTACATCTTTGCCAGCTCCTCATCTGTCTCTCTCACTCTGTCATTACTTTCCTGTTCTACCCTTCTCTTTTTACTCTTTTTTTCAATTGGTAAAAATGTTGAGATTTATTTTTCAACATATACTGTAGGCAGACACACCTTATGTGTTTGAATACAATCAACCATATGCACTGAGCTTGTCTGATGCTTTAAGCATAGCCTACTGTTTAAGATACACAAATGACTCAAGAAAGAGCCCAATTGTCACAGTGTGTAAAAAATGACAGCGAGTGACTGTGTGACTGGCGCACATTGTCTCACTCTCCTCCCTACTGAGGCGAAAAGGCACCACAGCACAGCAGGTGTTTATTGCGCTGTCCGTGCTGAAGCTGAAACCTCATTTCAGCCATTTAGTTTCTTACTTGTTTCTGACTGAAACGTTCCGTCACCGAAATCCCTCATTTGTTTCAGAAAAACATTCCCTATTCCCTCAGCCCTTGCTCTCTGTACGCGAAACATGTATGCGCCACATGCATGTGACCAATAGGGCCTGACTTATAGCCTATCATAATCACATCAATAAATTGCAAAATGCATGCAGAGGACATGAAAAAGAAACTCAAAAACGGTGAAATGTTTACTGGTTGCTCAGGAGGGAAAGGGGAAGTCAGATCTGTGCAAGACATTTGACGTATTGTGGAAACTACTAGAGACAAAGGAGGGTATAGGAGCGTTGCGTGCGTATTATGTGTGCCAAACACTTGTTGTTGGATTACAATATTATACTTTCTTCGGACTGAAGTGTGCCAGAAAGCCTTTATTACAGCAGACTAAAAACAGGTGCATTCATGAATTGCAGTTTAACTTAAATGTTTGATTGCATTTCAAAGCAGGAGTGTCTTTTATGCTGTGTGATGGCATGAATGAATTAATGATTGATTGATAGATACAGTAGCCTATATATTGAAATGTAGGCCTAAGTAAGTTGCGGTATTAAGACTAAAAAGGGCGCTCTCTTAGGCCTACAGCTCGATGATGGTTAAACAAGGCTACTACACAATGCCTGATAATGACATAACTTGACTACGAAGACCATAATAATAACGGTGATAATAAGAAGGAGATTTTTTTTAAAAGGAGGGTATACTGCGTGCAAAGTACGTGTGACAAAGTGGAGATGTTATAACACATCTAATAATATAGGCTATTCAGCAGACGCTTTATATGGTATTATGAGACAAACGGACAAGCCAGAGATGCTTGGTGAAAGGGTGACAAGGAAAATACAGGTAAAGCCTCAGTGCGTCACACATGACCCTCTGTCTCCCTAGTCATCTCTCCTCAGTCCAGCACTTACCACAGATCTCCTCCCGCCCTCACCCGCCTGGCTGTGACCCCTTTGAGGCATGCTGAGGAGGGAGGCTGCGTGCGACTGTGCTTTGATGCCCCCGTCTCTGTCTCGCTCCTCCTGTTTTAAAGTTTAATGTGTTTTCTCTGCTCAAGTACTAAGGGAGGCTCCTCAGAAATGGCTTTACACCTCAGAAATGGCTTTGGTTGCAGAAACACCAGAGTGGTTAGAGTATGTGAGTAGATTATGTGTGTGTGTGTGTCCGTGTGTATGGGGTGGTGGGGGTTTAAGTGGTTTGTAGTGGGGTGGAAGCGGGGAGGAAGGGGAGGGAACAATCTGATGTCGGAGCGGTGTTTACACGAACGAGCGCAGCCACAGACAAATGTAGCCATTAATACAAAACCCAAAACTCTTCTCTTTCCTTCTTACCTTCTGCACTCTCTCTCTCGTTCCCCCCTCACCTACCCACCACCCACACCTACCCACCACCCTCAGCCCAGCCAAGAACAGATACACACACTAACACATACCTGGAAAGCACCGTTTTCACTGTCTCTCTCCTGAGTACATACACACATCAGCTCATACACGCAATAACATAGGCACACACACTCTCCAAGCTCATCTCCAAGCTCATCGATAAGCATACATCAGTGCTGTGGTGCATTACCACCAGTATTGAGAAGTAGCGTGTGTGTGTGTGTGTATGGTGTTGGTTCCAGGTTGTGTATGTGATCGATCTGCTGTGCGTTTTAGACCCTGGGCTCAGGTCCCTGGGGCACCCATGTGTGTGCTCAGCCCATTAAGCAATTACACACTCTCAAGGTGGTCACCTCCCAACCTGACACACACACAAAACCATTTTGTGTTGATAGGTAGGCTGGCTTTCCACTGCTGGATGGAAGGACAGGGAGGAAGAGGATGAGAGAGAGGAGAGAGAGGGAGAGCGAGAAGAGAGAAAGGAGTTACTCCCTCAGCGGCTGCCGTGTGTCTTTAGCCATCTGTTGGCATGGGCTAGGCCTAAATTAATTAGCTCAACTCATTACAATTTTGCAAGGGGCCTCCAGCCCAGACCAGCCAGTGTGCAGAGCAGACAACAGCGAATACCTCTGTATCTCTATCTATCTCCACCTCTATCTCTCCGTCCCTCTTTCTCGGATCTCCGTCTACCTCTTAAATCTACTTCTAGCTACAGCCCAGTTGGATTCCACTCCCAACATTCAGTGTCTGCAGAGCACATCATTGTCAGTTTATACTGGTGGGGAGTGATACTGGGCTGGCAAACACACACCCAGACGCACAGTGATGACATCAGAGAGAAGGATATTTTATTATTTCAAAAAGGGCCAAAACAACACAGCCGCATTCACGCACATAAAAACACACACACAGGCATGTGTGCACGTCAACACACCAACTTACACACATCACAACCATCTACCCTTTCCACCTTTCGGGTTCATCAATACAACAGTGAGGGACCTTAAACATACACATTGCTCTGTCTCAGCTGTTCTGCTTCTCTCTCTCTCCTCCCTTCTGCTCTCTCTATCTTCTCCTCTGTGCCCAGGGGGAGCGCTCAGTGCCACCAAAGAGACGACAGATCGGGCTCAACATCATCCAGCAGACACACAGAGAGAGAGAGAGAGTTCATTATTTACATCACTTGGTATTGGAATATTAAAAGCAATCGGGCCACCCCTCATTAAATTAACTTGAGATGTAGGAACCGAGGGAGAGCGAAGAGAGGGGAGCGAGCAAAGTATTGAAGAGAGAGGGAGAGATAGAGAGAGACAGTAGGAGAGGAGAGAGGCCCATGCTGTTAAAAGGCCCCTAAAATTAGTGAAGCAAAAACACCTCCATTAACTAGACAGGGAGCGGTGGGTCGCTAGCCACTCCCGACACCACCAGGTAAAATGTAAAGCGCCAAATTCAAAATCCCAAAGTTGAATTATTAAACATGCACCAATATACAAGTGTTTCATACTCATCAAAAGCTCTGTTTCTTGGCAATATCACAGCGTTGTCAGATTTCAAAAAGGCTTTACGGCGAAAGCTCTACATTTGATTGTTTGAGGGCAGCGCCTCACATACTTTCTCATAGCCATGAATTCATTAGCCAGCGTGGCACACACAACACATTTCACAGCGAAAACAAATCAATTACCTGTTGAAGAACTTCTGCTGAGGTCATCCTAAGTGTCCAACGAAGACAATCCATGGTTCTTTTGTTAGAAAAAGTCATGTATTATATCCATAAATCTCCATTTGGTTCGCGCGTAATAGTCAGAAACGACAGCCTCCACTAGTCCATTGAAACGTGGCGCGAACTCGTTCATCTTATACCTATAAACTTGTCCAAGAACATTCAAACATAGTTTTAAATGTATCCTTAGGAACACTTTTACGTATATTTACTATTATAAATCAACCGGAATATAAACTGAGCTCTAAAGACGGTAAATAAGACACTGCGCGACTTCTCGGGCGCGCGCCCTGGGTACTGTTGTCATCAAGGGGGGACCCACTTGTTTGGTCGTTTTCTCTGGTCTAA
>QNTS01002013.1:28272-141485 GCA_003317085.1 Hucho hucho
CTCTCTCTCTCTCTCTCAGAGACAACAAACAGTCATAGACACAAACATGTATGTGGCAGGAGCGCGCATGCGTGTGTGTGCGCGCACACACACACACACACACACACACACACACACACACACAGAGACAATTCATGGTTGAGGGGGAGTTCCTTCCATTTAATACAGCGCAGATCATACATGCAAGCAACCTGCAATGAGCACTGGTCCATGACAGTCAACCATGAAGCTAACCTAAACACAACCTAAGCCCTCAACTCTTCACATGACCCGACCGTCATCAGCCAGTAGAAGTCCACAGCTGTAGTCACGACACAATGCATCGGCATGGGCTGGGAGAGTGATGGAAAGAGAGGGAGTGTGTGAGAGAGTGAGGGGGAGGGACGGAGTGGAATAAATACTGGTCTGTTTTCATCTCAACAGAAATAAACAAGGCATGCACTTGTCATCCCGAGAGAGAAAGGCACACTGTCTGCAGGAGAGAAAAATATTGCACAACTGACAAAACTATAGATAGGTGTGGCTAGCGAGAGACAGGGTAGAGAGAGAGGGAGAGGGGAGAAAGATGGAGAGGGGAAGAGAGAGAGAGAGAGAGAGCGGGGGGAGAGAATGGGGCGGGGGGGGGGGGGACACTAGGCACAGATGTCAATTTAACGTCTATTTCAAGTCGGTTCAACATAATTTCATTGATATGACGTGGAGACAACGTTGATTCAACCAGTGTGTGCCCAGTGGGGTGAGAGTAAAGGAGAAGTGGATTTTAAAACTTCCTCCCCCAAGAGAGAAGGGATGGTGGTCCGAATGGCCAGATAATAGAATGGATTTCAGATTAGGGAAATGGAGGATAGGGCTACAGGTAGAGATAGAATGAAGGGAAGAGAGAGGAGAGAGGTGGAACCATTTCTAGCAGATCAACTGCCAAAGTCTCTGTTTGCCTTCTGCTTTCAAAGCTGAATAGGTTCCTTTACTAACATGTTGCCATGGCAAAATGCTTCTCATATTTCACTGAGTGAGTCAGTGGGTCAGTGTGTGTTTGTATGTGGTGTCCAAGTTACTTTAAGTGTCTTTCTACTACTTATATTTGAGTCTGCTGAAGAGAATGTACAAGTTTGTGTGTGGAGAGAGGGCTCATAGGAGAGAGGGCTGTACACAAAAGAGAGGAAAAGGCGAGAGAGAGTGTGTGTGTGAGATAGAGCTTGCTTGAGTTTGAGTGAGTTTTTAAATTTATGTGTGTGTTTGTCTGTGTGTGTGTGTGTGTGTGTGTGTGCGACGCGTGTGCGTGCGTGTGTGTGCATGTGTGTGTGTGCGTGGCTGCAGTGTGATGTTTTATGTCTTTATTAAAGGTATAGTCATTGTAGTGTGGAAAACATGACCTTCAGAACCCTGTTGACTTGTGGGGCAGTAGGTGGTCTACTGAACTGACATTTAGGCAGACAATCCAGGCCGCTCTTCTCCACAGATATCAGCTAAACAATGGCTGCAAAAAAACAGACATCAGCTACAAGGTTCCTGATCATTGAATGGCATTTCCAATCAAATACAGTATCTCTAGTCAGGTTTAGGGATTTTGATAGCTGGCCTGATAAAATACGTTTTGCGGAGGTTTTCCGCCTTTTCTACCTGTCAGAAAGACAGGAGGGATGACAACAGAGAAGGCTTGCTGAAGGGTTGAGGAAAAGAAACAGAGGAGACCGAGAATTGAACCCTGAGGTACGCCGTGCAGGATGCGGTCTAAATCACTAGTACAAAAACTGGAAACGGACTGAGAAGGATATCAAAAGACAGACATAAAAATAATACTCCGCAAGACACAACGGAGAACGAGAAGTATGTTTGCACAAAAAAAAAAAAATAATAAGCTCTGTTAAACTCTGGGTATAGTACAGTCGTGGCCAAAAGTTTTGAGAATGACACAAATATAAATGTTCACAAAGTCTGCTGCCTCCGTTTGTATGATGGCAATTTGCATATACTCCAGAATGTCATGAAGAGTGATCAGATGAATTACAATTAATTGCAAAGTCCCTCTTTGCCATGCAAATGAACTGAATCCCCCAAAAACATTTCCACTGCATTTCAGCCCTGCCACAAAAGGACCAGCTGACATCATGTCAGTGATTCTCTCGTTAACACAGGTGTGAGAGGACAAGGCTGGAGATCACTCTGTCATGCTGATTGAGTTTCGATTAACAAACTGGAAGCTTCAAAAGGAGAGTGGTGCTTGGAATCATTGTTCTTCCTGTTTCAACCATGGTTACCTGCAAGGAAACACGTGCCGTCATCATTGCTTGCACATAAAGGGCTTCACAGGCAAGGATATTGCTGCCAGTAAGATTGCACCTAAATCAACCATTTATTGGATCATCAAGAACTTCAAGGAGCGGTTCAATTGTTGTGAAGAAGGCTTCAGGGCGCCCAAGAAAGTCCAGCAAGCGCCAGGACCGTCTCTTAAAGTT
Source organism: Hucho hucho (assembly GCA_003317085.1). Lineage (NCBI taxonomy): Eukaryota > Metazoa > Chordata > Actinopteri > Salmoniformes > Salmonidae > Hucho > Hucho hucho. Next base: position 30,729 of record QNTS01002013.1, read on the forward strand.
GATTCAGCTGCGGGATTGGGGCACCACCAGTACAGAGCTTGCTCAGGAATGGCAGCAGGCAGGTGTGAGTGCATCTGCACGCACAGTGAGGCGAAGACTTTTGGAGGATGGCCTGATGTCAAGAAGGGCAGCAAAGAAGCCACTTCTCTCCAGGAAAAACATCAGGAACAGACTGATATTCTGCAATAGGTACAGGGATTGGACTGCTGAGGACTGGGGTAAAGTCATTTTCTCTGATGAATCCCCTTTCCAATTGTTTGGGGCCTCCAGAAAAAAGCTTGTCCTGTGAAGACAAGGTGAGCACTACCATCAGTCCTGTGTCATGCCAACAGTAAAGCATCCTGAGACCATTCATGTGTGGGGTTGCTTCTCAGCCAAGGGAGTGGGCTCACTCACAATTATGCCTAAGAACACAGCCTTGAATAAAGAATGGTACCAACACATCCTCCGAGAGCAACTTCTCCCAACCATCCAGGAATAGTTTGGTGACAAACAATGCCTTTTCCAGCATGATGGAGCACCTTGCCATAAGGCAAAAGTGATAACTAAGTGGCTTGGGGAACAAAACATCGATATTTTGGGTCTATGGCCAGGAAACTCCCCAGACCTTAATCCCATTGAGAACTTGTGGTCAATCCTCAAGAGGCGGGTGGACAAACAAAACCCCACAAATTCTGACAAACTCCAAGCATTGATTATGCAAGAATGGGCTGCCATCAGTCAGGATGTGGCCCAGAAGTTAATTGACAGCATGCCTGGGCGGATTGCAGAGGTCTTGAAAAAGAAGGGTCAACACTGCAAATATTGACTCTTTGCATCAACTTCATGTAATTGTCAATAAAAGCCTTTGACACTTATGAAATGCTTGTAATTATACTTCAGTATTCCATAGTAACATCTGACAAAAATATCTAAAGACAGTGAAGCAGCAAACTTTGTGGAAATTAATATTTGTGTCATTCTCAAAACTTTTGGACACGACTGTTAATACATTAACAGTATAGAGAAAACACTCAGAAGAAGAGACCTGGGGGAGAAAGTGAGAGAAAGGAAAATAGGAAAATGTGGCAGTAGAATAATGATTCAAAACAGGAGGGGGTCGGTTGGACCTGAAAAGCTCTTGAGAGGAACATCAAGCAAAGCAAATAAAGTGCATTAAGAGAGAGAAAGAGAGAGAGAGAGACAGAGAGAGAAAGAGAGAAAGAGAGACAGAGAGAATGAGAGAGAAAGAGACAGCGAGAGAAAGAAACAGAGACAGAGAGAGAACGAGAGAGAGAGACAGACAGAGAGAGAAAGCGAGACCGAGAGAGAATGAGAGAGAAAGAGAGACAGAATGAGAAAGAGAGACAGAGACAATGAGAAAGAGGGAGAGAGAAAAAGAAAAACAGAGAGAGAAAGAGAGACAGAGAGAGAGAGACAAAGAGAAAGAGAGACAGAGAGGGAGAGCAAGAGAGACCGATATGGAAAGAGAGACAGAGAGAGAACAAAATGATGCCGTTACATTCTTATTTCCATGTTTAATGCAGTCTGAAAACAAACATTTTGAATGCAGTCTGAAAACAAAGCTGTTGTCAAACGTGCTCTTCGGTAGTACAGACCTCACACTCCTGTGTTATTGATCGTTTGTGTGTGTATGTGGGTTTGCGTGTGTGTGTGTATGCGTGTGTGTTTGTGTTGTGGAGATGTCCAGATGAAAGGCTTGTGGGACTTCCCAGGCACTCCATATATTCCAGCGAGGCCATTGATTAGCTATTAATGACGCATGGAGAAGCCATCCATCTCAACAGTGGTCAATCAGGACACATACAAACACCCACACCTCTGTCTCCTCACATCAGCCTCTATTTTACTCTCTCTTGCTTTCTCTCTCTCTCTGTCTCTTTCTGTCCTGTCACGATCCATTGTCAGCTGCGTGTCATAGCTATTTTGTCTGTCTCCGTTCACTCTTTGATTAGCCGCGATCTATCAGCCCGATAAAGGGATGGAGGGAGGGGAAGGAAGGAGAGAGGAGGGAATCTGCTGGCTGATGGATAGACCCTGTGTGCCCTGGCCCGAAAAGAGAGAGTGAGAGAGAGAGAGTGAGAGAGAGAAAGAGAGCAAGAGAGAGAGAGAGAGAGAGAAAGAGAGAAAGAAAGAAAGAAAGAGGGGGGACAACACCACCTCGTAATTTCTCATTCTGACTTTCACTTTCCCTCTCTCTCTCTCCGCCTATATGCTCCAGCTCTCATCACTCCTCTTTACTCTCATAAGTCCTCTCCTCCATTCTCCCCAGCATCCTCCCTCTCTCTGGAGAACACATTCTCAGGCCATGGATCATTAATCTGGGACTGCCTTGTTGCCATATATCCCTCACAGCGCCCATCCCCCACCCCTCTACTGACACCCCTACTCAGACATCAGGACAGGAGGACGCGATGATATACCCTCCTCAAACCAACATGGCAACCAAGAGCAACGGTAGACATGCTACAGGGTGTGTGTGTCTGCTTTTGTCATATTCTGCACAGTTCAATGGTTTAAAATTGAGTTCCTGGGGTAGACTCCATTTGTGATTACTATATGATGGATACACGCATGCACAAACACTATTTTCCTCCAGGCCTCTCTGACACACACACACACACCATGGTTGTTGCTGCTGTCAAACAGCATTAGTCCCTATAGCAGTGTCATTTGAATAACTAGCAGAACACATCCTGTGGATCCCTCATTATCTATGACATCTCCACTTACTTCCACGTTCCCCATCATTACCAACACACACCCCGGACTTGGTAATAGCCCCCGGAATGACGTCCATCCTCATCGTCATGCCAACGCGCCTTATCATCAGCACCACGGATCTCATTATCAGAGGCAGAATCATGGTTTAATTTCTTAATTCGTTCTTTGGGCTGGGTTAACATGGCTATGCTGCAATGTCACGGAACAGTCATACTGTTGGAGAATGAAACCCAATTAGACAGGCTTTCGTAGAGGGAGGGAGTGATCGGGCTCTGACCGAGTATGGAGACTGGAAATGTCCCAAAATATATGCAGGGATGTATTTACAAACATGCACGCACACGACACAAAGACAAAGGTGTCTGACACACCCCCCCCCACACACACACACACACACACACACACACACACACAGTGGCTGTGGAGGTTAATGCACAACTAACCAGGAGAAAGGAATGGGAGCCATCTTCTCTTAGTAAGGCCAAATGAATCCACCGAAGCACTATGCAAATGTTCCCCCAGCTAACGAGGCTGCCTGCATGATTGGAGTGCCATTGAAATTCTCCTCGTGCACAGCCCTCTCACAGTCCGTGCCTCCCTCCTTCAATCTTCCTCCATATCTTAACTTCAACCTCACTGTAGCACACATCTCCCTCTCTCTCTCTCTCTCTGTTGATTTGCAACTTTCTGTGTGCATCTGTCATTATCCATTAATCAAATATTCCATCCATCTGAACATCAAAACAAGTAGCAAACATGTCATTGTAGAACTTCAACTTTGTAAGGCCATCATTATTAGCCATGGTACCACCAAAAACAAAACATCAAATTCAAGCTAGCAGTGATCAAATTCGCGGCGCTTAGTCGGGCGAGATGCAACAGCCAGCCATTTTGGAATTGATCCAAAACCTGCGAGAACAAGTCAAAAAGTCTAACTTTAACGTTTGTCTGAGGTGGATAAGAAGAGGGCGAGACTGCAAGGTGGCCTGTCTCTAATAAGCGCCGGATGTGTTCACTGATCTGGGCGATTAATTGAAGTTTTACGGGTATACATACATGAATCAAAGCCTATCATAGTAGGGTGCAGGGTTCTGTTCTGTCGGTGGACTGTGGTGAATGCCTCTGTGTCTTGGTCCCCCATCTCCTGCCAATGCCCCCCCCTCTGCCCCTGTCGAAACAGAGCGCACTCAGAGTCGCTCTGCACCTGCTCTCTCTGTAAAACACAACACGAGTGCTGAATAAATAATCTAGCACAACATGCATCGCCGCCGTTTCGCCACACACACACACACACACATACACGCTCCGCACCCCATAAACACGCCTCAATAAGTAAACACCACCTATTTCCTTTCTACAACTCCCCCCCTCCCTCCTACCAACCACTAGGTAGGTACAAACTACTCCCCCCCCCAACACAAATACATCCCCCCGCTCAGTAATGGTGAGACAGACAAGGGAATAAATAAGTCAAGAAGCAGAGAATGCATCTTTAATGGGGAGACACAGAGGCAGAGCGCCATGCCCTGCTCTAGCTCCCTGGGAGCCAGGCGACATCAGGATTTTAGAGTGTGCACCTCTCTCCTTGTCCCCCTGTCAATCTTTCTCCCTAGACTTTCATCCCTCTCTTTGCCCATCTTCCTGTCTGCATAATTTAGGATCCCCTGCTCTCTGTCACTTAATCTATCGCTCTTCTGTCTATCCCTCACTTTCTCTCATCTTTGGTGGAGTTATGTTATTGTCACCCCGCTGTCCCCTTACCTTTCCCACTAAGTACCCTAAAATGGAGGGATGAAAGAGGGAGAGAAATAAAGAGTGGGAACAAGGGAGAAAGATTGAGAGTGGAAGAAAGAGAAGAAAGAAGGAGGGAGAGAGAGAGAGACAGAGAGAGAGACAGAGAGAGAGACAGAGAGAGAGACAGAGAGAGAGACAGAGAGAGAGACAGAAGATAGATGATTAAACAAGCTCACCCAGAACGCAAACACAGACATCACTCCTTTCCACCCCCCACCCCCCTCACTTTCTTGCAGCATTTTTACTGTCCTCTGTCCCTCTCCGTGTCCATCTTATTACACCCCTCTCTCAGAGGAAAGGAGTGGAGGAATGCAAAATCTCAGGTACATTGTGTGTGTCTGTGTGTGTCTGTGTGCGTGCGTGCGACAACAAGTGTGGTCCCTTGGTAAGGATACAGGACAAGTCTGGACATGACTGGGCCCCCACAAAGGGTACATTATTATATCATATACTGTCACAAAGTCACAACCGCCTACACCTTATCAACTTCATTACGAGCGTGGGAGAAAGACCGTGTGTGTGAGTGCGTTCTCTCTCTTTGTCTGTGTGTTTTATGTGTCAGCTCAGTGTGTGTTTTCTGTGTCAGCTCAGTGTGTATTAATAGGTCTAAATGTTTTCCCTGCCGCTGTGTCTTCTTTTTGTTTGACGTTAAAAGAGTATGTGCATGTCTCTTTGTCTTTCTAAGTGTGCGTGTGTTTGTGTGTGTGGCAGCGCAGAGCCGTGGTGATGCATCCTCACACCTTCCTTATTGCGAGCAACGTTTTGCGCCCGTTGCCATGGTGACAGGTAAAACTCACACTGTTTTAAGCCCTGAGTGGAGGAGGAGACGGATACTAACAAACTGACACACTAACGCTAACTTAATGACACACACACAGATGACACCCCTCTACACACACGAAAAGTAAAGCACATTCTCCTTCAGTTTCTTAACTGACAACCAAACAAATGCAAATTCCATAACTGAAAGCTACACAAGTAGCCAAATAGAAGAGGTGGAGAGAGGGGAGAAGAAATCCATGCCACTGATCCACCAAACAAAGCCAAGCTCTGTCCGCCTCTCCTCTCCCCTCTCCTCCTGTCCCTGTCTCTACAGCTCTCCCCTTTGCAAACACATTTGGCTGTCAAATAGTGACACAACACACACGCAGGGTCACATCATAGTGAGCCCAGCTGTCACGAAACACACCTCTGCCTCTTCATCAAATCAAATCCAAACCCAGCTTTATCGACTTCAGGGATGACAAGCGCTGGCCATGTCATACTGTATGTCATGTCATTAAGACAATGCATACTGGTCTTATTGCTCATACTAAACAGCAAACCAACAGACCGCTGCTTCTTAAAATTGAGAAATATACAGTTGAAGTCGGAAGTTTACATACACCTTAGCCAAATACATTTAAACTCAGAAGTTTACGTACACTCAATTAGTATTTGGTAGCATTGCCTTTAAATTGTCAAACATTTCGGGTAGCCTTCCACAAGCTTCCCACAATAAGTTGGGTGTAAGGGTTACGTAACTGGTGGCAGAGAAGTCAGGCGCAGGAGAGCGAAACTTTGTACTAACCGTAGTTAATCATACAACCAAAACGGTACAAAAATATCACGAGAGTACATGGGCTAAATAAAACCCGTAACCCACCAGTATAACACGAGCAACAAACACTAAACAGCAAACAATTCCGGACAAGGACATGTGAGAAACAGAGGGTTAAATACATGACATATAATGAATGGAATTGTAACCAGGTGTGTGGGAAGACAAGACAAAACAAATGGAAAATGAAAAATGGATCGATGATGGCTAGAAGACCGGCGACGCCGACCACCGAACGCCGCCCGAACAATGAATGGCTAGGGCCATTCCCCCCAGAAATGTCTGGGAACTTGCAGGTGCCTTCGTGGAAGAGTGGGGTAACATCTCACAGCAAGAACTGGCAAATCTGGTGCATTCCATGAGGAGATTCACTGTAGTACTTAATGCAGCTGGTGGCTACACCAGATTCTGACTGATTCTTTTGATTTTGACCCCCCCCCCCCCCAGCCCTTCTTTGTTCAGGGACACATTATTAAATTTCTGTTAGTCACATGTCTGTGGAACTTGTTCAGTTTATGTCTCAGTTGTTGAATCTTATGTTCATACACATATTTACATGTATTAAGTTTGCTGAAAATAAATGCAGTTGACAGTGAGAGGACGTTTCTTTTTTGGGGGGGGGGGTGAATAGTTATGCATGCTCAAGTTTTATGTTATTTCTTGTTTGTTTCACAATAAAAAAATATTTTGCATCTTCAAAGTCGTGTAAATCAAATGATTCAAACCCCCAAAAATCCATTTTAATTCCAGGTTGTAAGGCAACCAAATAGGAAAAATGCCAAGTGGGGTGAATACTTTCGCAAGTCACAGTAAGCAGCTAAACAACCCAGAGCTAGGCTACGAATACTTTGAAACTCTGAAACAGTATAAACATAAACACTGAAACACAAGAAATGTAATCATACCAATAAGACACTTGATGAAATTGAAAAAGCAATTGACCAAAATCAGTTCAGAGACATGTGGAACAATTTAAGCACGACAAAGCCACAAGAATTAGCCATACAAGATGAAGGAACTTGGAAAACTTATTTTGATAATCTATACAAAAACATTCCACAAAAAGATTTACAACAGAACCAATTAGAAATTCAAGAAAAATGGAACATCCTTGAACCAGTCATTAAAAACAACCAAAATCCATTAGATTACCCAATAACCCAACAAGAACTAAATGAAAAACTCAAATCTATAAAATCAAAGAAGTCTTGTGGTCTAGATAACATCAGAAATGAAAAGCTGAAAAACAGCACACCTGAGTTGCAAAACACTGTGCTTAAATTGTTGGTATTAACATGGTATTAACTTGCTGCTTTCCTGATGTCTGGAACCAGGGGCTCATCTCCCCTATCCACAAAAGTGGAGACAAATCAGACCCCAATAATTACAAGGTAAATTGTGTAAATAGCAACTTGGGAAAGGTTTTCTGTAGAATTTTCATTTCAAGAATTTAAAACTTTGTTCAGGAAAAAAATGTGATATGTAAATGTCAAATTGGCTTTCTCCCCAGCCATTGCACTACTGACCAAATATACACCTAACACACACTAATTAATAAAACACGTCCACCAAAAAAAAAAAGAGGGCAAAATCTTTGCTTGCTTTATTGACTTTAGAAAAAGCATTTGATTCTATTTGGCACAAAGGGCTATTCTACACAATTCTACAAAGTGGGCTTGGTGGTAAGGTGTATGACTTAATAAAATGTAAAGAACCGAAAAATAAATAAAAAAACAAAGAACATAATTATTTTCACAACGTCGAGGTGTGAGACAAGGCTGCAGTTTGAGTCCAAATCTTTTCAACATTTATATCAATAAATTAGCAGACATGTTGGACCATTCTTCAGCCCCAGGACTCACACTATTTGACAAAGAGGTAAAATACCTGCTATATGCTGATGATTTGATACTTCTATCACCAACCAAAGAAGGTCTTCAACAGAGCCTTAACATTCTAGAGCCAAAATTGGGCCCTGGCAGTAAATAAAAAAAATATAAAAAAAATCATGATTCCCCCGCCCCCCCAAAAAACAGATGTCAGAAACAAATATGAATTCACCTTGAACAACACCATAATTGAACACACAAAAAATGACTCATGCCTCGGTCTGACCATATCTGTATCGGGAAACTTAATATGTCAGTGCATGCACAAACAAAAAGCCCGCAGAGCATTGGATACAATAATTACTAAATTATTCAATATCAACATCCCAATTAGAATTTGGACCAAAATATTTGACAGTGTAATTCTAGCAATATCTCTTTAAGGAAGTGAGGTTTGGGGGTCACTCAAACTGGACTTTAAAATGTGGGACAAACATCCAATTGAAGCCCTACATGCAGAATTCTGTCTGAATATTCTACAAGTCCAGAAAAATACACCAACTAATGCATGTAGGGCAGAATTGGGGCGCTTTCCAGTGGTAATGAAAAAACAGAAAAGATCATTAAAATTTTGGCTACATCTAAATTCAATATGAATACGATACGAAGCAGAGACAGATCCTTACCAAGTACAGGCTGAGATTTACTTTCTCCTCTACTTCACAAAAGTATCTAAATCCACAGTAAAACAAGTCCTATATCGACATAACCTAAAAGGCCACTCAGCAAGGAAGAAGCAACTGCTCCAAAACCTCCATAAATAAGCCAGACTACGGTTTGCAAATGCACATGGGGACAAAGAACGTACTTTTTGGAGAAATGTCCTCTGGTCTGATGCAACAAAAATAGAACTGTTTGGCCATAATGACCATCGTTATGTTTGGAGGAAAAAGGGGGAGGCTTGCAAGCCGAAGAAAACCATCCCAACCAGACTTCTAGAGGTCTACAATTTATTTTCTAAGGTCTTGGTTGTTTTCTTTTGATTTTCCTATGATGTCAATCAAAGAGGACCTGAGTTTGAAGGTAGGCCTTGAAATACATCCACAGGGACACCTCCAATTGACTCAAATGATGTCAATCAGAGGCTTTTAAAGCCATGACATAATTTTATGGAACTTTCCAAGCTGTTTAAAGGCACAGTAAACTTAGTGTATGTAAACTTCTGACCCACTGGAATTGTGATACAGTGAATTATAAGTGAAATTATCTGTCTAAACAATTGTTGGAAAAATTACTTGTGTCATGCACAAAGTAGATGTCCTAACCGACTTGCCAAAACTATAGTTTGTTAACAAGACATTTGTGGAGTGGTTGAAAAACAAGTTTTAATGATTCCAACCTAAGTGTATGTAAACTTCTGACTTCACCTGTAGGTATTGGGATTTACAGGAGGTAGAAACTGAGATTCACTTCCTGTGTTACTTCCCAAAATATGACAACATAAGGGGAAACATGCTACCCAGATTTGGAAAAATATATACTAAACTTTAGACAGATCCCTGATGTACATAAACTCCACATTCTGCTTGGAGAGGAGCAGCAGTCAACTAAGCTGACAGCTAAATGTGTCACCCTGCGTCACAACCAGAGATAAATGGTGTAGACATTATGGTTGTTGGTGTTTTGTTTCATTTTGTTATGTTTGAATTCCTTTTTGATTTGTTAAATTATTGAATTACATTTCTGTAAACACTTACACACAACACCTCATGAATACACTCGAAATACACAATAAATAACACATCAAATAACATGTCATACACTCCTACACTAATCCACACACTCCTATATGCACTCGCACCCATACAAAACCATGTGCACAAGTAGGTGTGTGTGTGTGCTTGCATGTGTATGTGTGCTTGCATGTGTATGCACGCGCACACACGAAAACAAACAGACACAAACACTACTGACACCAGCATGCACGTCTACATTCCATTGATGATCTCATTGTGCCTATTCAATGTTGTTACACGAGTGCACAAAACATTAGGAACATTTCCCTGACATGACAGTTAAATTCAGGTGAAAGCTATTATCCCGTTATTGATGTTAAATCCACTTCAATCAGCGTAGATGAAGGAGAGGTGACAGGTTAAAGAAGGATTTTTAAGCCTTGAGATAATTGAAACATGGATTGTGTATGTGCGCCATTCAGAGGGTAAATGGGCAAGACAAAGTGCTTTTGAAGAGGGTATGAGTGTGTGTGCAACGCTGCTCAACAGTTTCCTGTGTGTATCAACAACGGTCCACCACCCAAAGGACATCCAACCAACTTGACAACTGTGGGAAGCATTGGAGTCAACATGTGCCAGCATCCCTGTGGAACGCTTTCGACACCTTGTAGATTCCATGTCCGTCGAATTGAGGATGTTCTGAGGGCAAAAGCGGGGTTGCAATTCTGTTCTTAATGTTTTGTACACCCAGTGTATGTCATTTTTTTTGTTTACTTATCAAAGCAAAATGCTTTTTAGCAACATTCATTACTTTCATTAATTAGTAAAATTTGTATTTATTTATTTTATTTAAAAATGTGTAATGCCTTGGCAACAGCTAATGGGATCCCTAATAAATACAAATCACCATCACTATCATGAAAAAATGTTATACTGTTATTGTTGCTGTCATTATCTCACTTTGAGAGAGACACAGAGAGAGAGAGAGAGAGAGACACACACAGAGAGAGAGAGAGAGAGACACACACACACACAAAGAGAGAGGCACACACACACACACACAAAGAGAGAGAGAGACACACACACAGAATGAGAGAGACACACACACAGCGAGAGAGAGAGAGAGAGAGAGACACACACACAGAGAGAGAGACACACACAAAGAACGAGAGAGACACACACAGAGAGAGACACACACACAGAACGAGAGAGAGAGCGAGAGAGCGACACACACACACACACTCAGAGAGACACACACACAGAGAGAGACACAGAGAGAGAGCGAACCTGAGACAGAGCTGCATTTCCTGACAAAATGTCAAAAATATAAAACAATTAGAGTGTCATTTCCCCAAATTTGAAACTATTATTCAAGGTTTCAAAGACCTCTCTGATGAGAATAGGCTACCCATCATGTTGGGGGAGGACACAGAGAGCTGTGGGATAAAAATGTTAAACGGGGCCGAGACTCATTTGGCATATGCAGGACTTAGCACTGAATGAAATGAAAAAAGGTACTAATCACATTTGGTTAAAACTTAAAACTAGTTAGGGAGCGGCAGCATTTTTGGACAGGTGTGCCCAAAGTAAAATGCCTGCCACTCAGGACCAGAAACTAGGATATGCATATAATTAGTACTATTGGATAGAAAACACTCTGAAGTTTCTAAAACTGTTAAGATAATGTCTGTGAGTATAATGAGTATAACAGAACTGATATGGCAGGCAAAAACCCGAGCAAAATCCATCCGGAATGTTTTTTTTTTTTGACATGCCTTCTTTTACCATGGGCTGGTATAGGGCATGCTGGATTCCAGGACCCAGGTTGCAGTACCTATGGCTTCCACTAGATGGAACCTTTTTCTAAAGACGGTTGACAAGAGTTTGTCTTGAAAAACAGCCCAATACAGGAAGTTTTTCCAAGTGGAGTGACGAAGTGATTTCTGTCTGGGGCGCGTGGGACACGAGAGCGCGCACCTCGGTTTTTTACTTTACTATCGTTCAAGATATTATCCGTGTGAAATATAATAGGTAATATACATAATAGTGTAGCTAAGGATCGATTATAAACTATGTTTGATTTGTTTGTTATAGGTATATTTTTTGTCTTGTACAATGGGACGAGTGGACGGTGGATTTTCTGAACGCGCCAACCTAACGGAGTTTTATGGATATAAACAAGGACTTTTTCTAACAAAAGGAACATTGGAAGTCTTGCTTGGACACTTCGGCTTACCATCAGCAGAAGGTTTTAGCTCTTTTTATGTGTTTTGTGACACCCGCGCTGGTTTTATTATTATGCTAATATGGGAAGTACATGGGGTGCTGTCCTCAGACAATCAAATGTTCTGCTTTCGCCGTAAAGCCTTTTTGAAATCTGACAACGCTGTGAGATTGCCAAGAGTCTAAGCTTTTGAAGAGTGTGCAACACTTGTATTTTTATGAATGTTTTATAATACTACATTTGCATTTTGAATTTTCCGGATGGTGACAAGGATGGGGCGCTAGCGCTCCACTGCTCCTTAATTATCTCCAGGAGGTTAACAAAAGGTACAATCTATTGTGACAATGATGTATACATATGTGCAGCTTATGCTCCTCCTTCAGATTCATCATATTATCATCATATTATAATGATCAGTTTTTTGACAATCTCCATACAGAAGTGCTTCTTTGTGGACATTTCAATGCAAGAACAGGTTCTGAGCCTGACTACACTGATGCGGGAGGTAACCACCGCATATTTGGACACCCCTCCTTGTACAGTAGCCCTTTCATAAATAATAGAAACAGTCAGACCAAATACTGAACAAAAATGGGAAGGAGTTAGTGCATCTCTGTTGAGCCTTAGGCCTGTACATGCTTAATGGTAGAATCAGAGGGGATTCTTTAGGTCAGTTTACTTACTGCTCAGCTCTTGGGACAAGTGTAGTCGATTATGCCATCACTGACATTGACCCCTCCATTAGTGCATTCACTGTCAGACCACAGAAACCTTTGTCAGATCACAGTCAGATCAACTTGTTTCTGAAGAAATTAACTGGCAATATTAATAAAAAAAAACATCCCAATAAACTCTACAACTTAATGATGGTGTTGGAGTCGTGCCTGGCCATGCAGTCGTGGGTGAACAGGGAGTACAAGAGGGGACTGAGCACGCACCCCTGGGGAGCTCCAGTGTTGAGGATCAGCGTGGCAGATGTGTTGCTACCTACCCTCACCACCTGGGGGCGGCCCGTCAGGAAGTCCAGGATCCAGTTGCAGAGGGAGGTGTTTAGTCCCAGGATCCTTAGCTTAGTGATGAGCTTTGANCGGTCCTCCTTTTCCTGTAGTCCACAATCATCTCCTTAGTTTTGGTTACGTTGAGGGAGAGGTTGTTGTCCTGGCACCACACGGCCAGGTCTCTGACCTCCTCCCTGTAGGCTGTCTCGTCGTTGTCGGTGATCAGGCCTACCACTGTTGTGTCGTCTGCAAACTTAATGATGGTGTTGGAGTCGTGCCTGGCCATGCAGTCGTGGGTGAACAGGGAGTACAAGAGGGGACTGAGCACGCACCCCTGGGGAGCTCCAGTGTTGAGGATCAGCGTGGCAGATGTGTTGCTACCTACCCTCACCACCTGGGGGCGGCCCGTCAGGAAGTCCAGGATCCAGTTGCAGAGGGAGGTGTTTAGTCCCAGGATCCTTAGCTTAGTGATCAGCTTTGAGGGTACTATGGTGTTGAACGCTGAGCTGTAGTCAATGAATAGCATTCTCACATAAGTGTTAATTTTGTCCAGGTGGGAAAGGGCAGTGTGGAGTGCAATAGAGATTGCATCGTATGTTGATCTGTTTGGGCGGTATGCAAATTGGAGGGGGTCTAGGGTTTCTGGGATAATGTTGTTGTTGTGAGCCATTACCAACCTTTCAAAGCACTTCATGGCTACGGACGTGAGTGCTACGGGTCTGTAGTCGTTTAGGCAGGTTGCCTTTGTGTTCTTGGGAACAGGGACTATGGTGGTCTGCTTGAAGCATGTTGGTATTACAGACTCAGAGACATGTTGAAAATGTCAGTGAAGACACCTGCCAGTTGGTCAGCACATGCCCGGAGCACACGTCCTGGTAATCCGTATGGCCCCGCAGCCTTGTGTATGTTGACTTGTTTAAACATTCATCAATATACAAGTGTTGCATAGTCATCAAAAGCTCTGATTCTTGGCAATATCACAGCGTTGTCAGATTTCAAAAAGGCTTTATGGCGAAAGCACTACATTTGATTGTTTGAGGGTAGCACCTCCAATTTTTCCATTAGCATAAATTCATAAACCATCACGGTTCACACAAAACACATTTCACAGCGAAAACAAATCCCTTAACTTTTGAAGAACTTCTGCTGAGGGCTTTTCAAGTGTCCAATGAAGACATCCAATGGTTCTTTTGTTAGAAAAAGTCATTTATTATATCCATAAATCTCCGTTTGGTTGGTGCGTTATGTTCAGAAAATCCAACGTCGAATCGCCCATTGAAACATGAAGAGAACGCGTTCAAATATACCTATACACTTGTCCAAGAACAATCAAACATCATTGATAATGTATCCTTAGGTACACTTTTATGTATATTTAGTATAATATTTCAACCGGATTGTAAACTGGGCGATAGGAAAGGAAAAAACCACAGCGCGCGCAAGCCTGTGAATGCGCATCCTCTTCTGTTTACTTCTGGTGACCACTTCCCAATTCTTCTTCTATTACCATCCAGATCAACTAAACGTAATCAAAACACTGTCTAGAGACTGTTGACATCCAGTGGAAGCAATAGGTACTGAAATCTTACTCCCTTATATGGTCATTTTCAATAGGGAGGGGTTCAAAATGAGGCAATGTGTCAAATACACTTTTTCCAGGACAGAAATTCCTCTGGTTTTTGCCTGCCATATCCGTTCTGTTATACTCACAAACAATGTTTTAACACTCTTAGAAACTTCAGAGTGTTTCCTATCCAATAGTACTAATTATGTGCATATCCTATTTTCTGGGCCTGAGTGGGAGGCATTTTACTTTGGGCACGCCAGACTCTCCAAAACCGTCAAATTGCTATCTGACCCTAAACAGATAATATGAATTGGCTGATTTTCTCTACTCTGTCAGAGACACGAAGCAGAGACAGATCCTTACCAAGTACAGGCTGAGTGACCACCAATTGGCAATAGAAACCAGCAGACATAAAAAGACATGGCTACCCAAAGAGGAGCGTGTATGTGGTCATTGCACGACAGGGGAGGTAGAAACAGAGAAGCAGTAACTTACTTATTGTTGCTGTTATTGTTATTACTATTATTGTTACTACTATTATTATTGTTGTTTATCATTCCGTATAGTAGTGGTATGGGTGGTAATGGTAATGATAGCAGTTTAGTGATGATGGTGATGGCAGTAGTAGTGATGATGATGGTAGTTGTAGTACAGATGTAGATTACCGTTATTTAGTTATAAGTTAGTTATAGTTTAATTTTCCATATTTATATTTTTATATTTATTAAATTTCTACTATTGACTGTTACCATTTCATTGTTATTATTTTTGTATTTCATTTTGTATTATTATTTACTACCATTTTATATTATTATTTGTTATTGTTTATAATTTTATTACAATGTATATTGTATACATTGTTGCTTAGGCAATATTGACAATGTTTTTAATGCCAATAAAGCAGCTTGAATTTGAGCGAGAGAGAGAGAAAGAATGCCCTTAAACTAAAATAATGATTTTCCAGAGAAGATCCAGATCTCAGGGTATTAGACCAAAGTTCTCAATTGGTACAAAATATATAGAGTACTGCACACACTACAATTACTTAGGTTTAAAAATAAGCTCAACTGGACACCTTAATGATGCAGTGAATGAACTGAGAGAGAAAGCATGCAGGGCATTCTACGCCATTAAAAAACAAATTCAAATTGAAATACCCATTAAAAATTGGCTAAAACTAATTGAATATGTCATTGAACCAATTGTACTTTATGGCAGCGAGGTGTGGGGTCCACTTGCAAAACAAGATTTCATCAAATGCGACAAACACCCCATTGAAACTCTAAGATTCTCATACATGTCCAGAGGAAAACTACAACAATGCATGCAGGGCAGAATTAGGCCAATATCCACTAATAATAAAAACTCAAAAAAGAGCAATTAAGTTTTGGAAACATCTAAAATACAGTGACCCCCTCTCATATTATTACCAAGCCCTGCAATGCCAAGAGCTGAGCAAAGAAGAGTCCCCTCATCCAGCTGGTCCTGGGGCTGAGTTCACAAACTTGTTCTACTAACACACTGAAGCCTCAGGACCAGAACATTCAATCAATCAGAATAAACCAAATTACAACACAGTCAAAACAAAACTACATTGCTTATTGGGAAACACAAGCACAAGCACAAAGCAAAATGCAGTGCTATCTGGCCCTAAATCGACAGTACACCGTGGCTAACTATTTGACCATGGTTACTGATCAAAACCTTAGAAAAACCTTGACAAAGTACAGGCTCAGTGATCACAGCCTTGCCATTGAGAAGGGTAGATACAGGAACACCTGGCTCCCTGTAGAGGAAAGGCTGTGCAACCACTGCCCCACAGCAGAACCTGAGACAGAGCTGCATTTCCTGACAAAATGTCAAAAATATAAAACATTTAGAGAGTGTCATTTCCCCAAATTTTAAACTATCATTCAAGGTTTCAAAGACCTCTCTGATGAGAATAGGCTACCCGTCGTGTTGGGGGAGGACGCAGAGAGCTGTGGGTTGGCAGCGCACTACATTGCTGCCTGCCATAAGATGAGGGACAGTGTCTGACAGTGTCAACCTGCACATGTCTACTGTATGCTTATTGTTATTGTTCAATGTATGGTTATTTTGACCCTTGGTTATTGTTGTTACTGTTGTCCCGTTGACAATTTTTATTCTTATTATTTTCATATTGTAAATATCCCAAGTAAGCTTTGGCAATATGTACATTGTTACATCATGCCAATAAAGCAAATTGAATTGAATGGAATTGAATTGAATTGAGAGAGAAACACAGAAAGAGAGAGAGAGACAGATAAACAGAAAGAGAGAGACGGAAAGAGAGAGAGAGAGAGAGAGAGAGAGACAGAAACACAGAGCGAGAGCGGAGAGAGAGAGAGAGAAACACTGCCTTCCACTGCTCTGTGACTCAGTCAGTTCAGCATTGATGATCTGCCCTCCCCCATGCTCAGTGGGGCAGAGAGTCACCTCGCCCTAATGGGGGGGGGGGGGGGGGGGTGTTATAGTCTATTGCAGTACACCCATCTGCTAAATCAACACCAGCATGTCCCTCTATGTCCACAAAGCCATGGTATGCAGATTTGAATCATTAGAGGACATACAAAGCCTGACAGCTAATGCTTATGTTAATGAAATACACACACATAGGCAGGCAGGGAGGCACACACAGGCACGCACACACACCCATGCATCCCTCCATCCATCACTCACACAGAGTGATGGGTCTCACCACACTGAGGTGTCTGTGACAAGGGAGAGGGGAATCCGACAGCAAGCTGTATCGATTCAGTCTGGAAACCCCCCTAAGGCCCTGTTCACACACATATGAAACGCAACTGCACTGGATCAATGAGTGCTCCCGTGTGAAGGACAGAGCCACACGTACACACGCGCATGCAAACGCACACAACATTGAGAGAGATGAAATGGGAGCTGAGTATCAGACAGTGAGAGCTGGAGCGAGGGGAGCGACCTGTATCATCTGACCTGAGCAGTCTTAACTGACACCCCTCCATTTATTACTGGACCGCAGAGCAACCTTTAAAACTATGGGCATTTACACACAGTGAAACACACACACACATTCTGTACCAGCATGTTAGCAGTTATAACACAGATACCTAGATATTTGTATGATGCAGGAAAATTGACAGCACATCCCTCCAAATATATAGTGATAGCTAGAATATAAAGACAGTTTGTGTGTCATGCCTGGTTTCTTTATTCTGAATGGCATCAATGGATAAACAGGTCCACTCCATCAATCCAATGAGTTACAATGAGGCAATGTCCTTGAATTACAGTCTCTTCACACACACACACACACGTACATGCAGGTGCGCTGGCACACACACACACACACACACACACACACACACGTACGTCAGCTCTGTCGGATTTATCCCCCTCACACTGCTATTAAACACGGCAATGAGTGACTAGCCACAGATCACCCCATGAGAGGCTATTTTATTAGACTTTTTTTTTACCCGCTCCCCCCTCTGGTCTAGGCAACATGGGACATGCCACTAAAACCACAAAACAGATTAGTGCTGAATAACGACCTCCAAAACGACCTTAACAAGGGTCCGAGGTTCTTACCAGCAATATTGGAAAAACCAGGAGGTGATATTCATTTAAATAAGGAGCCCAAAATCAACATTCAAAAACCCTTCTGCACACACACAACAATCCCGTTGGTGGTACAGTCCAGAGTCTGTTCACTATGAATTTTTATTTGTATGTTTTTCATCCTTTGGGCCAAAATCGGACAAGTTTGTCATCTTCATTGTCATATAACCAACCAATCAGCCAATCAATTAAGCAATCAGCCAATCCATCAACAATCCCATTCACATGCCTTGGTGATTGGTTGTGAGGTTTCTTTTCAAAGTGTGAATTTATTTGTTGATGGATGTCCATCCCGCATGGGGAAATAACAGTTGTACTTTCAAGATCTGTGCCCAAAAATATGAAAGGTTTGCCATCTTTGTACTCATATATACCAATCAACCAGTCAACCCTTTTTCCCCATTTCCATAAATTCAGATCTAAACCTGAGATGCTCCTACCTGGCACCATGGAGACGGTGTCTTTCTCCCAGGACACCACGCTGACGTACTCCTGCACGGCCGAGGGGATGAGGCACTTGAACACGGCCACGTTGCCCCGCATGGACCGCTGGTCTGCCACCCGCACCGTATAGGGCTCCCTGAATACTGGAGAGGAGAGACAGAGGAGAGGGGTGGCTAGAGGGGAACAACCTGGCTATTCTGAACCAAACTGTGTTAGTCAGCTGAGCTAAAGCCAAGGTATTTGTTCAGAAAGCTAACACAAGCCTTCCGGTTAAAGTTAAGGTTGCTTATCATACAAGACAAGAGCAAGATATGACAAACCTGTACCCTAGATTATTATTCAATGAAAACAATGACCTCTTTTTCTGATATACAAGAACTGACATTGTTCCTGAAACTATAATTCACTGAGAGACACTAAGAGTAAATTTGGTTGGTGGACTGTTAAACTACATCAAGCCAATGTTGTTTTCGCTGTAATCCTGCAATGCAAAGGAGAAACTGATTGGAGAAAGAAGTGACACCTAGTTGCATTGAGAAGGATCTGGTGCGAATGGCGATTACATGTTTAAAGAAAACCCCATGCAATTGTAAGAGGCGGCGCGGAATGGCTGGGTGCGGGCAGTCACAAAAAGGGGTGCCCTCTGCACTTGACGCACAGTACCCTGGACATCGCACAGATATATAGAGACAAATGAGAAAATGGCAACACTAAGGGTATCAGTGTGGATTGGATTGAAATCGGCCTATACAGCAACATGACGAGACGATAGCAGAGCTGGTTTGAATGAAAATAAATTGTATAGCAAAATAAGTGTAATATCAAAATGTATTAGCTAGACTAACAGAAGACAAAAGAGTGGGCGTTTGTCATTTCAAACATGTCGATTCAAACGGGATTACATGTAGACCAAAATCAGCTGGAAAACAACGTGGGGAGGGGAATCTGTGGCACTGCAATCTAATCAAAGCTAATTCTATGAGGCTTCTCTCATACCAATCAGGGGAGTAATGGTTTAACCACGTGAAGTCGACAACGCACGCGTACACACGCACGTACTCACACACACCCTGCCTGCCTGTGCTCTCTCTCTCTCCAAGTTCTCTAGCGATATAATTAACGCCTAGCCTGGAGGTGAATTTCCTTGGTCATTAATAATGCTTAATGCCAGCCGCCAGTGTCACCCATTGAAACCAGAGCCAGTGTCCTTGTCAGAATAGTGAAGTCATTAACCTTAACGTTGTGGTGTGGGCCTACCCAAACGTAATGTAACCACGAGACGCGCTTTGAGCAACCGTAGCCAAGCCCTACGCCTATTTGGCCTCTGCACTCAGTGGCCTAATGTACTACGAAGCCTCATTTGTAACAAATCGAAGAAAGGCCAAATAATTCCAATCAGGTCTTTATTCCAATTCCTCATTTAAATGCCCCCGTTTCTTATCACAGCAGACCATCTCCAGGTCAATGGGCAGAATCGATTAAGCAGCCCCTTTCGCAGCCAAGCCAATACGGTCAATCATTTATTTACTCCTTGATTGAACCTGCATCTCATCACGCAGAGCTAAATTGCCCTATGAGCATTGAGCCTCTATGAGACTGTTTAAAGCCAAAACAACTGACAACAAACATCGCTGATTCTTCTCACTTACATACCCGATAAAGGCTTAAACCAGAAGTAGGCTAACAATTGTGGTAGCACAGTGATATTACACATGTTCCCGTTTCGAGGCGAGAGGTGCAGAATATGCCACATTTGTTTCATTAAGCCCTTGCAAGTACATGCAAATGGTAGCCCAGTGTTTATGCATAAATTGCACTCTCCTCACATGCACGCTGTCGTTAGGACGTTACTGATGCCTGACTATATGCACCCCGGTTGCCTAGGAACGGGCAAAAACACGGGTCTGGCGCTCTCCGCGCACTGGGAGGAGAGGCCTGTATCACTGCTGCCTAAATAATTAACTACAGGGAAACCAAATACACGATTTACTTATTCATGAAGCCAGCAGCAAAAAGAGAGAAGGAAATAATCAAATAAACGGGCAAATGAATGGATGTACTGTATGGTACACGTTAATGAATGGGAATAAACAACACCTTGCTATCAGGTTCTGTCTGTGGCAGAAGACCTACAAAACCAGAGATAAAAAAGGAGGGCGGTCAAGGCCGGGAGCGTACAGGGCAGCAGTGGCCCTGCTCTCACAGTCCACTGTGCTCAGCCCTCAGTCTAAACTCTGTGTGTTCGTGTTGGTAGAAAAGGGGAGCCGAGGTGAGCTCACTGAACAGCTGACCCCAGATCACTCAAGATCCCCCCGGTGTGTGTAACTCTAGCTCTGTGTGAAAAAGGCCGTAGGACATAGCCACAGGCCTAGCATTGATTACACTACTGCTACACTTCCAGACAGTGATGGTTACCGTCAGGCAAAAGGAAATAAAAAGTCCTCCGGTGAAGTCTCCCCGCCACCAGTCGTCTCTGCTGTGTGTGTGTGCGTGCGCGTTGGAGAGGACAGCAGGCATTTGACAGGTGTGAGGAGCGCCGAGCAGGCAGCCAGAGACCAAATGAGAGGCGCTCCATCATCACGTGATCTCAATGAGCGCACAGGCAGGAAGTCCTCATTACCAGGAGTTGAATAGGCTCCAAACTGCAGGCGGGCAGGCATTGGGACCAGACAGAGTCTACCTGTAATGCACTCCAAAATTATTGACTGCTCTACAGTAGTGGCTATGTCCCAATTCTGTTGACTGACTTTATTTTTCTCCTTTCTTTTCGGTCTTTGTCTCCACAGTGGAATGGCTTGATTTTGTCTCAAGAGTGGAGCTCTCAGCTGTAGTTCATTCAGACTGAGTTTTGAGACGAGGTCAGAAACTCAGTCTAGGTCCAATATCTACTCAGTAAAGTATCAGCTAGATCCCCGTTCGATTGGTGACAGATTTTAATGCGAATACTCTAAAATATGCATAAAATATGCAATTTGTTTGTCAAATTGACCAATTGCGTATAAAAGTCTGTGCGTGATGACATGCTGCAAATTTTTTCTTAAAGTGAAATGGTCCTTAACTTCTTAGCGAGCGGCAGCAGAGGTGACGGTTTTGGAGAGTCTGGTGTGCCCAAAGTAAAATGCCTGCAACTCAGGCCCAGAAAATAGGATATGCACATAATTAGTACTATTGGATAGGAAACACTCTGAAGTTTCTAAAAGTGTTAAAATAATGTATGTGAGTATAACAGAACTGATATAGCAGGCGAAAACCCGAGGAAAATCAATCCGGATTTGCAGTTTGTTTTGTACATAACCTTTTTCTCCAGGCTGCCTATTGATTTCTATGTTATCCAGGACTGAGATTGCAGTACCTATGGCTTCCACTAGATGTCAACAGTCTTTAAACAGTGTCTGGAGGCTCTAGCACTAAGCAAAACAGATAGGAAGAGGAAGTAGTGAAGGGACAACATTTGTCAACAACGTTTCGTGGGAGTGAGATTGTGAGCGCGCCCCACTTAATTTTCCTTTCCTATCGTTCACGTTATCGTCCGGTTGAAATATTACAGTAAATATACATAAAAGGATACCTAAGGATTCATAAAAAAATTATGTTTGATTTGTTTGGAGAAAGTGTATAGGTATAAATTGAACGTGTTCTCTTCACGGTTCAATGGTCGACTCAACAATAGATTTTCTGATCATAACGCGCCAACCAAACTGAGATTTATGGATATAATAAATGACTTTTTCTAACAAAAGAACCATTGTATGTCTTTGTTGGAGACTTAGGAAGCCCTCAGCAGAAGTTAGCGCGCCGCTACTCCCTAAGTAGTTAACAGTCAATCTAATTAACACAATAATACAATCTCCGTCAAATTCTGTCAGTTTAAGCTTGGGCCGCGTCTCAATCCACCACATCCACCTATGTTGGCCATCTGCATCTGCAGTGGAAAGTGGCAGAGCTGTTTGTCAGACCAGGAGAAAACATCTGTACCGTCCCACAATTTGGGCTACTAATATGACCCCACTAAGGAAAGGGGAGACTCTCAAGCACACACTGGTGCACTCCGTTTTGCTCTATGACACCCACAAGTGTCATGGGACTCGTCTGAAGGTAACCCATTCAAATGAATGGAAGTATGTAGGTAGTTTTGTGCCAACAAAAAAGGGTTAAAAACATTGTGTCCAAAAAACAACAGTATTTCCTAAGCTTTCTTATCTCCTAGATATAGGACAGACACTTCAAAACCTTATTCCTTATGATTTCTTTTTCACTGTCTTTTGTGCCATTTTGTTTTGTTATTCAATGCATTACTATGGGCTATAGTAGTAAAAGCCAAATTCAATATTTTATCAAATATTTTATTTGTATTTATTTTTTTATACATACAGGGGTCCTAAGGCATAGACCTTTAAATAGGTTTCCATTGCATTTTCAACTCCACTGATGGTTTTGACACAAGACAAATGTTGCGTTATTTTGTGAATGTGCCCACTCTGGTATTGGCTTGTGCGCTCTAGCCAAAAACTCACAGATACAGTGCGGGTATAGCCTACATGATGAGATTATTATGGACAAAATAGCGAGATTATTATAATTTGTCAAAAGGCAGCCAAGCATCGATCATCATGTCACCAGAATAAGACCCTTGATATTTATTGGAAAGGAGCGTCAACCTCATCATCTTGAAACATCCATCACGTTCATCATAACTTATTTCGTCTGTGGCCTAATCAACTGCATACGTTCCCGAGTCGTAGCGGGAGAACCACACAACATGTCTTCGCGTGACTCAAACTTTACTTCAATATGATTGTTATTATATCAACATTTGCACATAAAAGCGTTTCGACCGCCATTTCTTGCATAATTTATTTTACCAACACAAAAAGATCCCACCTTGTCTAGCGCATTTTGCTTTGTCGACATTCGCTATCGACATTCGCTGTTTCCGTCTGACCTGTCGTGACATTTTTTTTATCCCATGTTGATTTGATTTGCTTAAAAAGGTTGGACGGAAACCTGGTTAATGACACTAATCAATGTCAACCGTCACACCTATGATGGCTAAACCTGGTTTTGACGTTTCGTCATGTTATTCACAGTGTGTCTATTCCCCGTTAATGGGGTAAGGAGAGGACAACGGAGGGGACGGGAGTAGGATGGAAAGCAGAAGAGGAACAAATGTTGACAACGAAAGAGAGGAAGATGGAAAGAACGAGAGATGGATGGGAAGGCGTCCTATGAGAACCAGTGGAAACATCTCCAACGTCATTAGAGTACTGGCGGGTGTTTTACAAAATGTCAGTCAAATGCCAAGGATGAAAATATGTGTGGGAATGGGTTTCACAAGAAATATAAGGTCAGGACTTTGACGATAACAGAGGGAGAGAAAGAAAACAAGCAGTGATTTCACAGAGATCCACACAGGTATCAGTGCTATTATTGGCACAGAATCAGCATGCATTGGAGGGAGGGAGGGAGGGAGGGAGGGAGGGAGGGAGGGAGGGAGAATTAGAGGGGGGAGATGAATGGAAGGAGTGTGTCACACTGCGAGCTGTCAGCTGTCATCAGTCTCCGACGCTACCTGAGACGGGACGCGCCACACCCTGCCTCTCACGCCCAGCCTGTCGCCCATGGTAACCGCAGAATGTGCATGTGAATTTGTGTGTGTGTGCATTCTGCGAAAGTGTGCGGCAGTAGTGGGGCAATACACAGGCGGGTCCTGAGGGCTGGAGTTGAAAGGCTGCAGAGTTGGGTGTGGGTGTTGATGGTTTTTCACAGACTCAGCACTTAATTGATTAATTGGGGTAATTATTTTGGGGGGAAGGTCGCCCCACACAGATGCTTTTTGGAAAGACACTGTACAGCTGATGGGACAAGGGTCCTCTGGACAGAAATGCTATAATGGGTATGGTGGAGGAGGGTTTGTCTGTAACCATCTTCAATTGGCCATGAAGTTTGTAAACTGACTGTTAACAACTGAATCGCTACTGGATTGTTTTTTTATCTTACACATCTTTTAAGGGGGTTGTTCCGATTTTCAAGATGCAGATTTCACTGAACGTGAACTAAAACACCAACAATATTTCTTCTCTCTGTTCAACTCTGTTCAATCCCTCTCATGTTTAAACTCATTCCCTTTCCAGCTACAGTAAACACCCCGACAAAGACCTGGCACAGCTACCCAGAACAGCCAGCTTGACAAAAATGGTGTGTGTGTGTAGTTGGGGGACTTTCCAGTCCATGGACAGATGGTGAGACTGGGAGACAGGAGGCCTGCTGGCATAAGCAGGGCACAGGCTGGTGTGTGTGAGTGTGCATCCCAAAGCCTGCTAGTGTGTGTATGTGTGTGAACTCCCCCATTGCAGTTTGGCCAGCCCCACACTCCAGCAGTGACCTTGGTACAGGGCACAGGGGTCACTCTGCCAACTGTCTGTGCCGCTGTGTGTGTGTCTGCCAGGGGATTTTTAAAAGAGCAGGATCAAGGCTTTGGGACGCTTGCCCCCCCACCGAGTCTTATTGTTAGTGAGAGGACCAATATGGATGTTGTTTGGTTTACCGTTTGTTACAGATGTTTTTGTCGTTTGTGTATCTTCATTGTGCTTGGGGAGTGGTTCTGTTAGAATGGAGTGTACAGCATCAATATCATATGAGAAATTATTTGATGCACTACATGCATTTTCTTTCTGTTTCTAAACCTCTTCCTTGCAGCCTGTCTTTATGCTTATCCTCCTCTCATTCTTTGTGAAGACACTGTGTTTCTTGTTTGGCCCCGGAACACTGTTTAGTTAGAGACACAGCTTCACCTGTAGAACCTATGTCTGTCTGTCTAAGGCTGCCCCAGAAGAGTGTATGTCTGTATGTCTGTCTGTCTAAGGCTGCCCCAGAAGAGTGTATGTCTGTATGTCTGTCTGTCTAAGGCTGCCCCAGAAGAGTGTAGGTCCGTATGTCTGTCTGTCTAAGGCTGCCCCAGAAGAGTGTATGTCCATATGTCTGTCTGTCTAAGGCTGCCCCAGAAGAGTGTATGTCTGTATGTCTGTCTGTCTAAGGCTCCACCAGAAAAGTCTGCCTGTGTTCAGTCTGAGTCTGACCTGCTTTGACGTGGATGCTGGGGCTGCGGATCTTGCCGGCCTGGTTCTCTGCGGTGCAGAAGTAGTCGTTGTCATGGATGTAGCTGTTGAAGGCAGAGGGCGAGAAAGGGTAGAGCTGGAGGGTGCCGTTGGCGTGCACGTGGCGGATGTGGGGCACGTCGTAGATGTCGTCGCCAGTGGCCAGATACCAGCGCAGGACGGCATGGGGTGCGCCGCCCGCGGGGCAGGGCAGGGACACCCCGACCGAGCTGGAGAAGGTCACCCGCTGCAGGGAGGCGTTTACAAAGTACAGCCGCGTCGAGACCACATCCTCACTGTTCACTGTGATGGGGAGAGAGAGACATGGTCAGGATAATACACACACAGACACACACACACACAAAGAAAAGCTGCGTCCAGACCACATCCTCACTCTGATGGGGAGAAGGGATAGGGTGGGGTTGGGACACACACAGACACACACACACCCATATCCTCCCACACACACACACATATACACACAGCCAATGTGTGGGCAGCTACCTGTCAATCTCCAAACTGGGTTATCTTCTAGAGATTTCCATCAGGTCAGCACAGCAGATCCCAAAAATAGAATCAATTACTATTTCCCCATTAGGCAAATGACCTGACGTAATATATTCATTATTTATTTCCAGCTACATGTAACTCTGTTCTGATAAGAGATGAGCCAGGCCACGGTCAGAAGCTCTGCAATAGGCAGATGAACACGGTCTACTTGTTCGGTAAGTTGGTCTGTACAATAGCTTAAATCAACCTGGGCATTGACTTCATGTAACATGTGACTCGCACGCACGTGTTTGAGTGTCAAGTGTGCCTCTCTGATCCACCTTAATCGAAACTAGTGACCTGGCAGCCAAAAACAGCAGAGATCCATCCTCAGTAATGCGTTATCATCATGTCTGTCGTCTAAGATATGCCTAACGAGAACCCCTCGTTAGACTTGCATCTGATTGGAGGGGAAAGGGGTCATGCAACCCCCAGACCCCCCACCTCCCCCCATGTTGGTTTGCCATGCCCACAAAACGAAGAATCCTTGAGGTCGTTAGAACAAACCTAGTCTGCCAGTTCAACCCATCTCAAGACCATATCGTCCAACCACAACCTTCAATGAAGTGCCGTTGTCCCATAAGTCGTCTTAGGGGAGATACGTCCCTAATACCTCCCCCCCCATCAGTGTCTCCTGGGAGGCAGCTAGACCCCTTTTTAGTGGGGGGGGGGGGGGGGNGAACGGAGGTGGCGGTTAGACGCCTCATCAAGGTATATTTAGGAGGGATCTACAGCACAGCAGATAACATACAGCCAGCCCTGTGCATTGATGTCGAACCAAATTAGCATTAGGAAAATCATAAAACAGCTTTGAGGGGAAAACAATTAAAGGGCTTAAATTCATATTTTGTCATAATTCAAATGTTTCAGATCCGATCAAATTAATTTCAGTGCTTCATTCATTTCTTTTGGAAACGTATCAGTTAAGCCGAGTCTCTTTATGGGCCTTTCTATATACACTACATGACCCACACTCCAGCAGTGACCTTGGCACAGGAAACAGGGGTCACTCTGCCAACTGTCTGTGCCGCTGTGTGTCTGCCAGGGGCTTTTTAAAGGAGTAGGGTCAAGGCTTTGGGATGCTCGCAACCCCACTGAGTCTTATTGTTAGTGAGAGGACCAATATGGTCGTTGTTTGGTTTCATTTTATTTGGGGAGTGGTTCTCTTAGAATGGAGCTGAGTGTACAGCAACATATCATACACTACATGACCAAAAGTATCTGGACACCTGCTCGTCGAACATCTCATTCCAAAACCATGGGCATTAATATGGAGTTGGTCCCCCCCTTTGCTGCAGTAACGTTCTCGACTCTTCTAGGAAGGCTTTCCACTAGATGTTGGAACATTGCTACGAGGACTTGCTTCCATTCAGCCACAAGAGCATTAGTAAAGTCGGGCACTGATGTTAGTCGATTAGGCCTGCCTCGCAGTCAGCGTTCCAATTCATTCCAAAGGTGTTCGGGGGCATTGTCATGCTGAAAAAGAAAAGGGCCTTCCCCAAACAGTTGCCACAAAGTTAGAAGCACAGAATCATCTAGAATGTAATTGTATGCTGTAGCGTTAGGATTTCCCTTCACAGGAACTAAGGGTCTTAGCTCGAACCATGAAAAACAGCCCCAGACCATTATTCCTGCTCCACCAAGCTTAACAGTTGGCACTATGCATTGGGACAGGTAGCATTCTCCTGCCAAACCCGCCAAACCCAGATTTGTCCGTCAGACTACCAGATGGTGAAGCGTGATTCAAAACTCCAGAGAACGCGTTTCCACTGCTCCAGAGTCCAATGGCTGCGAGCTTTACACAACTCCAGCCGACGCTTGGCATTGCGCATGGTGATCTTAGGCTTGTGTGCGGCTGCTCGGCCATGAAAACCCATTTCATGACGCTCCCAACGAACAGTTCTTGTGCTGACGTTGCTTCCAGAGGTAGTTTGGAACTTGGTAGTGAGTATTGCAACTGAGGACAGACAATTTTAGCACGCTACATGCTTCAGCACATGGCGGTCCCGTTCTGTGAGCTTGTGTGACCTACCACTTTGCGGCTGAGCCGTTGTTGCTCCTAGATGTTTCCACAATACAATAACAACACTTACAGTTGACTGGGGCAGCTCTAGCATGGCAGAAATTTTACAAACTGACTTGTTGGAAAGGTGGCATCATATGACGGTGCCACATTAAAAGTCACTGAGCTCTTCAGTAAGGCCATTCTACTGCCAATGTTTGTCTACGGAGATTGCATGGCTGTGTGCTTGATTTTAATACACCTGTCAGCAATGGGTGTGGCTAAAATAACCGAATCCACTAATTTGAAGAGGTGTCCACATACTGTTCTATATATAGTGTAAATATTAACAGACATAAGCCAATTGATCTCTGGTACAGCATAAACAGAATGAATAACATGACACAAGTGATGGCAGAGTATTGAAAGGTTGAGATAGGGATAAAGCCCTCACTAGGTAAGGCTGGCTCTGTCTCTCCCCTCTCTCTCTCTCCATTCATTCATCCCTCTCCCACTTCTCTTCCTCCTCTCCTCTGCATCAACATATTTTTTCTCTCTCTTCCTCACTCTCCATATATTTTATCTCTCCCTCTTTTTCTCTCCCCACCATTCTCAATCCATCCTACCCTGTCTCTCACCCTTTCTTTCTCTCTCTCTCTCTCTCCTGTTATAGTCCTCCAGTACATGGCAGATTATGTTATGTGATTTGAATTTGTATTCCAGACGCAGAGAGTTAAATCCATATAATCTCCTTTCACATTTAACACATACACAGTCTCTCCACCCTGGTAATCGCACCACCGTGGAGGGCCTCTTTCCCACTCCCCTGGTGTGTGTATGTGTGTGGTTGGGTTAGATCAGGGCCAGGAAAGGGTTAAGGGGGGTCACTGTGTGCATGCGCACAAGTGTGTGTGTGCATACGTGCGTTAGTGTTGGGGGGGGGGTCAGTGATGAGGGGAGTGAGGAGAGGTGACAGTGTGAGTGTGTACACGTGCTTGTGTGCACATAAGTGCATGTGTGTGTGAATGTGTATGTGAGGTCCCTCTCCTATCCAAAATGGAGCAGTTCCTCTGTGTCCAAAAGGTGGAATTTAGGTTGAGTGCAATATATCCTGTATCATGTGCCATATAAAACACAACTCTCTGCTCATGTCCTGAGCGATAGACCATTTCAGCACCATGGACAGGGCCACACTGGCTTTTCAGTCTCACATTTACATTTGAGTCATTTAGCAGACACTCTTATCGAGAACAATTAAGGTTAAGTGCCTTGCTCAAGGGCACATTGACATATTTTTCACCTAGACGGCTGGGGGATTCAAACCAGCGAGCTTTCGGTTACTGACCCAAAGCTCTTAACCACTAGGCTACATGCATATTTGCAAAAAATATTTTACAAATAAATGTTTGAAAAATTGTTAAGAAATGAATCCTTGAATCATTATTGAGCATCCCTGTAATTTTATTTTAAAAACGAAAGACATTCCACAAATAAACAAAAGAAAGCAAACAGGCGACTGTGGATGAGGCGGCTCTTGTGCTGCTGTCCTATTGGTGAATCCAGGTCAGTCACTTGAGCACAGTACAAAACAGAGAGGGCAGTACAGTGGTGCACTGAACTCCCATCATGTAGCACAGATTGTGGCCTGCAGCAGAAAGGCCCATAATAAAGATGTCCATACATATAATCCGCCAGTCGGGATCTGGGGGAGAGAGAGAGCCAGAATGATGTCCCGCCACAGACTGACAGGGTCTGTCAACACAACCATTAGAAAGAAGAAAGAGACCAAGGAAAGAAAAAACAACACCCCAACCCAAAAGTGGATATAGAAGCCCAGTGCCCAATCCCAAATCAAGCCCCTGTGAGATGGATGAATGTAAACAAGATGGCAGAAAATCCACTAAAACCTTCCATAGGGCTACATGAGATGATACAATGTTGCCTTCACCAGGAGGCTGTCAAGACATGCCTAGGGACAGCGGTAAAGGCTAGGGCTAGATTTGGGATTTGGATTAAAAGGGGACGGGGGGCTTTGGGGTCTGAGGATTTGAGCAAGGGGCCAGTCTTTACCCCATTCAACAGGGAGTAATGGTGGAAATAAGGAGGGGAGAGACGACTGAAATAACCCAAATTCTCCCTTTCTTTGTTCTGAGACGTCTAACCCAACATGTAACTCTCCGTTCTTCCATGCCCTCAGGCTGCCCGCCCTTTTCCCTGGCATGGGCAGAAAGGGAGCAGAGTAGAGGAGGAGAGGAGCGAGGGAGGGAGCTAGGCGCACTCATCCATTTTGGAAGCATATTTTCCTTCCTTCTTCAAGCCTGAATGCATTGATTACAACTGGAGAAGGCCATTGTGATTTGGGTGAGTTCCCTGAAACACCACTTCTGTTGGGTGAAGCCTCTTCACTCTGTCTCCTGCTCTTGTTCTGTTGCTGTGACACATTTGACTCAAGCCTCTCCTCCCTCCACACACACACACACACACACACAGACACATCTGCACATTTCCAATTTTTTTCCCCCTTTTGCGGGCAGTATGAAAATGGCATATCAATATGTATGCCACTGAGACAGGGATATTGCCTATGGTGAACGGCTATGCATAATGCAGCTCTTTCTGTCTCAACTACCTTCACACACACACACACACAATCGTCTCTGACACGCATACCATCCCATGCACACAGGTCAATAAATCTCTCTCTCACACATAATAACATGCACACAAGTATACACGTACACATTCTCAGAGGCAAGAATGCGTTCCTGTTATGGGTCTGATGAATCATACAGAATACAATACTTAATATGTTCAGGCAACATAACACTAATGTCATTGCTTTCAGTTACAACACCACAATAGCGTAGTAGTGATGTTGTACAACACATTACGGGACAGCAAGAAGTCCTTATATTTCAGGATCCATGTGTGTAGCTGGTGCGTGAGAGTCAGGCGCAGGAGAGCAGAGATAGTGAATGAAAGCACTTTATTGTGGCACAGTATAAACACTGAATGCAAATTGCGTTACAAAACAAATGCCTACAGGAAAAGGTGCGGCAGCACAAAGTACAACATACCAGTCTGGCGCAAACCAGCCGTAGACGTGCCACTGACAATAAACAATTACACACACAGACATGGGGGAAACCAGAGGGTTAAATACATGACTAGTAATGAGGGAAGGACAACCAGGTGTGTGGGGAAACAAGACAAAACAAATGGAAAATGAAAAGTGGATCAGTGATGGCTAGAAGCCCGGTGACGTCGACCGCCGAACACCGCCCGAACAAGCAGAGGCACCAACTACGGCGGAAGTCGTGACATTATAATATCATTGTGAATGCTATTTGATACCCATTTTGCATACAAAAAAACTGACACTGAAAAGGATAGCGCATTGGCATAACACTGAAATTACCTTGCCGTACGCATGCATGTGCGCACGCACACACACACACACCACAAACCCCCTTCAGTGGAAAAATAGGATCCATTTCAGCATTTGAGGATCCACACTCCCCCTCTTTAAAGGAAAGATTTTCACAGTTGTAAAGTGAGTGTCAGATTTTGGGGGTGTGATTTAATCCTCTATCCTTCCTTCTCACTGAGTCCGAGATAAAGAGAGTGGTAGTAAGCAAGATAGCTAGAGAAAAGAGGGATGCAAACGAGGGAAAAGAAGAGTTGGCCATGTCACTTTAAAGCAGATTAGCCCTACATCTCCTCTCCTCTCCTCTCCTCTCCTCTCCTCTCCTCTCCTCTCCTCTCCTCTCCTCTCCTGGTACAACAGATCTTGTGAAAATGGGGATGACTGTCAAGTCAGAGGCCAAAGAAAAGATGGCCCACTCAACAACAGGTGAGAGAATACCTGTTGAGTTACCAAATTCAATTGGACAATTAGTGTGAATAGGTTGAATCATTTTTTACTTATTATACTGGGTGTTCATTTGTGTTTATATTTTTATATATTTTTTAAGGCATTGGTAAGTTACCCATTGGAAGGGTAGAGGAGTGAAGCAGCACTTGTTATCTATGTCATTTCTCTGTTCTCCCCATATGGTAAAGTTACCCTAGGCCTAAATGATGCGTGCAGGTGAGGAATAGCCTCCGTGGCTTTTCTGTTCACCGGCCAAGTCACCAGCACAAACACTCTACGGTAAAAACAGTCGTTGCTTGCCAGAGCGAGACGAGGGGATGCGAGTTAACACGAGAATGTGGTATTATTGTGGCCGTGCTTCTCAGAGACAAATGACAAGTTCATAGGTTTAAATAGTTATTAAGGAGAAGAGATGGTATAAACTCACAGAGCGAATACCATGACTCTCGGTCGCAACTTGTTGCGGGATAACTCGTGGCTAAGGAGAGGACAGGATAGGTCGAGTCGATATCATTGGAATCAACGTGAGAGACTTCATTTAAAAGTTTATGTTCAATTGAATATGGCGTCAGACAAAATTAAAGAAAAAATACTGTAATGGCACACATGGCGAGGTAGTAGCTTTTCACCAGGACGCAGACGCAGTGCAGTGGTGTACATTAATTCGAGGCAGTCTATTATCTGAATCTGACTCATAAGAAAATTACTACAAGCCCATGCTGCCCTCTCACCTCTCAGTTCGTGTGCCTTTCATTTGATTCCAAAATTACACTGCCGTTTTCCGCCAGACCAGGCCTTGGTTGTAAATCAGACGAGTGCCATAACGGTTGACAAAATACGTCGAGGAGAGCAGAGAGCAACACGCCGTTGTCAGAACTATCTGGCCCAGATTATGGAAACAAACGGCTATCCCATCAAACATAGCACAAAAGATGAGGGAGAAGTGTAGTCCTCTGCTCAATTAACTGATTTACGTTTGTAAATAAGTTGCAAATCAGGCTTTAGTTTCAGTTCAAACTAAAGCCTAATAATTACGCAGCTGGGAAGGGATGCTGATTTGGGTAAAACAAGAAGAGAAACCAATTTTGCACATTTCATCCGGTAAGGGGACTAAGTAAAGAGAAAGAGGTGTGTAAGGGGGACATTACAGAGATGAGAAATTGCCTCAAAATGCAACGAAAGCAATTAAATATTTTGCATAACAAAATGCTTACACATCACACATTAATAAACAATGATTGGCCGAATAATAATAAGAATAATAATAATAATAATAATAATAATAATAATAATAATAATAATTATTATTATTATTATTATTATTATTATTAGTATTATTTTTACAATAATAATATTAATAATAATATAGGTGTATTGGTTTCACATTTTAATTTAGGCAAATGTTCAGAAAATCTGGTTCAGGCAAAATACTATCGCTTCCACCACATACACCACATTGCCTATTTGACGACTGCTCACCCCCCCACACCAGTCATTGAGTCATAGTTATCTCCCCATCAGGCAAGGGAAACGAAATATACATGCATAAAACCCAACTGTTTAGATGTGTCAACTAATCTATTTATATCCCAATCCTATCGTTCATATCGTTCCTATCAATTGAAACTGTACAGTCATTCAGTATTCGTTTTATAGATTGGAAGCCTGTCAGGCTGAACTGGATAAAACCGGAATCAGCAATGAATTGATGAGATAACTATAGTATCTCTCCCTCATTATTTTACAAACCGTAGTCTTGATCAGAATATTGGGTGATTTGAATTTGTGTAGCCATAATAAGGATAAAACATTAGGCTTTAAATATCGCAAATTGATAGTAACATTATTGCGTTAATACATTGCAACATATATGTACAATAGTTGCCATCACCAATAGGCCTGACTGTTTCAGCTGAATAGATGGCACAGATAACATCTTTCCCTGCTGATTTGTTTTGTGTCCCATTACATTTACATAAAATGACAAGCGGGACCAGATCATGACAAAGAAGAATGAGCCCCCCCCGTTTCAAACCAGGGGTTGATGAGTGCTGGTATGGCCGAGACGCATCAATTATGGGACATCTGGTTATTCATATTGCACTCAAATGACTAATTAGCCTACTGGAAACCAACGACAACGAACATTTATATATCTGAGAATATCAAATTATGCAAGGATGTATGGAAGCGATATTCATCAAATTAAGCACAGGGTGTTGTGTGCCGTTCCACAAAAATGAGAACCTTTATCGAGGCGCGGCCGACTCAGGAAAATACGCAGTCCTAATGCATATGCATGTGAGATAATTGGCTAACATTTTTCTCAGATCAAATCTTCTCTTTAAAATTAAAACACACATTAAATCAGATAGTATGTAAATATAAAATTGATTGTTGACAAAAGTGAACGAATAAAGGAAAATAACTACGCTAAATGGAAGTTCGTTTTCGACTGCATTATCTACATCTCTTCATCTCTTCCCTCTCCACTCTTTCCGCTCCACTGCTTAGCTGCACCCCCCACCCCTCCCTCCTTTCACCACACACACACACACACACACACACACACACACACACACACACACACACAGTACGTCTTGTTCAGTCACGGGACAAGGCGATGTGCAGTACATCATCTAAGATGACCCTGTAATCCAATTAAACACAACAAAAACACCACAAAAAGCCCTCGTCACAACAACAGCAGCACCACGCACACACACCACACCATCCCGGACTGTTGGCCTGCAAGGATATAGGCCATGTATTTCAAATGTCTGAAAGGGCACAGAATGAACAGAATAGAGTTAGGGCCTATCTGCATGTGGACCTAAGACTAATTACGTTTTGGACAATTATTTACGTATTTATTTATTATTTATCTATATGTATTTATTTTATATTGGGGTTGTGACTGAATTTGATCGACTGGATTATGTTAAAGTTGCTGAAATGGTTGACAAGCGTTCAATCTGAAGCAATTGTATAATCAAAACCCATATTCAAAACCCTTCCTCTCGACCTGCAGTATTTTTCCATGCAAACCCAATCAGTATGTAGAATCTGGGGCCATAGAAAAGGGAGGATGCATAATTAGACTACCGATAATAACAACTGAGTGTGTCTGCATGCGCTGACCCGTGTCATTCTCAAAAATGAAACAAATTACCAACAGTGGAGACATTATCTGCGTAAAATCCCAGCGTTCAATATCCTCAGCATCGGTTTACACATCTCTTATAAACATTTTTGGCCCTCATTGTGTTTGAACACTCACGCACACGCACACACACACATACATACATACATACTAAAAGGCACGCTCTTCAACAGACATGCACTAATTTGGTGCGCCAAAGAAGCCATGTTAGCAAATGACACATACGCCTGACACCTTCTGTTATCTGTTATGGGACAGAGGAAAGAGAGCAAACAAATGTACATTTGAATGCCCCGCTACTTTTCTGATAAACATCCTACAGCTCAGAGACCCAGTTGGAGTTTGTAGCAGCTTGTAGCTTGCAGTCTTCGCGTCCGCATCTCTTCCTCTCTTGTTGTCGTGTCTCCATATTCATGACAACTCGACATGTTCGTGAATGCAAATGTTATCTCTCCCATCTTAACTGCCATAGACAGCGTTTAGGGGAATATGGACCACACTGCCAATATGTATGTTCTTTCCCAAATAAAGTAAACATATTTATTGATGCAGCTGCGTCCTTGGATTGATCAATACATGTGACGGAAGGGATGGTGGCTGAAAAGTCATTCTAATTGTCATCCTCCATTCTAAGTGTGGTTAAACCGATTATTCCCATCCAAATCAAGCTTTTCATCCAAGTAAAGATAGGCCATTGACTCTAACTGACAAGAAGGAATTTAAAGTTATGACTTTTGTCAATTAGCGCATTTCAACCCAACCTTATTTATTGTAGCACAAATAAACACAAATAGCCTTTATGCGCCCAACTTCAACACTGAATTGGAGAGAGCAATAGTGTGAGTGTCTTTCACGTACCTTCTTGTAAAGAATACAGCAGGAATAAAGTTACCAGCCACATGCCATAAATAGCAGGTATATTTCTCAGGAATTTTGTGCAATCCCGACGAGTGCACGGCGCAGCGTTCGGCCAAGCGAGGCTCCGTGCTGGAGTGGTGAAGATGCTCACCGGCGATCTCTCCAGCCCTAGTCCCAGACTCGCAAGCTCCGAGGAACGGACACTGATCTGGTCCCGCCTCCCGTACCCTCCCATAGCCGGGACCGTCATCCGAGAGGGGCCCTCCCCCGCTATTGTAATGATGCGCCGTGATGGAGAAGTGAGGCAGTGCGTCTACTGTACGAGGACCACACGCACGGAATATGGAGCTCTTTTCTTTGCGCGGGTGGGAGGTGGTTTGTGTACCTGTCTACGTTGTTTATGGGGGGTCAGGTGTATGGTGTCTTGAGGTGTGATATAACAGGTGACTGGAGAGAATCAGCTTCGGTCCGTTAGCTCTTTCTCTGTTAAGGTCCTTGGACCCGCGCACCTGTGGACTTTTGCCGCGCTACCATCTTCACTTCGCGCACAAAGGAGCTCACTCATTCAGTCACTGTATTAGCTTGGCACAATGGTATAGATACATTTACGTTTGGTCTGCTTTATAGGTGTTCTTATTTTTTTTTATTGTGGCTTGGGTAGCCTAATACATGCAAGATTGAGAGACAATTTTGTTTAGTCAGATAAATATGAAGATCGAAGATCTCTCTATTTCTGTCTCACTCCCTCTGGCACAGATGCGGTGCCACACACCGCTCAGCGCGTCCTTAGAGACCGTGCGCAACATTCTTCTGCCGCCCGTTCTCCAAACAAACACACACACACACAATATATATTCTTTTAATGTTTTATTACCATAGTACTTTTTTTAAAAGTAAGGTACATAACAAGTGATGCTTTTTGCTATATTATTTACATTTAGTTGTTGGGACAATTTTTAATCTGCAGTCTGTAGAAGCTTCATGTACTTTTTACTACAAACTATTAACTACAAATGCTAATAAAATGTCTGACTCAATCATTTTCGACATTATCACAAAATAAACATGATACTAAACATGTTGTTGCCAGCAGAGCGTTAGGGTCAACCCGCCCTGGGTAAAGGTCATGGGAAGTGGACCTTAGTGAGTTAGAGGATATTCTGACATGGTTCATAAAACCACATGTTTTCACAGCTTTGCGTTGAACCCCACTAACCCTGAAGACAACGACCCAAGAGCCAGTAACAACATTACATAGGAATTTGTACAAAATGGCACCCTATTCCTTATATAAATCATTACTTTTGACCAGAGCTGCTATTATGGACGCTGGTCAGAAGAAGTGCACTATAAATGAAATAGGGTGCCACTTTAGAGGCACATCTAAAGAGAAACCCATCTATACCTCAGTGGTTCCACTGTAACCTTCTGCATTGGTCCCATCAGTTCCTCCTGAGCGGGCACTATCCATGCCCCCCACACATCTCACCTGTAATCATTGAATAGCTACACAAACTGTAATGTTATTGATTATAGGGTATACGAGGCACAGTCACCAAAAACAAATTAATCCTAATATCTGTCAACCCTCACTCTCCTCCCCTACAGACAGAACAAACCAAAAAAACAAGTTCCAAAACACAGGACCACACCTAGTGACTGTATTTGAAAGGACTGTCTAGAAATCTTCAGGCTACAATGTCACCTAAGGGTCATCTTGAAAGTGTTCTCTGGCTTCCGGTCAGCGTGGATCAGACCCAGAGACTTCAGTAACGTCACTCTTTTAGACAAGGATTTGCAGTGATGGAGGGGAAAGCTTTTGCAGTGGCCACAGAAGAGTAACTTGACTCTTAGTCAAGCCAAATGTAAGGTTGACTTAGTGGGAGAAATAAGAAAGGTATAGTTGTAGAATGAGCTAAATGTGAGCGTACAGTAGCTGTGGTCTCTCCTTTCCACAGAACATCTCCAGTAGTGTAGCAAGCCAGCAACTCTGCATCCTCTCTCCATTATGTAAGTGGAGAGAGAAAGAGACCCTGTTCGCCACCTAACTAGTCCCACGTACAGACAAGTGAGAGCGCACAGACACACACACACACACACACTCACACACACCCTTAGTGTCCATGGCCAAGTAAATACTACAAAATAAAATACATGATTGGCTTGGAGAAATGTAGCCCATATAAATGTACAGTTTGGGCTTCAAATCATCGGACTAGTAAAGCGGAGTGAAGTCTGTCTCCTTCAACCTTCCCTCACCTCTCAACCGGCCTATTAAAACGTCACTGACTCACTTCTAGAAACAGTTGTATCTCCCCACAGTAGTCGTAGACTTCACAATAAACAAAAATCAAGCTCCATTCACAGAAAGAGCCAACCTGCTGTGGGCAATGAGTGACATATAGGCGACAGTATGTTACCATACAGAAAGGCTGTTATCCTCTCTCCTTAGGTCGGACTCTGATCTGACCCTTTCTGACAAGCAGGTTATACTGTACTTCAAGCAGTGATCATCACGAGATGTGACAGTCTAGTAAAATGGCAAGCTCCCAGCCAGCAATGGATATCGCTTTGGACAAGTCAAGCCATCCACGGCGCACCTCATGATTAATCTGCATCACCTCTTTCTCCCTATTCATTTGTTGCCTGGAGATACACAGGCTGAGTGAGGAAAAGAGAGAGGGAAGAAGAGAAAAAGAGGTTGAGAGAGTAAAAGGACAACAAGGACAGAGCGAGCAGCTGAGACAGAGTTAGAGAGAAAGAAAAGAATGAAAGAGGGAGGGAGAGAGAGAGAAAGGGAGTGATGAGGAAGGTGGGTGAATGCTAATGCTAATCCTCAGCCAATCAGAGGGCCCCTCAGGCCATGACTACATGCTAGGATCATATTAGTGCTAATGTATCTGGTACTAACGCACAGCCCCAGCCCCCATGGAGTCCGCAAGGTCACCACAGGGGGGGGGGGGGGGGGGGGGGGGGATAGGTGGAGGGGAACACACCACATCACTGGTCCACTGGGTCAGTTAGGCCTGAGGGTTGGGATGGGGGTCAACTCCAGGAGGCGGAGGGGAAGGCAACAACATGGACACTGGATAATAAAATGTTGTGAAGGGACAACTAAAATAACAAAAATGGTGACTATGGTGGACAAGTAGTAAGGCTGCCTTGAGCACTTCCACATCTCTACCACCTCCCAGCTCTAGCC
Source organism: Hucho hucho (assembly GCA_003317085.1). Taxonomy (NCBI): domain Eukaryota; kingdom Metazoa; phylum Chordata; class Actinopteri; order Salmoniformes; family Salmonidae; genus Hucho; species Hucho hucho. Next base: position 70,008 of record QNTS01002013.1, read on the forward strand.
AGGCTCCAGCTCCCCCAGACAGTGTGTCTGCCTGCTACAGATCTCTCCATGCTCCAGTGAGTAGAACGCCTCGCCGTGTGTGTTCTGGGCTGGATTAGATTCATCTGCATTAGACTAATGTGAATCTCAGAACTGTGCCTGGCTGCCGCAGCACATTCAAGGAAGGCACCAGCATGTACGCATTTAACTGAGTGTTTTTAGATATAGAAGTGTTGTATGTTCGCACAGCAATGTGTGTGTGTGTGTATGCAGGAACACAGAGGAGCAGAGAATTTTTCTGGTACCTCTCCCTACAGCCAACTGTGTGGGGTGTGTTGGTGTGTGGGGGGGTTGCTGACGTGAGACATCAGGGGTGTTAATTTATTCAAATGAGCCAGAGAGGATAACAAGAGGAGGGAGAATGAGGAAGGGGGGGCTACCTAGTCCTTTTGGATGCTTGTCTCTCTCATCATTTCTCTCTCACTCTCTCTTCTCCCTCCCTTGTTTTTCTGTGTGTATACATTAGAGAATCTCTGCATGAGACAGAGGGAATGATGAAAGGGAGATGGGGGGGGTAGAGATGATGAGATTGAAAAAGGAAACAGGAAACAGAGATGGCGACCGATGCAAATGATTAGCAGCGCACATTGAAAGTCCCTGAGGCTAACCACAGCACACAGACAAAAACACAATGTTCAAGTACTGTCCAAACCACATTCAATATGGCAGCCATTTAAGCAAATCTCTGTGGCTCCAATATGGATCCAGTCCATTGCAGTGAATGACATCCTAGAAACACACTTCACTCCATATCTATTAGAATTCTCAAATGTGTCTTAGATATGGGAATTCTACTATATAGTCTCTAATAAAGATAGAGAAAATATTGACAGGAAGATGGGCACTGAAGATGTTTCTCTATAACGGTCCAGTTGAGAATATGGATCAGAGATATCTGGTGACACCTAGTGGTGAAGAGGCTGTGTCCATCACATCTGGACACGGACACAGCATCTTCTTCCTGCCAGGTTCACAAAAACATAATGACCCGGTCCAATATCAGCCCATAATCCCATCCCAGAGCCACTACCCATTCTATATCGTGGCCTCTTTGAAGTCGCCGTCGCGGAGGCCACAGAGCACTTTAATAAGATGGAGGGAAGAGAGCTATCTAAGCACCTTCCTCTAGCAAGAGCGGCGTCCCTTCAATGAGACTCGGCCCCCCCATGATTCCGACCTCATCACTGTCCCGACTCGGAGCATCAGCACGTCGTGGTGCCCGCCGACAGGTGACCACCAGCGACACACCTCCACTCCTGCCCCGGAGCCACCCAAGGGGCGGCGGACAGGGCCACAGACAGGGCCACCTTTCCTACAGAATGCTCGTGGGCTTCGCGCTTTCCCTCTATCAGAGGATTATTTGGAATGGCGTCGAAGCTGTACTCTGCCCACCTGGTTAGACCAGACGTTGAGACGGGGTTACGCCATTCAATTTCACTGCCCCCCTCCACCCTTTATGGGGGTTGTGGAAACGGTTTCTTGTTAACAAACTATAGTTTTGACAGGTCGGTTACACAGGTCATTTTTCCAACAATTGTTTACAGACAGATCACAGACTTATAATTCACTGTATCACAATTCCAGTGGGTCAGAAGTTTACATACACTAAATTGACTTTAAACAGCTTGGAAAATTCCGGAAAATTATGATATGACTGTAGAAGCTTCTGATAGGCTAAATTACATCATTTGAGTCAATTGGAGGTGTACCTGTGAATGTATTTCAAGGCCTACCTTCAAACTAAGTGCCTCTTTGCTTGACACCATGGGAAAATCAAAAGAAATCAGCCAAGACCTCATAAAAACAATTGTAGACCTCCACAAGTCTGGTTCGTCCTTGGGAGCAATTTCCAAATGCCTGAAGGTACCACATTCATCTGTACAAACAATAATACGCAAGTATAAACACCATGGGACCACACAGCAGTCATGCCGCTCAGGAAGGAGACACGTTCTGTCTCCTAGAGATGAACGTACTTTGGTGCGAAAACTGCAAATCAATCCCAGAACAACAGCAAATGACCTTGTGAAGATGCTGGAGGAAACAGGTACAAAAGTATCTATATCCACAGTAAAACGAGCCCTATATCGACATAACCTGAAAGGCCGCTCAGCAAGGAAGAAGCCACTGCTCCAAAACCACCATAAAAAAGCCAGACAACGGTTTGCAACTGCACATGGGGACAAAGATCGTAGTTTTTGGAGAAATGTCCTCTGGTCTGATGAAACAAAAATAGAACTGTTTGACCATAAGGACCATCGTTATGTTTGGAGGAGAAAGGGGGAGGCTTGCAAGCCGAAGAACACCATCCCAACCGTGAAGCACGGGGGTGGCAGAATCATGTTGTGGGGGTGCTTTGCTGCAGGAGGGACTGGTGCACTTCCCAAAATAGATGGCATCATGAGGAAGGAAACTTATGTGGATATGTCGAAGCAACATCTCAAGACATCAGTCAAGAAGTTAAAGCTTGATCACAAATGGGTCTTCCAAATGGACAATGACCCCAAGAATACTTCCAAAGTTGTGGAAAATGGCTTAAGGACAACAAAGTCAAGGTATTGGAGTGGCCATCACAAAGCCCTCGACTCATAGAACTAGACTTACAGTACATACCCAGTAACTATCGTTCTATGTCATCATATCTGAATGTTCTGGATGATGCTACACTATATGATGACCATAACTAACTAGCCTTTCACAAGGGTATTTGGGTCCTGACATATTGCTTACACCCATAGCTGTTCAGTCCTTTCAGATCTGCTAATTTCAGGACAGAATGAGTGAGGGAAATGGGCTTGGGGTTAAAAGCCCTGAATGGAACCAGTGTGGTATAATTTTTGTCTACTTTGTCTTTTTTCCTACCCCAGTAGAAAACTCTCTCTATCTATCTGGGTGTTTGTGTGTGTGTGAGCGTGAGAGGGCATGTAGAGCAGACTTTTCATTTTGACCCCCATGCTCAGATCTTATCACTTTCCCACGCTTCACACTCCCCACACCCACACACTGACACCCACACAGTAAATAAGGAGCTTTATCACCTTGACAGGTTAAACAAGCGTGTTTAACTGGCTTTAAATAGTGGAAAACAACACACTCCTGTCAGGGTTCGTGTGTAGCTGGTGCATGAAGAGTCAGGCGCAGGAGAACAGGACTGAGTGAGCACTTTACTCAAAGAACCAAACAAACAAACTCTAACCGCGTAATACAACAACACTTTGCCAAACGCAAAACAAGCGAGGCAGAAAATATAACGCACCAGCCGGAACGAAAATGGCTGAACAATAAACAATCACACACAAATACATGGGGGAAAACGGAGGGTTAAATACACAACATATAATGATGGGGAATGCAAACCAGGTGTGTGAAAAACAAGACAGTACAAATGGAAAATGAAAAGTGGATCGGTGATGATTAGAAGACCGGTCTGCGCGCCGACACCGTCCTCGGGCCAACCTGGAGGACGAGGCGCAGGGCGATCCGGCCGGAGACGGTGGAGCGCGGCCTGCTGGAGGTGACCATGGGCGGCTTCCCAGGTCTCCTCCGCGCGCCTGAACCAATCGTCTACCACAGGAGCATTGGTCTGACTCTGATGCCATGGTGCCAGAACCGGCTGGTACCCCAATACACACTGAAAGGGGGAGAGGTTAGTGGAGGAGTGGCAGAGCGAGTTCTGTGCCATTTCTGCCCAGGTCACGAACGCCGCCCACTCCCCCGGCTGGTCCTGGCAATAGGACCGCAGAAACCTGCCCACATCCTGGTTCACTCTTTCCACCTGCCCATTACTTTCGGGGTGGAAACTCGAGGTAAGGCTGAACGAGACCCCCAGACATTCCATGAACGCCCTCCAGACTCTCGAAGTGAACTGGGAACCCCGATCAGACACTATATCCTCAGGCACCCCGTAGTGCACGGAAGAAGTGTGTAAACAAGGCCTCCACAGTTTGTAGGGCCATAGGAAGACCGGGCATAGGAATGAGACGACAGGACTTAGAGAAACGATCCACAATGACCAGGATCGTGGTGTTTCCCTGTGAGGGAGGAAGATCCGTTCGAAAATCCACCGACAGGTGTGACCAAGGCCGCTGTGGAACTGGTAAGGGATGTAGCTTACCTCTGGGCAGGTGTCTAGGAGCCTTACACTGAGCGCACACCGAGCAGGAGGAAACATAAACCCTCACGTCCCGAGCCAAGGTGGGCCACCAGAACTTCCCTGTCAGACATCACACCGTCCGCCAGATCCCTGGATGACCAGAGGAGGGTGATGTGTGGGCCCAATAGATCAACTGGTCACGGACAACAGACGGAATGTACTGACGCCCGACGGGACACTGGAGTGGAGCGGGCTCTGTACGCAACGCCTGCTCTATGTCCGCGTCCAGCTCCCACACGACCGGTGCTACCAGGCAGGAAGCCGGGAGAATGGGAGTCTGATCCATGGACCGCTCCTCTGTGTCATACAGTCAGAACAGTGCGTCTGCCTTCACTTTCCGGGAACCTGGTCTGTAAGATAGGGTAAACACAAAACGGGTAAAGAACCTGGCCCACCTTGCCTGACGAGGATTCAGTCTCCTAGCTGCCCGGATGTACTCCAGGTTGCGGTGGTCAGTCCAGATGAGGAAAGGGGGTTTAGCCCCCTCAAGCCAATGTCTCCACGCCTTCAAAGCCTTAACCACAGCCAACAACTCCAGGTCTCCCACATCATATTTCCGCTCCGCCGGGCTGAGCTTCTTCAAAGAAGAAAGCACAGGGGCGGAGCTTCGGTGGCGTGCCCGAGCGCTGAGAGAGAACGGCTCCGATCCCAGCCATCGAACGCGTCCACCTCCACTATGAATGCCAAAGAGGGATCCGGATGGGCCAGCATGGGAGCTGAGGTAAACAGAGCTCTTAGGTGCCCAAAAGCCCTGTCCGCCTCAACCGACCACTGCAGACGTACAGGACCCCCCTTCAGCAGTGAGGTAATGGGAGCAGCCACCTGGCCAAAACCCCAGATAAATCTCCGGTAGTAATTGGCAAACCCTAAAAATCGCTGCACCTCCTTTACCGTGGTGGGAGTCGGCCAATTACGCACAGCTGCAATGCGATCACTCTCCATCTCCACCCCTGATGTGGAAATGCGATACCCTAGGAAGGAGATGGCCTGCTGAAAGAACAGGCATTTCTCTGCCTTGACGTACAGGTCATGCTCCAACAGTCGTCCAAGTACCTTGCGCACCAAAGGACACATGCTCGGCGCGTGTAGCGGAGTATATCAGAATGTCATCGATATACACCACTACACACTGCCCGTGCAGGTCCCTGAAAATCTCGTCTACAAAGGATTGGAAAACTGATAGAGCATTCATCAACCCGTATGGCATGACATGGTACTCATAATGACCTGAGGTGGTACTAAACGCTGTCTTCCACTTGTCACCCTCCCAGATACGCACCAGGTTGTACGCACTCTTGAGATCCAGTTTAGTGAAGCGTCCCGTGCATTGACTCAATCGCCATGGCGATAAGAGGTAGCGGGTAGCTGTACCTCACAGTGATTTGATTGAGACCTCTATAGTCAGTGCACGGGCGCAGACCTCCATCCTTCTTCTTCACAAAAAATTAACTTGAGGAGGCGGGTGAAGTGGACGACCGAATGTACCCCTGAGACATATGTCTCCATAGCCACCGTCTCTGCCTGTGACAGGGGATACACGTGACTCCTAGGAAGTGCAGCGTCTACCAGGAGATTTATCGCACAATCCCCCCGTCGATGGGGTGGTAATTGAGTTGCCTTCCGTTTACAGAAGGTGAGAGCCAAATCGGCATATTCTGGGGGGATGTGCACGGTCGAGACCTGGTCTGGACTTTCCACCGTGGTAGCACCAATGGAAACTCCTACACACCTCCCCGAGCACTCTTGCGACCAAACCGTGAGAGCCCTCTGTTGCCAGGAAATGGTGGGGTTATGACGAGCCAACCAGGGAAGGCCTAGTACCACGGGAAACGCAGGAGAATCAATGAGAAAGAGACTGATTCTCTCCTTGTGACCCCCTGCATCTCCATGGAAAGGGAGATGGTGGCTTCCTTGATTAGCCCGAACCCTAATGGTCTACTATCCAGAGCGTGAACCAGGAAAGATCTAACCACAGGAATAATGGGGATCCCTAAACTAAGAGCTAATGCTCTGTCGATAAAACTCCCAGCTGCACCTGAATCGACGAGCGCCTTATGCTGGGAATGCAGGGAAAACTCAGGGAAACAAACAGGTACAAACAGGTGAACAACAGAGGACTCTGGATGAGAGTGATGCAGACTCACCTGGGGTGACGCCAGAGTGCCCTGCTTGCTGCATCGACTCCCAGAAGGACCAACCCGGCACCGACCGGCAGTGTGTCCTCTGCGGCCACAGATGGTGCACGTGAAGGCCCCTCCTCCAGCCTCCCTACGCGCAGCCCCTCCCAACTCCACGGTGCACAACTGAGCAAAAGGACAAGTACATTAGAGTGTCTAGTTTGAGAAACAGACACCTCACAAGTCCTCAACTGGCAGCCTCATTAAATAGTACCCGCAAAACACCAGTCTCAACGTCAACAGTGAAGAGGCGACTCCGTGATGTTGGCCTTCTAGGATGAGTTGCAAAGATAAAGTCATATCTCAGACTGGCCAATAAAAAGAAAAGATTAAGATGGGCAAAAGAACACAGACACTGGACAGAGATATGGCTTTTTCTTTTTTAAATTAGGCACTCATTCCGAATGGTCAAGGTAAGGGTTATGATTTGGGATTGGGTTAAAACATTAGGTTTAGGCACTCATTCCGAATGGTTAAGGAAGGGTTAAAGATTGGGATAGGATTATAACAAAAAAAATTAACACCAGTATCCACGACTGAGATCAAACATGCAACCTTCTGATCCAGAGTCATGGGATTACTAGTGTAATGGGATTCCGCCCATCCTCATCAACATCCACAACGACCTAGTAAAACCTAATTCTACTTGATGGTAATAGCGCTCACTGTTGACCCTAGTGGCCGGTTTTGAAGGTATTTCCCGACGTCCTCAGGACATCCAATTTCGACGTCAATCTTAAACGATCTCCCAGCTGATTCTTCAGATCTGTAAATTACATTAGAGCCTACAATATTACTGTTTGACAGTTTTGACACGGCTTGTTTTCTTACTCAAATAATGATTTAGTTGTTCTGGTATTGTTGTTCTACCTCAGTTTCAAATCCCTGCCGTGTTTTGCGATATAACCTATTCAACTGCAAACTTGTTGACATGGTCATAATCTGATATATACTGTACACACAGAGGCTGGCAGTTAGGCCACCTATCTTACCTGTGTGAACAATAACTGACCTGCCCTCTCACACAACCCAGCACCTGTCCACAGTGTTTTCAGGTCTGTGAGCACACACACAGAAGTAGAAATTTTATTAGGACAGGGAACAATCTGATAGATTGCCTTTCATGCTTACCTTAACTGAAGTCCTTGTACAAAGCAAGGCAGGTGCAGCAGGGAGAGCAAACCTGTCAAAGCATTTGTTTTACGGAAGCACTTTTGTCAACGTCCACTGTCCTCCAAGAGTTTTGCTGGATTTCCTCTTCACATCACAGCTATGTAGGCCTAATATTCCCTTTTAGGTGGTGGTCCAAAGCTGGACATTTTTAAGTTGATCAATCCCTGTCGAGGGAGGAGCTGATTTTTGTTGTATATGACAGCAAAACATTCTTTGACCATGACATTTGTTGGCACCTTCAACTCATGCACATTTTCTCATAAAAAGTATATTTCAACCAGTGGCGGTCAGTGCCGTTTAAGATGAGGGAAGACATTTTTTTTGTTCTTAATGAGCATGGCCTTATTTCTATTACAGCATATGGATGACTGTCATTCATATTCCATTCACCCAGCTCAATGTAACATCGATAGGTTTAGGCTACTACATGATACTTGAATTTTCCCTATACCCATCATGAGGTTGCTACAACCTAGCCTATGAATGAAAGTTTACAACGTAGGTACACACAGGGCTAGAGAAAAATTTGAGGTGACAGTGACACATGGACAGACAGTGACACATTCAATACCACCTTGCACACTCTTGCCTGCATCTAACTGATATAGGTTGTAATCATTAGTCCAACAGTTGAAAACGAGAGATTCAATTGGACAAATACAGGTATGTTTATCCCTGTTTTGTTCCATTTAAGAAAAGTTTTTCAACAGAATTGGCGGAATGAATACACCGCTGATCACGCATAAACATAGTTCACTTTCATAACAGCCATGTTGTATTCCTTCTCGCATCTATGCGCTCTCCTCCTCTCACCTTTTCCCTTTGTAGCTTGTGGACGTCAACTCACAACACATCAGATTTGCCGAAATGCTAAACTTGTAACCAATCAGAACTCCCATACATATCCCTTGCTATGATGGCCTCTGCTTATATCTTATATTTAAACAGCCTGATGTGAAATGCAAGATGCTATAACCCTAGGTTATATTACTGCAACATTCAAAACAATTTATCTAAAATGCAGCCATACACATCAACAACCGTCGTTTTTACATAGCTTAATAACACAAGATAGATATGGGTCTCACCAGACTACAACATATGTGTCTAGTGAATCCTAATATACAAATTAACCCGTGGCCTGGGGTGGTCTAACTAGTTAGGGAGCAGCAGCATTTTTCTGAGTTTTGGTGGAAAATGTAGGAAATGCAGCCAGCTGTGTTCTGTTCAATCTAGGCTTGCTAGCCAGCCAAGTTATTTTTGCATTCTGCATGCAGCGTCTGTTAACCTAGCTAACATTAGCTAACTTTCTCTTGCCACTTTCCCTTCTCCTATTGTGTTTCACCACTGAGGTTGGTGTTACAAAATAAAATTTGTGGCTACGTTATTCTACTCTTAACGCTTGTGTGGTGTTCATGTTTTTGTTTTTCACCCAATGGTCGCAGGTCTGATGGACCCACAACATTGTTGGGTATTTAAAACAATACAGCCATAAAAATGTACGTAAAAATACTTAATACTTAGATGTTGACATATCAATTACAAGCAATTTAGAGAGTATACATGCTTAATATTTGACATTTACCTCTATTAGATCACATTCATCAATAAAAGCACTATTCATTTTTTTATGTGATTTTTGTTAACAAAAATCTATTATAATCAAGACATGGGTGGACAAAATCATGTTTGTCTTGAACAAATATAAATTAAATAAGGTTTTCATCACTATTGACGTTTATTGCTTTGAACTGAACAAATTGGAAGGACAAATTTTACATACAGTAATTTACGGAAATTATAAATGAGCCCCATTGAACACAAATTAAGGCCCGTCTACAAACAAAATGAGGGACAGAGTTGTACTGTATTTGTGTGTTGCAAATGTATTTCTTGCACTTTATGCATGTGCATTGTGTCTTTGTAGTCCTTCTTGGGTCCACACACATCGCAGTGCTTCTTCTTGTTGCTACCCGCTGCAATATAGAATGATGAAATCACTTTGTTCAGGAATTTTCTCACTCACTCACATATATAGTTACAGCAGGCCAAGGTAGGAGAGTCAGACACATACACATGCAACATCATCACTCACACTTACTTCCGATATTGGAGTTGTTGGTTCTGTGGTTCCGGCCGATGGGGCACCTCTATCCTGCTCCTGAATCCCTCCTCACGATGGCTGCAGAAGCTGGGGTCCTTGGGATATGTTGCCTCGTCTGGATTTGAGTTCTTACCAATGCCTTGCCCAGCTCCTCGAGAAAGAGCAGTCTCCTCTGGAGCATCCCTCTGTTCCAATCTGGGTTCAACGCCATCCAGATGACAAACGCCTTGTACGCCTAGATGTCCAAGATGTTGAAGAAAATCAGTGGCCAGCGTAGGGTTCTTCTTTTGCAGCTGTTGCCAGTCACCAGCTTGTCTAAATTGTCCAACCCTCTTTTTGTGGCATTGTAATCCATTATGATTTCTGGTTTTTGATATTCCTGGCCACAGATTCTCCCATCCCTATGCAGCGTACTCATGAGTGCCACATTTTTGCCTTTCTTTGGCACGTAGGACACTAGGGACATGTCGGCTGTGAACACAAACTTAGAGGAATTTATAGGCCTTTTCCGTGTATTCAACAGCTGAGGTGGGAGCTCTGGCTTGTTTTTTCGTACTGTTCCTACCATCGTCAGCTTCCTCTTGAGGAGCTCCTGTCCCAGCTTGTGCGAAGTAAAAAAGTTATCGCATGTGATGTTGTGGTCACTGAGTCCTTGTGTTATGTCCAGGACAACCCGCATTCCTTGGTTCTTCTCAGGGGCTCCTCCATCTGGCTTCCCCGTATACACTTGGAAGTTCCACGCATATGATGAAGCAGGATCACAGGCAGCCCAGATCAAGTCTAGGTCCACAGCTTCTACCCCCAAGCCATAAGACTCCTGAACATCTAATCAAATGGCTACCCGGACTATTTGCATTGTCCCCACCCCACCCCCCATTTTTACGCTGCTGCTACTCTCTGTTTATTATCCATGCATAGTCACTTTACCTCTACCTTCATGTACATTTTACCTCAATTACCTCGACTAACCAGTGGCCCTCGGTACCCCCTGTATATAGCCTTGCTACTGTTATTTTGTGGTTGCTCCTTAATTATTTATATTTTTATTTTTATAGCTTCATTTTATTTTAGCAGATGCTTTCTTAACACTTTCTTTTAATAAAACTGCATTGTTGTTTAAGGGCTTGTAAGTAAGCATTTCACTGTAAGGTCTACACCTGTTGTATTCTCGGCGCATGTGACAAATACAATTTGATTTGATCTTGATTCCATATTTTGGGGTTTAGACGGTATGTACTGCCTGAAGGAGCAGCGGCCCCTAAATGGCATAAGCTGCTCATCAACAGTAACGTTGGGCCCAGGGTTGTAGAACAGGGGAAGGCGATCCACCCACTTGTCCCACACTGACCTGATTGCAAGAAAAATTCCAAGATGGCGTAGCAGTCAGATGTCTTTTTGTCCTCGTCTTGTCGTGTCCCATGTATATATCTTTTTATATGTGTTTTCTTTGCATATATTTATTATATTCTTCTTAAAAACTCTTAGGGCTAGGGGGCAGTGTTCGGAAATACGGAGAGTCTGACGTCCCCAAAGTAAACTGCCTGTTACTCAGAAGCTAGTTGGTAGTATTGGATAGAAAACACTCTGAAGTTTCTAAAACTGTTAAAATAATGTCTGTGAGTATAACGGAACTGATATGGAGGTCACCGTCTTTCCATTGACTCCCTATTGACTATACATGACAATAGCTCCCAGATTGCAGTTTCTATGACTTCCATCAGATGTCAACAGTCTTAAAGACATGGTTTCAGGTTTGTTTTTTGAAAAACGAACAAGAAATTGTAGTTTAGGACACTAGTGTTTTGGCGCACGTGAAAGGGTGCGCGCTCGACGTTATTTCTCTTCCCTATTGAACATACTATTCTCCGTCTGAAATATTATTGTTTTTTTAGATATTAGACAACCTGAGGATTAATTAGAAACATCGTTTGACTTGTTTGGATGAACTTTACTGGTAACTTTTTGGATTCCTTTGTCTGCATGTTGAACGAATGGATTACAGAACTCAATGACGCCAACTAAACAGACTTTTTGGGATATAAAGAAGGACTTTATCAAACAAAACAACCATTCTTTGTGTAGCTGGGACCCTTGGGATTGCAAACAGAGGAATATCTTCAAAGGTAAGTGATTTCTTTTATCGCTATTTTAGATTTTTGTGACGCCTGTACTGGTTTGAAAAATATGTTGTTTTGGGGCGCTGTCCTCAGACAATCGAATGTTATGCTTTCGCCGTAAAGCCTTTTTGAAATCGGAAAACACAGTTTGATTACCAAGATTCTAAGATGTTGAATGATGTAAGACTTGTATTTTCATGAATGTTTAATATGGCGATTTATTTATTTGAATTTGGCGCTCTGCAATTTCACCGGAGGTGTCGAAAGTGATCCCGCTTGCGGGATCCAATCCGTAAGAGGTTTTTAACCTCAACTTCAACAACATACTCTCCTGCAATCCGCCTCACCCAATGTAGTATGGACCTGCTATTTCTTTACTTCTGAACCGGAACCTCAAAAGAAGCTAGCCAGCTAACTAAATCAAATCAAATCTTATTTGTCACATACACATGGTTAGCAGATGTTAATGCGAATGTAGCGAAATGCTTGTGCTTCTAGTTCCGACCATGCAGTAGTATCTAACAAGTAATCTAACAAATTCACAACAACTACCTTATACACACAAGAGTAAAGGAATGAATACGAGTATGTACATATAAATATATGGTTGAGCGATGGCTGATCGGCGTAGGCAAGATGCAGTAGATGGTATGGAGTACAGTATAAACATATGAGATGAGTAATGTAGGATATGTAAACATTATATAAATGGCATCGTTTAAAGTGGCTAGTGATACATTTATTTCATCCAATTATAATTATTAAAGTGGCTAGAGATTTGAGTTGATGGCCGAACGGCATAGGCAAGATTCAGTAGATGGTTTAGAGTACAGTGTATACATTTGATATGAGTAATGTTGGATATGTAAACATTATACACAAAATTGTTTAAAGTGGCTAGTGATACATTTGTTACATCCAATTCCTATTTTTAATGTGGCTAGAGATTTAAGTCAGTATGTTGGCAGCAGCCACTCAATGTTAGTGATGGCTGTTTAACAGTCTGATGGCCTTGAGGTAGAAGCTGTTTTTCAGTCTCTCGGTCCCAGCTTTGATGCACCTGTACTGACCTCGCCTCCATATCTTCGGATTCCTACCGCAAGCTCTGAACCTTTTTCACCTGGATCATCGCAGCTAGCTAGCTGCTATCTGAGTAGCCACTCCTGGCTAACATCTCTGTCCCGACGCAATAACCAATTTGCCTGGAGCTAGCCCTGCTAGGCCCATCTCCCGGCTAGCCGAAGAGGTCCATCAGCCACTCCTTGGGCTACAATGCCTATTTTGGCAGTCAGCCTGGACAACCGCTGACCCATCACGACTGGACTACCGACGTAATTCGCCCGAGGCGGTTTATCAATTGGCTCCTCCGTCGCGACGTCCCCTGAACGCCTATCTGCTAGCCTGCTAGCCTGCTAGCCGTGGCCTGTTAGCTGTTTAGAGCATATCGGACTGTTAGCTAAAGAGGCCCATCAGACAAATTCTTTGGCCACTATACCTATTCTGCCAATTGGCTTGGACCCTTTTACCACACAGAGCCCTGCTAATCCACGACGACTGGTCTGCAGACGTAACAGTACGAGGGGGCTACAACAGACTTTCTTCCATCGCGACATCCCTCTAAGGCCCTTCTGCTAGCTTGCTAGCCCCGGCCCGCTAACTTCACAAATCGCCATGTCTCCGGGCCGAGCCACTCACTGGACCCCTATGATCACTCGGCTACGCATGCCTCTCCCTAATGTCAATATTCCTTGTCCATTGCTGTCTTGGTTAGTAATTATTGCCTTATTTCACTGTAGAGCATCTAGCCCTGCTCAATATGCCTTAGTTAACCCTTTAGTTCCACCTCCCACACGTGCGGTGACCTCACCTGGTTTAAATTATGTTTTTAGGGACATTATCTCTCTCATCGTCACTCAGTGCATAGGTTTACCTCCACTGTATTCACATCCTACCATACCTTTGTCTGTACATTATACCTTTAATCTATTCTACGGTGCCCAGAAACCTGTTCCTTTTACTTTCTGTTCCGAACGTACTAGACGACCAGTTCTTATAGCCTTTAGCCGTACCCATTTCCTACTCTTCCTCTGTTCATGTGGAGGTTAATCGCTCCACTCCCATTCCCAAGGCGCTCTCATTTGTTGACTTCTTTAACCGTAAAAGCCTTGGTTTCATGCATGTTAACATTAGAAGCCTCCTTCCTAAGTTTGTTTATTCACTGCCTTAGCACACTCTGCCAACCCGGATGTCCTAGCTGTGTCTGAATCCTAGCTTAGGAAGACTACCAAAATGTTCATCCCTAACTATAACATTTTCCGACAAGATAGAACTGCCAAAGGGGGCGGAGTTGCAATCTACTGTTTTACAATCTAGGTCTGTGCCCAAACAACTTGAGCTCCTACTTAAAAAAATCCACCTTTCCAGAAACAAGTCTCTCACCGTTGCCGCTTGCTATAGACCACCTTCTGCCCCCAGCTGTGCCCTGGACACCATATGTGAATTGATTGCCACCCATCTTTCTTCAGTGCGCATGCTGTTAGGTGACCTAAACTGGGACATGCTTAAGGAAGAGTGTTTTTAATACTGATGTTAACCTTTCTGGTTATAATCTTTTTCGGCAAGACAGATCTTCCAAAGGTGGTGGAGTGGCAATCTTTACCAAGGATCACCTTCAGTGCTCGGTTGTCTCCATCAAGTCTGTCCCCAAACAATTAGATGTTCTGGTTCTAAGCATTAAACTTTCAAATAGCTCTTTGTTGACTGTTGCTGGGTGCTATCGTCCTCCATCATCACCGGCCTGTACCTTACCTGCCCTGACCTCTCTCCTGGCCCCTTACACTAAGTCTGAATTTGTCCTGCTAGGTGACCTAAACTGGGACATGCTTAAACCACCTGACTAAGTTCTAAAGCAATGGGACTCCCTAAATCTTTCTCAGATTATTGCTAATCCCACAAGGTATGACTCCAAACACCCAGAAAAGGCTGATTAATCCTGATAGGTAAATTAATCCTGATAGGTATCAGTCTGGTGTTTTCTGTAATGACCTTGGTGATCACTGTTTTTTTGTCATAGACGCTTGCTAAAAAACGTCATTCATGAAATGGCCTCTGTGAAATGGTATAGAATCATCTTGATCCCCTCTGTCGAAGACGCTTGGACCTTCTTTTTTTATATTTTCAGTGGTTAATTGTTAATTAACCTATTAGGGCTAGGGGGCAGTGTTCGGAATTTCGGAGAGTCTGGCGTGCCCAATGTTAACTGCCTGTTACTCAGGCCCAGAAGCTAGGATATGCATATAATTGATTAATTAATATAATTAATTATAATAGATTTGGATAGAACTCTGAAGTTTCTAAAACTGTTAAAATAATGTAGGGGGGGAAACAGAACTGATACAGCAGGCGAAAACCTGAGGAGAATCCATAACTGACTTGCCAAGTAAAATAAAGGTTAAATAAAATAAAATAAAACCCATTCAATCCTCGTGAAAGCCTTTTGCATCCAAATCTAGTCTTATATTATTCAAGGATGTCATTAGAATAATGAAGATGAGGACAATTAAACTTATTTCATTTAAATGTTGAAAGCGAAGAAGGAACGAAGCAACATTAGAGAGAGAAAGAGGAGGTACACTAATAGCATCAGGGGAAATATGTGTTTTGAAAAATGTCAATCAAATTCGCTAGCCTGTACTTGTAACTTTGTAGGCTGCATGTGCTGCACCAGAATTGCATGTTCTCTCCCTGCTTTATCATGGTTTGAACGAGGTGCGTAATTCCAGTCCTTATAATACAGGATGATTGTTTCATTTATTTACCCAAGAGAGCATACCAACATCTATGGGCTTTTATGCTTTTCTGTTGTGCAGAATGTGCAGTAGCCTATACAGTGCATTTCGAAAGTATTCAGACCCCTTCACTTTTTCCACATTTGTTACGTTACAGACTTATTCAAAAATGTATTAAATATTTTTTTCCCTCATCAATCTACACACAATACCCCTTAATGACAAAGCAAAAACAGGTTTTCAGATTTTTTTTCAAATGTATAAAAAATAAAAAACAGATAACTATTCAGACACTTCGCTATGAGACTCTAAATTGAGCTCAGGTGCATCCTGTTTCCAGTGATCTACAACTTCAATTGATTGGACATGACAGGCACACACCTGTATATATAAGGTCCCACAGTTGGCAGTGCATGTCAGAGCAAAAACCAAGCCATGAGGTTGAAAGTATTATCCTTAGCGCTCCGAGACAATATTGTGTCAAGGCACATATCTGGGGAAGGGTACCAAAAAATGTCTGCAGCATCGAAGGTCCCCAAGAACACAATGGCCTTCATCATTCTTAAGGATCGGGCCCCTTTTAAAAAAATGCCTAAAATGACCTACCCAAATCTAACTGCCTGTAGCTCAGGCCCTGAAGCAAGGATATGCATTTTCTTGGTACCATTAGAAAGGAAAGACTTTGAGGTTTATGGAAATGTGGAAGGAATGTTGGAGAATATAACACATTAGACCTGGTAAAAGATAATACAAAGAAAAAAACAACATTTTTTTTGTATTTTCATTTGTACCATCATCTTTGAAATGCAAGAGAAAGGCCATAATTTATTATTCCAGCCCAAGTGCAATTTAGATATTGGCCACTAGATGGCAGCAGTGCATGTGCAAAGTTTTAGTCTGATCCAAGGAACCATTGCATTTCTGTTCAATTTTTTTTATCAAGACTGCCAAAATGTCCCTAATTCGTTTATTAATAACTTTTCATGTTCAAAACTGTGCACTCTCTTTAAACAATAGCGTGGTATTCTTTCACTGTAATAGCTACAGTAAATTGGACAGTGCAATTTTTCTTGCAAGATTTACAAGAATTTAATCTTTCTGCCAATATCAGATATGTCTATGTCCTGGGAAATGTTCTTGTTACTTACAACCTCATGCTAATCGCATTAGCCTACGTTAGCTCAACCGTCCCGCAGGGGACCCACCAATCCTGAAGAAGTTTTAAATGGAAGAAGTTTGGAACCACCAAGACTCTTCCTAGAGCTGGCCGCCTGGCCAAACTGAGCAATCAGGGGAGAAAGGCCTTTGTCGGGGAGGTGACCAAGAACCCGATGGTCACTCTGACAGAGCTCCAGAGACAACGCAGGAGTGGCTTTGGGACAAGTCTCTGAATTTACTTGAGAGGTTCAGCCAGAGCTCGGACTTCAACACCGATCGAACATCCCTGGAGAGACCTGAAACTAGCTGTGCAGCAACGCTCCCCATCCAACCTGACAGAGCGTGAGAGGATCTGCTGAGAAAAATGGGAGAGAATCCTAAAAAATATAGGTGTGCCAAGCTTGTAGCGTCATACCCAAGAAGACTCGAGTCTGTAATTGTTGCCAAAGGTGCTTCAATAAAGTACTGAGTGAAGGGTCTGAATAGTTATGTAAATTTGATATTTCTGTTTTTTTATGGGGTATTGTGTGTAGATTGATGAGGGGGGAAAAAACAATTTAATACATTTTAGAATAAGACTGTAGCCTAACAAAAGGTGGAAAAAGTCAAGGGGTCTGAATACTTTCTGAAGTCATTGGGTGCAACACATTTCACGTCGTCTAGGCCTCGTCTATAGCCTAGGCATGGCCTACGGTCAGTTACATTGGAAACTGTACAATAACATCCAATATTCTATCTTAGGCTACATAGGATAATAATTATGTGACTATCAAATAGGTCAAATAAAAAATAGGTAGAGGTAGTCACTATCTTGGCTATTTTAGGCCTACCTATGACAGATTGCAAGATCATGGGAATTCATGGAAAGGATAACACATAAAAGATGGGATGATTTTTAATAGTTGAGACAACTATAAGCAACAATTTTGGCTCTTTTGTTAAATGTCCATAAGATATTCACCCATTTAGCCTATAGGTAGGTGTGCGTGTGAGTTTGTTCCTGCCTGCGTGCATACATGACCGTGTGTGTGAGAGAGAGATGGTGATCAAGAAAACATTGAAAGAGAGAGAAAGACTATGATCACAATAGGATGATGATAGCTAAATTAGTCGGTGTGTGTGTGTGTGTGTGTGTGTATGCACGCCCTAACACAGTGTGGCTGTTGTGGGGGTGGAGGACGGTGTTTTCAGAAGGACACTGCTGAGCCCTTTGACCTAGAGGAGGTCCTGCAGGAGCTGCACAAAAGGGACAAAGAGAGAGGTGTGTAGACTAAACCTACTAGTCTATTAAAATGTGCAACAGAAACCGTTTACTCCAAATGCTCTTCAACGTTTCGTAAAAGCTGTTGGGTTCTTAAAAACGGAAGTTGTAGTTCATTTTAATTTCATGGTTTCCGCTCATTGTCTTTCCAATCCGAATAGTGCACCAAGTGTTTGGCACAAGCTGCCCATCTGTAAATGAACAATTCTTCCACGTTCCAAAGTGGAGGCAAGATCCATCTAACTTCCTCCACCGGCTTCGTAATTTTTTTCAGAAGGACACGACTGAACTACAATTTCCATTTCAGAACAATACGGAACTCAACAGCTTTTGGATTAAACGGATGAAACGTTTTGCAACGGAATCCATGAATACACCCCCCCTGGTTGTTTTCTGGTTTGATAAATAGCGTAAGACAAGTCTATGGCCATGGCCAAATAATATGTTTTGCTGCCATCTCGTGGCCACATACGTTACATGTAGGGATGGGACAGTCTCCAACTTAATTCATTACCGAAACAATTGCGAGGTGACAGCAGAGTTTGAACCATCATGTTTTATGTTTACTGGGCACTTAACTTTCTGAGCCATTAATATCGAGACCACTTGGCAGTGGTTCATTGAAGGCTTCTGCTATGGCTATGGCACTATTTGGCCAGTATAGGCCTAACACCATATAATTACAACCTCAGTGACTACTTTACATTTTAGCAGATGCTCTTATCCAGAGCGACTTACAGGAGCTATTCGGGTTAAGTGCCTTGCTCAATGGCACAAGGACAGATTTTTCAAACGCTCTTAACGGATAGGCTACCTGCCGCCCAGTATAACACCCTAACACATTTATACTGGTTGATCAACTTACTTTGTAGTAAAACACAGGACAGCGACAGTGGGTCCACAGTTTATCAATACAAAAGGAATGCAGTCACACATTACAGTCAACAACATACAAGCGCCCAGCCATCCTACGGTAGGGGTTTCTCTTCAACTTTTCTTTGCTGGAACACACAAGACATTAACAATATAATTCACTGAATATTCTCTTGTAAAAATAGTGACTGTTACATTGCCATTTATATTCCTCCCTTCAGGTGTAGTAGATAGATCTAACATGGTCAAGTATTTAACTCATGGATTATGGTACGACTGTAAATGAAAGCCTAAATTACTCATACTATTACATATAGTAATATGTATAACTGATTCATTAGAAGTACAGTATATACATTGTGGATCATTCATGAATAATCTCGTATTCTTCCAGTACCCAAGAAACACAAGTCAAGGCAGAAATGACTGAGAGCTGCCACAACTGGTGTGACCTGGAAAAATTTGTCCAAAACCGAGTGAGATGGAGGGCATTCATCAACGGCCTATGCTCCTTATAGGAGCCAAGCGCTTCAGTCAAGTTTGTCTTCGAGACCCCTTACTCTATCTCTCAAAATGACCAGCAGATGTCACTTAAATACTGCTTCATAACTGCTTTCTCTGAGAGCAACTTGCTCAATGGATCCCTACGGTTTCTACAACACCACATATTCATTTATTGACCAATGAAGGAGGGATGTGGACTGCCACTCATATTCAAGATGTAGCCTATATCTCATCTTCTTTGTATTCCATTGTTTGATATGAGGACACTCACCCTGGGCTTTCCACACCTGCGGATTTTGTTGCCTAGGGGATGAGAGAGAAAACCAATCAGTGAGTACTGATGATACAGTCTATTACAGCACTCCCCATGCCCCTAACAGACAGCAAGGCAATAGAGAAAACTATCAATAAATTGGTATAAAGTGGGGTTGTTTAATCGCTTTAAGTCAGTCAGGTTGGAGTGCACACACACACACACAGACACACACACACACACAGACACACACACACACACACACAGTCTGGTCTGGGGACTCACTGGCCAGAAGGAGAACAGACAGGATCATGATGACCGCCACGAAGGTCAGACCTCCAATACGAAGAGTCTGGTAGTCTAAAACACAGAGGACACACTCATCATAAGCTCATCAATGGTAACATATCTCTCTCTTTCTCTCTCTCTCTCTCCTGTCTGTCTGTCTCTCTCTGTCTCTCTCTATCTCACTCATTCTCTCCTTGCCATTAGGCATTATGAAATTACCAAATTACTATCTCTATCAGAAAATCATTTTGTGCAGTACCATCTTACCATACACAAATTCTGCATCAGGGTCGTACTCAGGAGCTGAGGAGAGAGCAGAGAACACAAGATAAGATCCAAGAGGATATCCACACTCTACAGGCCGATACACTCAGAGGAGTGACATAAATAGAATAGACAGAGAAACATACTGTTGTCCCAGCCCTGTGGCTTTTATTGCCATATGGGGGCCTAGGTTTGGGGGCTACCACAATCCCCTGAGGTAAACAAGTAGTTTTGTGTCCTACCCATGGTATATTGCCTCATATTCAGTACCATGGTTTTCAGACAATCAGCATCCAGGGTTCGAACGACCCAGTTTCTAATAATATACGACTGACCCAAAAGTAAACCTGACCCACAGAAAGTCAACGTAAATCTCCCAGAGCAGGTCACACCAATATGTTATGACGAGCCATGGTCCCTGCTTTGTTTGACTGCTCCAGATAAGGAGCAGGCTAATATGTTGTGTCCTACTCAGTCAACGGGGAGTAGTGGCGACTGAGAGTGGTTTGTTTGAATATGTGAAGGGGCTTTGGGATATGTACTGTATGTATATTGCACTGTGAAGCTAGCCAGCTTGTGTCGGTCTCTGTTACCATAGCGTAGTAAATTAATGTTTACTATGTAGCTATAACAATGAGCTAGCACATGATTCCCTGTGGCGTTCTGCCCGTTACCCGACTGGTTAATGATGTACATGAAACATGATCAGGCCACAGGTTGTGGCTATTGGCTGATAAACCCATGGTATAACAGACAACTGAGACTAGAGGGGACACCTATGGGCATGATCTCCAGGTTGTAATATTTTTGTTTGTTTGTATATAGGACAAATGAAATGTATAATGGAAAATCATCATGAACTATAATATAACAAGGAGAGTCAAAACTGTAGACTTCTCAGGGGGAAAAAACGGGCTATTTGTGTCTAGTACCGGTAATTGAAATTCAGTGATGTAAAACGTACCTCCAGCGGCGGACATGATGGCTGGTCTGTGTGAGTGGCTGTTAGGATGAAGGAAATGAGTAAGAGATATACAAAAGCTGTATCCATGTCTACAATAACATTTGCTGGGTCCCTAGTCACTCATTGTAGTATGGTACGCTTAGAAAATCTGTTTTGGTTTGACACCGGCATTGCTGACAGGGAAGAAGTAGTCAATATGTAACATATTTTGTCTAGTTAGCAAATAATTTATGTCAGTAGCATTACCAATGAAAACAGGCATTCTGTTAGTTCTGAAACCCACTGTCTCGTGGTTATGGATTCAGATAGATTACAATTCAATAATCTGTTTTTAAGAAATCTGGGGAATGGATTTTAATGGTTTATCCAGCTTTTATGAAAGTCCGTTGACAGGATAAGGAACTCTTGAAGTCCAAACAAATTGCTTTAGCTGGTTCTTCATCTTTAGCCTTTATATCTGACTAATTGCTATAGAGGGTAGTAAAGATATTGATTTACACACACACACACACGCACACACACACACACTACTGTTCTGTTCTTTTGATCTAAATCTCTATGCCTTTAATCATTAACTTACATAGAATGTAAGATTCAAATATCCCTGAGTCCATTTTGTTCAGCCAGTCTCACGTGTGTGTACTAGTTGTGAAATACGTTAGTGTATGTGCCGGTGTGTAAACATACGTGTTTAAGTATTCTGTGTGTGTGGTTTTTCAATGCATACTTTAGCAATTGCCTAAACGTCAACTCAACTCATTTACCTTGACATATACTCAATATGACATTATTATTAGTTTTTAACTCTGCATGGGAAGGACTCAAAAGTAAGCATTTCACGATAAAGTTTACACCCGTTGTATCCGGCGCGTGTGACAAACAACATTTGATTGGATTTGTAGAGCACCCTGGCAAAAGTCAACATCAATAAAGGCTTATTGCTAGTCCGATAATATTAAACAGTGTAATTTTAGACCAGTACAGTTTTACCTTTCACTGATCAATATGTATGTATAGAAGAGTAAACACCATGTTATTGATATGGTAACGTTTGGAATCAGAAGCAGATGATGCATGAATAGCTGGCCCTTTTCCCAACTCTACAGTATTTCCAAACTAGCTAGCTCTGATTGCTTATGAGTTGCTTGAGTTAAATAAACAATAATTCAGCAAGTAGGTGTACACTTCTCCAACAAGTACTCCTCGTTATCATCAAGTATTATGTATTTGAAGTACTAACGGTCTATCAATCTCTAGTCATAGCATTCGGGAGATCCAGGTTGGACTCACCTGTGGTGCTGGAAGGCTCCTCTGGCTGTGTGAGATCCTCTCAGGTGTGTCTCCTTCTGTCTCTGTAGCCTGCGGCAGTCCAGTCACCTCCTGCCCCGTCTACCCCATTCCCCCCCCATCTCTCACTCTGTGACACCCATAATTCAGCCTGTCCGGCTTGCCCTACCCCACCAGCTATCCATTTACATGTTTATAGGCCTATAAAGCGTAGCTTTCAGAGCCGATAAATAGTGTGAGATGGTAACCTTTGGAATCATTGAGGCGCAGTGTTCACATTACTGTGACTAACCTAGGAGGAAATTCACGCCATTTTGTACCCTACTTTTGAAGTAGCACCGACACAACCTTGATTGACTTTGAGTTAGAAATTGGCAGGTTCATTGCATTGTCATTGTGTTGTAGTTCTTGGTAGTGTGACTTTGTAGCTTACCACAATTATGACCAGAATCACAGGGTAGCAGTAGTTGGTGGCAGTTTTTCTCCATATATGTCAACTATACAAGTAAACCATGACATTACAACTAAAACTGTATAAGTAAACAAATAGGGGAAGGTTATTGGCGAGACACTTTATTTCTATGTTAAAAGCACAAAATACAGCTATACAGTACAACCTCATGCACAGAATGAACAGAGTTAGTTACTTATTGTCGTGACAGTGTTTTTTGTTGTTGTAACAACGATGCTCTGCATAAGACTCCATGTATCTGACTGCGTGACCATAAGCAAATGAACTTTTCCTTTTATTTTCTTCACCTAATTTGACGTCTAAAACTATGACTCTGGCACACTTAGTATCTACACACGCTCTCTCTGCCACACACAGGCCCGCTCTCTCATTAACTAAATGCATGGTCGATCATACAATACAAAACAGCGAGACACCATTGGTTGAGACTGATTTTGTAATCGGCTACTGAAACTTCTCAACTGAACAACAAGAGGACACAGATTTGCGGCAGTGGTGTGGGTGTGGGAACCGTCCAATCATAGCCTGCCTCTGAGGGCGGTATCGCCCGGCTCGGCCAATGACAGAAGAGGAGACTAGATTGGACGGTTGTCTAGGACAAGGCAGTGATACAGCTGATGTAGGAGCTCACTTCAATACAGTGACTACTGTTGGTGAGCTCCTAGTTAACTCTGCATTCTTGTGCTTGGTCAGCAAACTGTGGCAGTTGGATTCTCGTGTGTAAGGCGCAACACAGTCAAATACACACAAACTCTCAGACACACACATACAAACCACCCAAACTCATGCACCCACACAGGCACACATAGATTGAAATGTATATAGCTATAACTGTTTACTGTGTATAGGCAATTTTACTAATATATATTGCATGTACACTACAGTTCAAACGTTTTGGGTCACTTAGAAATGTCTTTGATTTTTAAATTAAAAAAAATTTTTGTTCATTAAAATAACATCAAATTGATCAGAAATACAGTGTAGACATTGTTAATGTTGTAAATGACTATTGTAGCTGGAAAAGGCAGATTTTTTATGAAATATCTACGTAGGCGTACAGAGGCCCATTATCAGCAACCATCACTCCTGTGTTCCAATGGCACGTTGTGATAGCTAATCCAAGTTTATCATTTTAACAGGCTAATTGATCATTAGAAAACCTTTTTTCAATTATGTTAGCACAGCTGAAAACTGTTGTTCTGATTAAAGAAGCAATAAAACTGGCCTTCTTTAAACTAGTTGAGTATCTGGAGCATCAGCATTTGTGGTTTCGATTACAGGCTGAACTTGGATTAGCTATCACAACGTGCCATTGAAACACAGGAGGGATGGTTGCTGATAATGGGCCTCTGCACTCCTATGTAGATATTCCATAAAAAATCTGCAGTTTACAGCTACAATAGTCATTTACAACATTAACAACGTCTACACTGTATTTCTGATCAATTTGATGTTATTTTAATGGACATTCTTTAAAAAACAAGGACATTTCTAAGTGACCTCAAACTTTAGAACGGTAGTGTATATATTGTATATAATCTACCACGTGAAATACGTCATTAAGGACGATTGTTACAAGAGTGAAAGTGATAATAACAACTCATAAAAATATAGCAAACGGTAACCTCTAAAACCTAAAGACGATAGAAACACAGAATACAAGCTAAACACAAACAAGAACACCATTTCTTGACATATCTCTCTTATAATTAAGAACTGTGGTAAAGACGATCTGTAAAAAGGTGTCACTTGGCTAAGACAACGAACTGGAGACCGACTGTCGCTGAAAGGCACAGGTACACACGAGATCACTGAGACACGTATACGGGCAAAGAGCACAGAACAATAGGTTAGAGGTTTATTTACATCTTCATTATCCCCCCACCCCCCTCTACACACTCCTATCCCTTGTCCTGTGGTCGCACAGTATTCCTGTCACATCATCTTCATTCTTCACAATTCTTCTGCATCATCTTTGTCATCGTCAGCGACATCATCTTTGTTGCCATCGTCATCATCATTATTGTGTTGGTCCTTAGGTAGTGGTTCACAGTGGTGTAAAGTACTTAAGTACTTTACTATTTATATTTTTGACAACTTTTACTTTTACTGCTAAAGAAAATAATGTATTTTTTACTCCATAAATTTTGCCTGACACCCAAAAGTACTCGCTACATTTTGAATGCTTAACAGAACAGTAAAATTGTCCAATTCACACACTTTAAGAGGACATCCCTGGTCATCCCTACTGCCTCTGATCCGGCGGACTCACTAAACACAAATGCTTTGTTTGTAAACTATGTCTGAGTATTGAAGTTTGCCCATGACTATCCTTAAAATAAAATAAAAACAAGAAAATTGTGACGTCTGGTTTGCCTAATAAGGAATTTGAAATTATTTATACTTTTACTTATATTTTTTAAATTACATTTACTTTTGATACTTAAGTATATTTAAAATCAAATACTTTTAGACTTTTACTCAAGTAGTATTTTACTGGGTGACTTTCACTATTACTTGAGTCATTTTCTATTAAGGTATCTTTACTTTTACTTGAATATGACAATTGGGTACTTTTTCCACCACTGGTGGTTCAGTGGCAGATATGGTTGATCGTCAGTCAGGTGGGGGGGCAGTCTGGTTGGGCTGACTCAGTTTTCAGCCTTAGCTTCAGGCTCTGGCTCTGGCTCCTTAGCTGTGTTTGGACAGAAGATGGGGAATCAAGGAAACTCATATGACTTCATGAAAAGTCATTGAGTTTGGGGTAGTAATTTCAAAGTGGCCGAAACATAGGGGGAACCTAGGCATCAACTACGAAGAATCATTCCCAATGGTTGAACACAACTATGGATTGGTTTCAAGGTTGTTCTAGAGGGTGTGTGAGGGGTGAGTGGGTAGTGACAAGTCTCTCACCTTTGGACACGATCAGGGTCTCTGCCGTAGCCTCTTCGTCTCCAGGGGCCCTGTGATAGAACCAAGAGGACAGACATTGGTTGTTACTGTGACCAGAGATGGAGAACACAGCCCCATAACAACAGAGCAGAAATGTAGTCTACCAATCAGGCCCAATTGCTGACTTACTTGGTCTTTTTCTCCTGATTGGAACAGCAGCGACATTTTCGACCTAGAACGGACAACAAATCATGATCACGATCTTCAAATCAACAATCAAAGAGCCAATAAGTATGTGTGGCGCAGTTAGACTTACTGAAGTATGAAGACTTACTGAGGATGAGGAGGATGCCCAGTGCAAAGAGTACCACACCAAAGACCAGTCCACAGATCCGCAGGCTATGATAGTCTACACAGAGACACAGGTACATAGACAGGAGGGACGTCTACTTATGAAAGTCTTCTATCATGGCTATTGGAACATTGCCAGTTCATGGGAAAGAGCATCAAGACGCGCTAACAGGGGTCTACTTACCATAGACAAATGGGTCCACCTCTTTCTTCTCCTTTTTACCATCTGAAAATACAGGCACAAAGAAAGGCAAGGAAATAAGATACTATCCACATCGAACATCTAACGATCGTAGCAGTTTTCAATGCTGTACATACCTAGCAGTATAATGGGGCTGGGGTTAACATGGCCAAACACATTGATTACACACAGGTTACTCACCCTCTGCACTTGGGTCTGCTACTGCTGAGAGAGAGAGAGAGAGCAAGAGCGAGAGCGAGAGAGAGAGAGAGAGAGAGAGAGATGTTACGATAGGTGGTCTTTACGGGCTCTTATTTGAACTACAGTAAGATGTCACATCCAGAGCTTGGATAGGGATCTTGACAGGC
The DNA here is from genome assembly GCA_003317085.1 of Hucho hucho. Classification (NCBI taxonomy): domain Eukaryota; kingdom Metazoa; phylum Chordata; class Actinopteri; order Salmoniformes; family Salmonidae; genus Hucho; species Hucho hucho. The sequence goes on from QNTS01002013.1 coordinate 96,675, forward strand.
TACGGTATTCACATCCAGAGCTTGGATAGGGATCTTGACAGGCTACGGTCTTCACATCCAGAGCTGGATAGGGATCTTGACAGGCTATGGTATTCACATCCAGAGCTTGGATAGGGATCTTGACAGGCTACGGTCTTCACATCCAGAGCTTGGATAGGGATCTTGACAGGCTACGGTCTTCACATCCAGAGCTTGGATAGGGATCTTGACAGGTTACGGTCTTCACATCCGGTTGTGCAATGGCACTGGCCTTGTGGATGATTTGTTGAATGGACTGCCTCAGTTACCTCCCCGTCCTCCTCCTCCCCTACACTATTCTTCCAACCCTCGCTCCCTGGGTCAATTAATTTCCTAAATTCCCCATCAGCAAACACTGTTCCGGCCCATTGCACAAACCCCAGACCTTCTATCTGCTCCACACCCCCATTGTATGTGTGTGTGTGCACTCTACTCAGCATGTATATTCATATCAACAGACAGAGAGTCACAGGGAACATGGAGTGAGTGCATGAAAAACAAGGAATTACAGTGGGAGGGAGATTAACGGAGGAAAATGTACATCTGGAGAAAGGGAAGAGGGCAAAGGAGAGATGAGGAAAGAAAGAGAACCCAGAACAGACGGTGTGAACAAAACACAGACGAAAGAATGGAGAGGATACAGAGAAAAGAAAGGAGGGCAGGAAAAGAGGGAGGTGGAAAAGAATGTGAACTGAAGACAAATGGGAAAACACCAAAGCAATAGAATGTGGAATGTGGAACCAAGAGTCTGGATAACACCAGACGACATGGATGGCTCAGTTGCTCTCTCCAGTGATGTACTGAACCTAAGACTTAACGCTTAGAATCTTAATGGCAAAATAATGTGTGTGTGTGTGTGTGTGTGTGTGTGTGTGTGCGTGGCAGAGTTACACAGTTACTGTGTGTGTGTGTCATGGCCTAAATATACTTGTGATATACAGTATATTACATTATACTTGGAATATACAGTATAGTACATTATACTTGGGATATACAGTATATTACATTATACTGGGGATATACATATCGAGACACAGACACACACTGTACTACGCATGCAAAGGAAGGCAGACTCAGACTCTAGAATAAGTCAGTCCATTAATGTTCAGTCAAAACCCCATGCCTGCCATGTCATGCCACGGCCCTCCCCTGTGTCTCCTGCCTCCCTGTGGATAGAGCAGTAGTCGTGTTGGTGGTAGTGGTGTTGGTAGTGATGGAGGGGGCACTTACCAGCCACATACACCAGGAGTGAAAAGAGGAAGAACAGAATAGTTTCCATGGTAACTGCAGAAAGAGAGCGAGAAAGAAATAGAGCGAGAGAGAACTGTGTTAGTCGGTTACATGCCACACACATACACACCAAGACACACATGCTCACACAGACACATATGTAAGGTTGGAAAACGGCCCCCTCATCACCTCTCCCCCTTGTATTGAACCAACCTGTCGTGTAACCCCACTAGCCTTTATTCTTATTGCATTACATTAAATGAAACATACACTGGTAGATAGATAATGATACTAAATCAGGCAGCTGTGAGTCCCGAATCCGCAGACAGATTGGTAAAAGAATGAATGGATCAATACCAATCAAGTGTCTCATTTTCAGTTACATTCTCAAACCAGTACTACACAGACATCTTGGTGGGAATAGAAACTAGATGTAAAAGTTGCCAAGCTGCCGGAGAAATTAGAGTGATGGGTTGAAGATGAGCCCACTACAGACAAAAGACAAATGGTTACAATACTACAGTAGATGACTTGGATTCAGGCTTTTTACGGAAAGAAACGTGCCCTCCAGTCAAAGAGATGACATCAATCCTTCCATTGCTTTTCCTCTCCTCTCCTATCTTTTCCCGTCTCTCTATCCATCTTTGTTCTCCATGTTATGTGCCCCACTTCCCATGGAGCATATCCTTTATTGATACCACCATGAAGATTGTGGGGGAAGGAATACATTTGGCTAAACAGGACCTAAGCCATTAGCATAGCATCACAGTCCAAATGCTGTTTGTGCAGTGTTCACCTACAAACTCCCTTAAAGACCTTGCCCTTGAAACAGCTTTAAGTGGCGAGCCCAGCCCCATGGCCACAGGTTGACGTTTTTTGGGATGAGTCATGTTCTGGACGCAGGTCATTTCCTCAATGATAGGGCACTTAGTAATTGGGTAACAAATGGCCTAATGACCTGGGAGAGTGGCTTCAGAGCACACATTATGTTGTCATGTTGAATCCAGGCAATTATTCACAGAGCTACACGTTTTGCATATTTGTCTATCATGGCATTAAGAGCATCGCATGTAAAAGCCAAACTGACCTCTCAGTCTAGTACAGTAAGTCTCTACACACAGTTACGTGGATTCATTTTAGTCCGTAAACTGGCTGCATGTTTTACCTGGTTGCATGTTATCACTATTCTACCCGGTTACAGTATGTGTGCCTTATATGCCTACTGTTTTCTATATCCAGACAGGTTCTGGGTTATGACTGGGACCATAGCACTCAACCACCAGTCACTACAGAGCAGACACGAGTGGGTTGTTATGTCTAGCTCTGTGATGTTGCGTCTACTCCCACCACCCTCCCTAGCTGTACTAAATAGGACAATGTTGCATTCATGATCCTCTCATTCAGTCAGTCACCACCCATCCCGGCCCTATAACCCTGGGCTACTCATAAGCAGGAGATACACAGGCAGGGAGGAAGTCTACAGAGTGGATGAGGATGTGTTGTGAAGGCTAATAGAAATCTACAGATGTGGCCAAAAGGTCTTCTCCGAGAGGGGGAAGGGTTCATCTGCGTGGTAATTGAGGCTTAACAGCTGCTACAACCTCAACACCGTCAAGCTCCGCTGTGACAAAACTATAGTTTGTTAACAATACATTTGTGGAGTGGTTGAAAAATGAGTTTTAATGACTCCAACCTAAGTGTATGTAAACTTCTGTATATACAGTTGAAGTCGGATACAGTTGAAGTCGGAACTTTACATAGACTTAGGTTGGAGTCATTAAAACTCGTTTTTCAACTACTCCACAAATTTCTTGTTAACAAACTATAGTTTTGGCAAGTCGGTTGGACATCTACTTTGTGCATGACACAAGTAATTTTTTAAAAAAAAATTACAGACAGATTATTTCACTTATAATTCACTGTATCACAATTCCAGTGGTTCAGAAGTTTACATACACTAAGTTGACTGTGCCTTCAAACAGCTTGAAAAATTCCAGAAATGATGTCATAGCTTTAGAAGCTTCCGATATGCTAATTGACATCATTTGAGTCAATTGGAGGTGTGCCTGTGGATGTATTTCAAGGCCTATCTTCAAACTCAGTGCCTCTTTGCTTGACATCATGGGAAAATCAAAAGAAATCAGCCAAGACCTAAAAAAAAAATTGCAGACCTCCACAAGTCTGTGGATATATTGAAGCAACATCTCAAGACATCAGTCAGGAAGTTAACGCTTGGTCGCAAATGGGTCTTCCAAATGGACAATGACCCCAATCATACTTCCAAAGTTGTGGCAAAATGGCTTAAGAACAACAAAGTCAAGGTATTGGAGTGGCCATCTCAAAGCCCTGACCTAAAACCTTTAGAAAATCTGTGGGCAGAACTGAAAAAGCGTGTGTGAGCAAGGAGGCCTACAAACCTGACTCAGTTAAACCAGCTCTGTCAGGAGGAATAGGCCAAAATTCACCCAACTTATTGTTGGAAGCTTGTGGAAGGCTACCCGAAACGTTTGACCCAAGTTAAACAATTTTAAGGTAATGCTACCAAATACTAATTGAGTGTATGTAAACTTCTGGCACACTGGGAATGTGATGAAAGAAATAAAAGCTGAAATAAATCATTATCTCTACTATTATTATGACATTTCACATTCTTAAAATAAAGTGGTGATCCTAACTGACCTAAAACAGGGAATTTTTACTAGGATTAAATGTCAGGAATTGTGAAAAACTGAGTTTAAATGTATTTGGCTAAGGTGTATGTAAACCTCCGACTTCAACTGTATGTATGTATATATACAGAGAGAGAGATGGAGGCATAGAGATATAAAGAGACAGAAAGGAAGAGAGGACCCCACTTAGAACTCTTACACATAGCTACCTTGCTAATGGTACTGATAGCGCGTTAAACTAGCGAAGGTAAAGGCTACGTGACACCTTGGATGACCTCTAGGGGGATTAGGCACCATTATCAAAGCTCCAGACTTCTACTACTAGTCTACACTATATTAGACACAATAAAAACACAGGACTGAGGAGCACAGTACAAGCTATTAGTCCACCCAGCACAAAGGATTTACATTCAAAACCCTTTTAACCTTTTCAACAAGCTGAAAAGGAGGGATAGGAAAAGGATGACAGTGAATGGGGCAAGGGAGGAGGCTGGGGCATGATAGCAAATACAAGCCACTGAGGTCCATTCAGTAGTGTTTACCTCAGAGTAGAATTTTAGGGTTCTGCAATATGGCCTAAAAATCATATCTTCATTTTTTTTATGGGCGATTCACGATCTATACTGTATCTCTGAATAAACTTTGTTGCACAATTCAAGGTCAAATGCACTGCATTTCAAACAGTCAGCAATAATCGAATGAATTAAGGGCTTTTGAAATTATACTTAGGCAACATTTTCCAGAATCAATGTTCATTGATACTCCTATTTTAGTAGTGTCTGCTCTGCGCGCAATTTGAAGAGGTGAGACATAAGGTATGGTTAGACAGGTTAACTACTCCTCTATTACAGTAAAATAATATCTCCATGTGTTTCGGTGTCCGTATGACCGATTCTGTTAGACCAAACCTCGAACGCAAATAGCGAGTTGAAACCGCTTGTCAGAGAGGAAGAAGTAATCTCTCATCTTCGTTTTTGTGAGTGGCAAAGGGAAGGGACTTGGTGTGTGTGTGGACATAGGAAGGTGCACACAGCACAGAAGGAGCGAAGGAGACGAGACCAAAAAGACAACATGAGAACAAGCGGACATAAACGCTCATGAAAACAAAAACAAATGTAAAAATGTGATTCTTGCGATACAGGCATTTGGAATCGCACTAAAACATACATTCTAATTATTTAATTATATATATCGCCTAGCCCTAACTGACAGTGAGGAATTACCTGCTGTCCCTGTCTAACGATCAAGACCAGAGGGCAAGAAAAACACAATGTCGATAGTCTGAAATTCCACCCAGTGGGAAAGTGCAATTCAACCAGTTCTACCTCTCAGATCAGAGGTTGACAATTTGGCCATATCTCTCAGAATCCCATGGGAAAGCTGCTGTTGGGGTGTGGCACTGCCAGCCAGGCCAGTGCTAGTGACACAGACACTCAAGTTCACCTCCCTAACTAGAAATGAGAAGTGCCACCCGATTCACTGGCCTCTATTCCTCTCCTTAACCCACTTTTGTCACTCCATTGTTTGTCGGTGTCACGTTTCAGTCCCATAGTGCTGCCAGCACCTCGCTTTGTCTGAGGTAAAAGGGGAAGGGTAGAGCAGAGGGGGAAGGACAGGCAGAAACTGAGGCAGAAGCGGCGGCATGATGGGGTGATGTCGGTGTAGACATCTACAGAAGCAACAAACCCAGGGAGGGAGCTATGACTCAAGCCCAAGACATGAATGATGAATTATGCATATGGAGAAGACATCGAAATAAACATCATAGTGGAAATGCTGTCGTGTGTTGTGACCCATTGTTTATCTTCCTTCTATGTGTGAGTGTGAATCTTTTCACACCTGAGCACTCACGCCTTGTGAGTGTCTAGGCCATGATCAAACCTACACTCTTAGAAAAATGTTCCAAAAGGGATATTTGGCTGTACCCTATAGGAGAGCCCTTTCTGGTTCCATGTCAAACACTTTTTGGTTCCAGGGTTCTACATGGAACTCAAACTGTTAAGGGTTGTACATGGAACTCAAAAGGGCTCTCCCTGGTACCAAAAAGGTTTCTTCAAAGGGTACTCCTATGGGGACAGCTAAAGAACCCTTTTATGTTCTAGATGGCACTTATTTTCTAAGAGTTTAGAGTGTATGGTTGTGTGAAATTTTATTTGGGAGCGTTGTAACAGCTGGAGCTTGATTTCTCTCTGGATCTTACCTATTATTGATATTTCTATGTCAATTTGACACTGATCGCTATATCTCTGGGACACCCAGACTCATGTAAAAGCTCCCATATCTACAGCGGCAAGAAAAAGTATGTGAACCCTTTGGAATTACCTGGATTTCTGCATAAATTTGTCATCAAATATGATCTGATCTTGGTCTAAGTCACAACAATAGACAAACATAGTGTGCTTCAACTAATAACACACAAGTTATTGTATTTTTCTTGCCTATATTGAGTACATCATTTAAAGTATGTGAACCCCTAGGCTACTGAATTCTCCAAAAGCTAATTGGAGTCAGGAGTCAGCTAACCTGGAGTCCAATCAATGAGACGAGATTGGAGATGTTGGTTAAAGCTGCCTTGCCCTATAAAAAATACTCACAAAATTTGAGTTTGCTATTCACAAGAAGCATTGCCTGATGTGAACCATGCCTCAAACAAAAGAGATCTCAGAAGACCTAAGATTAAGAATTGTTGACTTGCATAAAGCTGGAAAAGGTTACAAAAGTATCTCTAAAAGCCTTGATGTTCATCAGTCCACGGTAAGACAAAGTGTCTATAAATTGAGAAAGTTCAGCACTGTTGCTACTTTCCCTAGGAGTGGCCGTCCTGCAAAGACGACTGCAAGAGCACAGCGCAGAATGCTCAATGAGGTTAAGAAGAATCCTAGAGTGTCAGCTAAAGACTTACAGAAATCTCTGGAACATGCTAACATCTCTGTTGACGAGTCTACGATACGTAAAACACTAAACAAGAATGGTGTTCATGGGAGGACATCACAGAAGAAGCCACTGCTGTCCAAAAAAAACATTACTGCACGTCTGAAGTTTGCAAAAGTGCACCTGGATGTTCCACAACACTACTGGCAAAATATTCTGTGTACAGATGAAACTACAGTTGAGTTGTTTGGAAGGAACACACAACTCTATGTGTGAAGAAAAAAAGGCACAGCACACCAACATCAAAACCTCATCCCAACTGTAAAGTATGGTGGAGGGAGCATCATGGTTTGGGGCTTCTTTGCTGCCTCAGGGCCTGGACAGTTGCTATCATTGACGGAAAAATGAATTCCCAAGCTTATCTGTCCACCAACTGAAGCTCAACAGAAGTTGGGTGCTGCAACAGGACAATGACCCAAAACACAGAAGTAAATCAACAACAGAATGGCTTCAACAGAAGAAAATATGCCTTCTGAGTGCCAATCAGAGTCCTGACCTCAACCCGATTGAGAGGCTGTGGCATAACCTCAAGAGAACAGTTCACACCAGACATCCCAAGAATATTGCTGAACTGAAACAGTTTTGTAAGAGGAATGGTCCAAAATTCCTCCTGACCATTGTGCAGGTCTGATCTGCAACTACAGAAAACGTTTGATTGAGGTTATTGCTGCCAAAAGAGGGTCAACCAGTTTTTAAATCCAAGGGTTCACATACTTTTTCCACCCTGCACTGTGAATGTTTACACGGTGTGTTCATTAAAGACATGAAAAAGTATAATTGTTTGTGTGTTATTAGTTAAGCAGACTGTGTTTGTCTGTTGTTGTGACCTAGATGACGATCAGATTTCATTTTATGATCAATTTATGCAGAAATCCAGTTATTTCCAAAGGGTTCACATACTTGTTCTTGCCACTGTAAGCTGCTCTTACCCGAGACAAACCCCTCTATTACTGACAATATGAGTTTAGAGTACCTCTCTGCTGATGAAAGATGCATGTAACTGTGAAAATAAAGGAAACACCAACATAAAGTGCCTAAATAGGATGTTGGGCTACCACGAACTGCCAGAACAGCTTCAATGCACCTTGGTATAGATTCTACAAGTGTCTGGAACTCTATTGGAGGGATGCGACATCATTCTTCCACAATAAATTCTATAATTTGGTGTTTTGTCTCAGGCGCCGCTCCAGAATCTCCCATAAGTGTTCAATTGGGTTGAGATCTGGTGACTGAGACGGCCATGGCATTTGGTTTACACCGTTTTCATGCTCATCAAACCGTTCAGTGACCACTCGTGCCCTGTGGATGGGGGGGCATTGTCATCCTATGGAGGCATAGCCATAATCATCCTGGAAGAGATGGATAGAAATGGTTCACCAGAATGGCTGTGTATTTATTGCCGTTTACCTTGCCCTTCTAATGGGTTGAGTGGAGCTAAACCATGCCAGGAAAAAGCAACCTACACCATAACAGAGCTGCCAGAACCCTCATTTACTCAAGTGTTTTCTTTATTTTGGCAGTTACCTGTAGCTCTCCACAATGCCGCTGCCTCTGATTAGCTCTCAGGCGTGTGTGTGTGTGTGTGTGCTTCATCTGTCGCTTTACTACAACTTGCTCATTCTCATTATGTGATCCAGACGTATTATAATACAACCCAAATAGAACAAGCAAATGATGAATTAGCACAAAATACAGGGTAACACAATCCGTTCTGGAGCAAGACCCATGGCTTATAGCTTAACATCTTAGCCATCACCATGATTGTAAATCTCCATGACAACAAGACATTGGACGTGCCTAATGCCATGGTGCCGGGGTATTGCTATGGCAACTGTTTTCATCAGGTGACTACTATTCGAAGTACCAAATACTGTCGGTGAGGGATGTGTGCCAAGTGGAGGGAGGCGGGCTCGAGAAGGTATCGTCAAGAAACCCTTTAGTACGTGAGAAGAGAAGAAAGGGGTGGGGCACAGCGAGGAGATTTAAATGTTAATTAATGCTTGTTCACGCTCAGCATAAGCCGTTATACAATAGGGTCGTTCCACTAGAAGAGTGCCTTCTCATATTTTAAGTAGAAATTGTGCGCTAATATTTAATTAAAAAAATCTATTATATTAAGTTCCCTTTAATTAATATAGACCACATGGAAAATTCTATAAATCAGATTTTTATTAAGAAAGAAATATTTGCTAAAGTGACAACATTCTGCATTTTGACATGCCCCTCAGTGCACCCTCTAACTTCTAGGAAGAGTTCAACCCACTTATCTCCAACATTTCTCCATGTTTTCCCCATAATTGTAAAGCCCTAGTTATTTTGTTGCTTTGACAAAGTAAAGAGTATCATTTACTTCATGTGATTAGTGATTCATCCAATCTCATCAAATATCGGTCCCTTATTTTAAGATCAACCCTGCTACGTGAACTATTTTTTTCAAAAGAAACATTGCACATCTAATAATCAAATCATAGTGCTAAGGCAGGTGAGCTGGTTCTACTCCTTTGGGCCATTATCTGATCTTTTGTGGTGGAAAACTGAGCGGGTCGACCATAATACATTAACCCTGTTACCCAGAAAGACCCGCTATAAGCTTGCATTCAACTGCCGCTCCCTTTTGCACACAACAAGCTTCAATTCCCCCTGTCACAGGGGGATATATGGCTTATTTTAGATGAAATCATCAACCCTGTTACACTCAACCCTGTTACTTTATTTGGCACTTAATAGGCACTTACTAGTCATTTTTCAATTTAACCTCTAGAGATGCTAAAACGTGATTAAGAAAAAAATATTAAGTCGAACATGTGTTGTCTACTAAAGAATGTTAAAATAAGTTGAAAAAAAGAATGTGGACTAAATATCACTAATAATTTGGTGGAACGACCCAACAGCTCATGACAAGCAGATGAAGGAACACAAACGCCTCAGTTTAATTATTGTAGCCTACCTACCTGCTAACTATCCATCATCCACAGATAAGCTTTTTTCGCGCACCCGACCACTGCCTATAATGGAGACTTGGAGGGACAATAACTCCCGAATAATTGTATCAGTTGCTATATTATTGCCTATAGTGTGTCTCTGGTGTTACCTACATTACGACATAGCCGTAGTTTGCATACCTGTGCATGAGTGTTTTAGAATTTGCAAAGGCGAGATAGTAAAGCTAGCTCATCATGGACACTGTGCCTGGCGCGAGCTCCGCGAGTCTGCCACTTTCACAGATCCTAACCTGTGGCTTTACCACTAGACCTGCCAGTATTGTGGACAGAGGAGTATTCAAGCGCTTCAAATAATTCGTTCTACATACCATTTAGACCTATTTAGCCTAGGACAAATTATACAAACTGTTGATTGTTGTGCTTCTGCTCTGCACGAGACAACTTGGCTGAACTAACGTCACACACTGCCACTGTGAAAAGGACACACCCTCACCACACTACAATAGATTGCATACAAAAACAAGTCGACACCTTTATAGCTTAGGCCTATTTGAACAAAGATAATGCTCTCTTACAGACGTTATTTTTGCAAAATAAAATGCAATGAGTGAATATATATATATTTTATATCCATCATGCAACTTATATTATGCATGCATAGGCCTATACACATTTAGACAAGTCCTCAATATATTATTCACATCAATATTTCAGGAAATGAAATGTTGCCTATATTATTTATTAGCCAATACACCACACTCATTTGACCAGATACCAGATTCCAACTATTTAGCTCCAACTAGGCAGACAATAACACACTGTAGATATGAGAACGCACACGCCCCTTTGAATTATGTCGAAAAACAAACATGCCCAATGTATCTTCTTACCTCTTTCTATTATCTTGACGGTGAGCTCCAATTTGATTGACCCCAATCCAATCAACGACAATGATCAGCAAAGCGTAATTATTGTTTAAATTTTTATAATCTGTGCCTTCTCACTGTTCAATTGCAGTCCACGAAGGGTTATTGATCGTGTCGCGCTCTTAGAATGCAAAACGTAAAAATAGTTTGCCAATATCTTTGTTGGATAATCTCAATGTTTCTTCTGTTTTTATTGATTACAAAAGATCTCTTGATGTCTATCACGTTCTTTCTGTCTGTCGGTCTCTCACTCTCTCTACCTCACACACACGACCCACAGTTGATGTTCGTGAGCATCTAGCCATCTACCCGTAGCTTTCCGCGCGTCTTCCCGTCGGTGAATGGGGCACCCAACCGGTTACAAATATACACTGATTGTGTTTTTTATGTAAACTACAGTGTAGTCTGTGTTAGACCATCAGTAATGGGAGAATGGAGAGAGAGAGATTGACATTAGGGAGCAGTCGAAATGTACACAATTGTTACCTGGAGGAAAAATGGGGGAGGGTCATGCTTTTTCAATTTCAGTCAGGGGGAGGGTTTAGTGTTTTTTTAATGTAATTTGAAATCAATGAAAAGTCATGTTGCTCATGTTTGAGAAGAAAGACAGAAAGAGAGAGAGATTTACATTAGGGAGCAGTCACAATGTCAGGGGGTGGGTTTAATCTTTTGTTATTTAGTCCAGGGGAGGGTCATGTAATTTGTAATTGATCAAATGTTGTATTGTATTGAATTAGTTGCTTATTATAGTATCTCGATGAGTGCCTGATGATGACCCTCATCCCTGCTTCTCTGCTGGGCGTGTAATATCAAGTGCGCCTAGTGTTGTCTCAATAAAATGATCCATAGCCTATACTATAAGCTATACGAAGAGGATGCTCGGAGAAGCACAGGGCCAAGTTATATTTCTAAGAAAATGTACTTCCCGAGTTTTTATGCTCTTGGGATGGTGTATATAAAACTAGGCTACACTGCATTACACACTGCAATGGATAGGCCTTCCCAATCATGAACTCCAGCCTGCCCTGGTTTTGCTGATGTAACAACTAGCTCTCACAGTTTCACATCAGAATTAGATGTTCATCCATGTTTCTCAAACTTCAAATTTTGAAGATGTTTAAAATGTGAAATTTCAAAGTGGATAAGGTTAAATTTAGGCATTAACTCAACATTTTTAACGTTAGGGTTAAGTTTCGGGCATTAACTCAGAATTCTTAAGGTTAGGCATTAACAACAAATGGTTAAAGTAAGGGTTACGGTTTGGGATAGGCTTAAAACCAAAAGCTCAAAAAATACTTTCTATCGCTGGATTAGAACATGCAACCTTTGGCACTAGAGCCAGATGCTTACAACTTGAAGGTAACAGCGCTCGCTGTTGCCTCTAGTGTCCGGTTTCCATGTCATCTCCCGACGTCCTCAGACATGGATGGATGTCGAATACTGACTTGTATCACGGGTGACCTGGCTGGATGTAAACCCTTTTGTGCTGCCTAACCAATGACTGTGCTGTGTATGGTGGCACTTCAGAAGGTGAGTCAAAGGCTTCATCCAGACAAATGTTTTGATTAGTAAAAAAAAAAAATCTATGTCTATGCACGCAGACTAGGCCTACATGTGTCCTGTTCAGTTTGATAGTGAAAGCGTGAAAAAGAGAAGGAGGACCGGCGGTAAGTTTCCTACTGCTATAATTGATCATAGTAAAAACAATATGTTTCTTTGCCCATAATGAAGCCATTTATCAGAGTTATTGACCTCCCAATACGCCATATTTGAGTAATTTAAATAACTTACATTACTATGAAGCGGCAGCCACGGAAATGGACCGTGCATGGATGCTGAAAGTAGTCTAATTCGAAGAGGCCTAATTAATTCCAAAAGTCTTCATTTTAATTTGGACTAGGCTACTAACAACGAGGGCTTTGTGTTGGAGCCTATTTGTTCCTATTCAAGACAGACACAAATTATAGTCTACTATCCAAAGATTTAGATTTTGTCAGCCAATTCCTTTAGTCACCATGCACTCCTTAAATATCTCAGTGTCAGTGAAGAACTTGGTGTGTTAAGTTAAAACCAGGGTTCGAATTGAGGGTGTGTGTGAGGGTATTATGGCTTTTGTTAAAGAATATGGCTAAAAGCATAGGCCTACCCCTTGTTAGCTTAAGATAAAAAAAAAAAAATTATAATAATAATAATAATGAAACGAAAAATGCCTTATTAGGCTTTACACTCATTCTAAAGTACCTTTGAATTCACTTTTAGAAACACAAGTTTAGCTCATCTTTGGTTGGAGGATCTTGCGGTGAGCTATGCATGTCTAGTTCATTCATTTAGCCTAGCAGATGCTCATATATTCCCATGCCACAGTCAACACAAACATATTTTCTAACAACAAAATCATGGAATAAAATAGAATACATTTGAAAATGATAGTTTCCCACATGAAAACCAGTTAGAAGTTCATGTAGGCCCACCTAATGATATGCGGCTGCTGTGTTAAACAACGAGTGGCTTGTTCTTGAATTCATTGATGATCAGATACTTCCGGTGTAACTGGTTCTGTTGCGCTACATTTTTACAGTTGATAGACAACTATAGCACTGTTCCAAACTCAGACTATCCTCTTTTTTGAACAATATCCTGTATAGAAATCAGAACGTCTCCGGTGCAGCAGCATGTACTCATTAGTTGTCATGCTCTGTTGTGGTATTAAAAAAGTATCTGCTTGTCTCCAGTCATGTAAAATGAATTGCACGTAATGCGTTTATTATAATGGATACCCATATCCGGGGTGGTCTGCGAATCCACAGCCTTCAGGGTAGTTTGCCATGTAATGCTTACAAAACTAAGAACCATTTATAAAACTGCATATCTAAGGCTCTGCGCTGTCCTATTAGTGAGGGTAAATGGTAGGCATGTTCTCTGCTATCCACTTTGCGTTTTAATTATTATTTGGGGTATAGGGGAGAGTCACTTGTTTTTTTTCTTCAAGCGTTCAGGGAAGGTAGGGTAAAACTATATTTTACTATGGCACTAAGAGGTGATATCCACATTATTCAGCAATAAGAAAGAGACTAGAAAGGACTCCTGTGCAGCTGTGAGTAGGGACAGATTATTACATTAGTTATACTCCTTTCTTTCCAATGAGTTTCACATAACTCACAAAAAATAATTTCTGGAGAGGAATCAGAGCACATTGCATCTCTAAATTCCTTTATAGATGCAAGAAAAATAAGCATGCAGTCTCCCTCAAAAATATACTTTTTTTAAACATTGGAGATATATGGGAGGTGTGATTGGATATGAGGGGTGCATAGACTTAGAAAAGAGAGGCCAGCCATCTTAGAACCTCCTATCTCAGGTAAATATCATAAACGTGTTTACTGTAAGATAACAAAACTGTGGTGGGAATTAACGTCATTGGAATCAGTGAACAGAATGGAATCAGTGAACAGAATGTGCTGGTGTAGATTGACATATTATACATGGTGTAGCAGCCTTTGGGCATGCATTTTGTGATTTTAGAAGGTACAGTAAAGGAACATAAGAACACCAATCTACCTACTTCATCCCCCCATTGTTTTTATTTACTTTTCTGCTCTTTTGCATACCAGTATTTCTATTTGCACATCATCATCTGCTCATCTATCACTCCAGTGTTAATCTGCTAAATTATAATTACTTCGCTACTATGGCCTATTTATTGCCTTACCTCCTCACGCCATTTGCACACACTGTATATAGACTTTCTTTTCTATTGTGTTATTGACTGTACGCTTGTTTATTCCATGTGGAACTCTGTGTTATTGTTTGTGTCGCACTGATTTGCTTTATCTTGGCCAGGTCGCAGTTGTAAATGAGAACTTGTTCTCAACTAGCCTACCTGGTTAAATAAAGGTGAAATACATTTTCTTTTTTAAAGTGCAATATGCCTTTCCTGGTACTCCCCTAGCTAGTGGCCATCCTTTCCTCTTTTCATATATCTGTCTGTCTGTCTGTCTTGATATGTCAATCTAGTATAGGACCTCATGGTGCGATGTTCCGAGAGGAACGAGAAAGAAGGCCCGCGAGCGGTCTTTAGAGAGGATGTGGCGAGGTCAATGAAAATGAAGTGACATCACGGATTCTCCAGCTGCAGGGGGAACAGGGAGAATGAACATACTGTAAGTCAAGGGAAGGTGAGCTGTGTATTAGGTGGTGTGGTTTAATAGAACACAGGCAATCCAGGTAGTTTCTCTTCATCTCACCTGCATCTTGCTGTAGATCCAGGGCAGTAGGCTGGACACCTTGGTGTAGACCCCCGGCCTGTTACTCTGCCCACAGCCGCTGCCCCAGCTGGTCACGCCCACCAGCTGCCAAAGGTTGTCACTGGCCTGGCACACCAGAGGACCACCACTGTCTCCCTTTTAGAGGAATGGAGAGAAGGGATGAGTGAACAGGGGCCGAGGTGTTGAAAGCACCTGCTACAATATACCGTATGTTTTAAAGTGGTGGATAGCAGATGAGATAGAAGGGAATTTGAGTAGTGGGAGAGGCAATTTTCATCAGCCCAAAGGCAGCTAAGATGACGACAAGCGTTTGTGCAGGAGAGGACAGCTGTGGACTATCGAAGTTCAGAAATGTAAATAATAATGTTGGCACCAAATGTTCTAAGACAGTTAGTTAGTTAGACTCTGGGAAGAATACAAAATGTTGCTGTCATGGAACATCTGGTGTCCATATGGAGGACAGTTTGCCAAACTCTGCATCTATGGCTGTAAAAAAATATATGGTATTTTGTATGTTAATGGTATAGAGAGAGGTATTTTTTATTTATTTAATAGCGGTGAAAGGTAGGAGAAAGAGTGTTGAAAGAGTAGTGGGCCGAAATTGAACCCATGCTGGCAGCGGTACATTGTACATGTGCTCCAGAGGCAGCGGCTTAGACCGCCTCATTTATAACCGTTGCGTAAATAACCGTTACGTAAATTGAGATTTATAGACGTGGTGTACGCCATACATACATACACTTGTTTTCCATTATAAATCAGACCTGTCGTAAAACTGCGTGTTAACAAGCCCTCCATTCACCTTGTATGGTGACAATAACGCCTTTTATTTGCTGTATAATTTGGAACTGTTGGAATTAGGCCACGGCAGTTTCTAAAAGAAAGAGCAATTGCACATTTGATCAATTGTTTTTGGAGGTGTTGACAGAATATTTTAATATTTTGCAATAACCTATGCTGTGTTTGGCAAAGGACTGTGACAGTTTCAGGAAAAAAAAACTATGGCTAATTGTTGTGGACCTGTCAGCAGCACGTTTAAATTCAACAATGTTTTTCTTTTACATTTCGCCCAACCTAAATATGCTGGGCTGCTCGCGAATTCTAAAACATTGTCTAGGCTACTCAAAAAAATTTAAATTACAGTAGGTTACTTACAGTAGTTGCATTCATAATTCAATGTAAAATATCAACTGTCTGTTCACCTGTTAAATTCAACTGTTATGTTATAAACCGCGCTGCCTATGCGATCGTATAGACTACAGCAAAACTTAAAATACATAGCCTATCTATTAACTAGGCCCAATTAAATGAGAGATGCGCATGGTATTTATTTATATGACTACTTCGGGAATGCATCACAGCCAGAAAAGGTGAGGAATTTATTCTGCAGTGGTTATAAAAATAAAATAGGAAATAGATTTGTGTCTAATCATTTTAGATTCCAAAAACAAAACACATTCGGTAGATTTTTGCTCTTCTCACATCTTCTAATGTTATTTTGCGTGTCATCATATCCCACATTTGTACAAAAAACTGTACATGCTTGCAATACAGTACTTCAGCCACTAGAAAATGTGTGTAAGCATGGTCTGAAGTTTGCATGGAGGTAAGCATGTTCTCAGGCCAAGTTTTTATAAATGCCAACTTTTGCGGCAAAACTGCCACACGCATGTTTTGTGGTATATTTTGTACGTACGCAAGGTTTATAAATGAGTCCCCAGGCCTGTAAATAGAGGGTGAATTGAACTACAGCTGGTGGACATGTACCTGACAGGAGTCCCTGCCCCCATTGAGATCTCCGGCACACAGCATGTTGTTGGACACACTGCCAGAGTATACTTTGGAGCTGTTACACACACGCACGTCGATGATGTCAACGATCACCTCCATCAGGTCTTTGGAGGGTTTCGCTGTGAAGGGACACATACAGTACACAATCATTCTCCAAACACACACACACTTCAGCTAGGGACACAATAGCTAGTTGCTCTAGGCAAACTTTTGCTCTACAGGATATACGATGGTTTTCTGCAATGAGAAGACATTGAGATAGGATGAATGATGCATGTGTAGCCTCCTTTCTCCACGTCGGACAGGCCATAGAGCAATTCTGGAAAATACCAGATGGGCTGGTTCATTTTTAGCCTAGTGGGCCTGTCCAAATTGTTGTTTCTTGTGCAAAATGATAATTATTTGGCTAATAATAATTTAAAAAAGGGCTGGTGTGGGGGCCTCGAGGATAGAAATGGGCCAGTGTGTTAGGAATGTCCGGGGCGAATTCGGTTCCCAGTCCGTCGCTGTTGTCTCACTCTAGATAAGCATTCTGTATGCACTTTCCTTTAGTCCATCTCTCCCTCTCTCCACTCCCTTGTCTCTCTTCCTACCTTCCCCCTTATCTATTGTTCCGAAGCCCGAGGTCCAGCATTTGGTTCCATGGGGGAATGTCTGGTCAAAAGCTGGCAAACAGGCAGGCTGAACTGCATCTGAGTAAGAAACACACACACAGGAAGTTAGATAAACAGAGTGGCATAAAGACTTCAGACACAAGAACACACAGTTATAAAAATGACACACATACGCACACACACAAATGAGCAGTGTTGGAAAAAGTACTAAATTGTCATACAGTGAAGGAAAAAAGTATTTGATCCCCTGCTGATTTTGTACGTTTGCCCACTGACAAAGAAATGATCAGTCTATAATTTTAATGGTAGGTTTATTTGAACAGTGAGAGACAGAATAACAACAAAAAAATCCAGAAAAACGGATGTGAAAAATGTTATGAATTGATTTGCATTTTAATGAGGGAAATAAGTATTTGACCCCTCTGCAAAACATGACTTAGTACTTGGTGGCAAAACCCTTGTTGGCAATCACAGAGGTCAGACGTTTCTTGTAGTTGGCCACCAGGTTTGCACACATCTCAGGAGGGATTTTGTACCACTCCTCTTTGCAGATNTGAGATCTTGCATGGAGCCCCAGGCCGAGGGAGATTGACAGTTCTTTTGTGTTTCTTCCATTTGCGAATAATCGCACCAACTGTTGTCACCTTCTCACCAAGCTGCTTGGCGATGGTCTTGTAGCCCATTCCAGCCTTGTGTAGGTCTACAATCTTGTCCCTGACATCCTTGGAGAGCTCTTTGGTCTTGGCCATGGTGGAGAGTTTGGAATCTGATTGATTGATTGCTTCTGTGGACAGGTGTCTTTTATACAGGTAACAAACTGAGATTAGGAGCACTCCCTTTAAGTGTGTGCTCCTAATCTCAGCTCGTTGCCTGTATAAAAGACACCTGGGAGCCAGAAATCTTTCTGATTGAGAGGGGGTCAAATACTTATTTCTCTCATTAAAATGCAATTCCATTTATAAAAATTTTCACATGCGTTTCTCAGGATTTTTTTGCTGTTATTCTGTCTCTCACTGTTCAAATAAACCTACCATTAAAATTATAGACTAATCATTTCTTTGTCAGTGGGCAAATATACAAAATCAGCAGGGGATCAAATACTTTTTTCCCTCACTGTACTTGAGTTAAAGTAAAGATACCTTAATAGAAAATGACTCAAGTAAAAGTGAAAGTCACCCAGTAAAATACTACTTGAGAAAAAGTCTAAAAGTATTTGGTTTTAAATATACTTAAGTATCAAAAGTAAATGGAATTGATAAAATATACTTAATTGTCAAAAGTAAAAGTATAAACCATTTCAAATTCCTTGTATTAAGCAAATCAGATGGCACCATTGAATTTTTGGGGAAGATTATTTTTAGGGATAGTCAGAGGCACACTCCAACACTCAGACATAATTTACAAACAAAGCATTTGTGTTTAGTGAGTCCGCTAGATCAGAGTAGGGATGACCAGGGATGTTCTTTTGATAAGTGTGTGAATTTGACCATTTTCCTGTCAAAATGTAGCGAGTACTGTTGGGTGTCAGGGAAAATGTAAAGAGTAAAAAGTACATTATTTTCTTTAGGAATGTAGTGAGGTAAAAGTAAAAGTTGGCAAAAATATAAAAGTACAGATACCCCCAAAAACGACTTAAGCAGTACTTTAAAGTATTTTTACTTAAGTACTTTACACCACTGAGTGCTGTCCCAACATTGATGCTAGTGTTTCCCTAGCGTTTCTCTGATCAACAAGGAATAGACCTGGACTCACTAGTGAAGTCCACTGGTGAGGCCAGCTTCAGTATGGCGATGTCCTGGTCGTTGGTTACGTTGTTGTAGTTCTCATTCACGATGATCTTCTCTACGAGGTAGGGAGAAGGAAGCTTGTCTTGAGACACCACTCCTCCGTACACACGCCACCTACTGGCATCAAGAACCGAGGGGAACGACCTTCAATTGGCAAGGAAAAAATGAGAATAAAATAAATATTAATTTACTTCTCAAACCAAGGCTGTAGCTTATGACACACATGGCATTATTATTATGGTAATAAGGTGTTTTCATTGAATTATGGAGATTGGTTGTCAAGGTGAGGATTGTTGAGGTGATGAGGGGCTGTCATGCTGCTTGTTCTTGAGTCACGCTGAGCAAGTCGCTGCACAGATTCCCTACTAGTCTGTGTTTTATATGGGTATGTGTAAGTAAAAGGACTGACTTCCTCCTTGGGCTAATGACGCGTTCACGACATGTCGGAAACTCTGAAATAATCTATTTGATCGGTCCTCTAACTAGTAATTCAAAGTCAGGAACCCTCGCATCATCTGAGTGTCACACCATGATCTGTTTCACCTGTCCTTGTGCTTGTCTCCACCCCCCTCCAGGTGTCGCCCATCTTCCCCATTATCCCCTGGGTATTTATAACTGTGTTTTCTGTCTGTGCCAGTTCGTCTTGTTCGCCAAGTCAACCAGCGTTTTTCTCCTAGCTCCTGTTTTTTCCCAGTCTCTGTTTTTCACGTCCTCCTGGTTCTGACCCTTACCTGTCCTGACTCTGAGCCGCCTGCCTGACCGTTCTGCCTGCCCTTGACCTCGAGCCTGCCTGCTGCCTTGTACCATTTTGGACTCTGACCTGGTTATGAACTCTTGCATGTCCCCGACCTGCCTGTTGCCTACCCCTTGGACTATAATAAAAATCAGCGCTCAAACCATTTGCCTCCCGTGTCTGCATCTGGGTCTCGCCTTGTGTCGTTATACTGAGTACTCCGACTTGTCCTACGTGCTGAACTCTGACTAAGGAAATTACTTCGACAACAACATTTTGGGCAGTTAAATGCAACAACAAAAAGTAATTTGATCAAAAACAATCTATATGGGTTACACTGTTTACGAGCATTATAGTTGTACTTTCTGTTTATGGTTAGAGTAGCTAGCTTGCCGTTAGTCAATTGGCATTCTCAACGAGTTCAAAACAAGTCGGATTTCACCCCGACTTCTCATGAACGCAGCAGAGAGGGTAAGGTGGAGCTATTACCAAGGATCTACATAGCATGTCTAGAATTAGAGCCAAGGGATCAGTTTGGAACTGAGCATTGAAATCCTCTAGTCACTGACCTGGGGAAGCAGTGGGCAGCTGTCACCACAAAGTCAGGGGACACCAGGACCCCTCCACAGACATGTGATCTACCAAAGTGTAGAGAGAGTTGCCAGGGCCATTGGCCCAGCTTGGCAACAGTGCCCCCTATGATCCGGGAGGTCAACTGCTGACGCCCACAATCTGGGAAAAGGGGGAGAAGTGGTCAAATGTTTGTATCTAATTTAACTAGAAGTCATATTTCAAACAGAAGGTTGATATAGGCCTGCCTGAGTGCAATATGTGAAATGTGAACCGATGAGAGCTCCTTACCAATACACTGCAGAGAGACTGTATTCTGGTCAGGGCAGGAAGAGCTACACAGCAACACAAGAACAATCATGTCAGCAACTCAGGATCTAACATTAAACCACTTTGGAACATATGCAGCATGGTTACAGTTGACTTGTAACTTCCTTCATGAGGCTTATAATGCGGTTCTGTTGATGACATAGCATTACGTCCCAACCAGTCATGACAGGTAATGACAGTGGATGACTTAACACCATCATCCCCTCAACATTACTGGGACTAAAATGAGTAAATACATTAAGTGCTAAGGTTTGTAGAGGAGTTGAGCTCTCTTACCTGACGTTGACCTGGCCCTGGATGGGTAAAGACGATCTGTTGTTCAGGGTTAGACCAATGGACTGCTGGGATTTCACTGCCTTGGTTGCAAAGGACCTGCATGGTCGACACACACAAACACATTTAGATTCTGTCTGCCAAAGCAATACTATAATCAATTCCCCTCCCATGAAGCATTCCCAGAAAGTCAATTTGCCACAGGCACACCAACCCCAGAGAGAGAGGAGCGCAGAGATTCAATCTGAGAGTAAATACTGAAAACGTCAGCAGTGAAATTAGACGTCACTGAGCAAATGTCTATGCGAGAAAGTAGATAATTTGTGAGGTAACTTAAAAAATGTCTGTTGTGAAATAAGGTGATGTCTTACTTTCTGAAGCCCAGTTGGGCACAGGTTTGGTTGGCGTAGCTCTGGTCCCATCCCTGGTAACACACTGGGAGGAAACGGTCGTCCTGAGACGTTCTGACCTGTAGAGCACCATCTGCCCCAAACCTCACTGGAGAGAGAAGGAGAGGAGGGATAGAATAATAAGATACAAAAAGGGTCATACGTCGAGTATATGTCTACCTGCCCACCTGGCTTTCATTTCTGTACATCTACCTGCAAGTATGTTTGTCCTCATGTCTGTCTGTTGTGTGTGTGCCTACCACAGTTGGACTCGTCGGTGCCCAGTTGGCAGTCTCGCAGAGCGTCGCATTGGACGGTTGAGTTGGAGCAGGTGTCATGAACGGCCACGCTCAACTGCTTCTCATTGTGCCCCTCATCCTCATTGTCATGGTGGTCGAGGGCAGCCGCAGTTGCCAACCTGGCACCGTAACGCACTACCCAGAGAGAGAGAGAGAGAAAGACATGAAATGAAAGAGACCGAGAGAGAGAGTCGATGGAAGGGTTGGATGGGGTAGGTTGGGGACACAGAGAACATGTAAGGGTGGGGAGAAGAGGAGAGATGGAGGAAGAGGTAGAAGAGGAAGACTGTCAATGCCTGTACAAATACAGTAGGGAAACAGAAAGGGGAAAACTAGTCAATTGCACAACTGAATTCATTCAACCAAAATGTGTCATTTAACCCCTCTGAATCAGAGACTAGCTTACAAATAAATTAATAAACAGGCATACATGTACATGAGTAACAACATATGAATAAATATGATGACAGCCCTGGCCTTACCTCCGAGCCAGATGGCAATGCCCAGGAGGAGTAGCAGAACGATGCCTCCTGACCCACCAAAGCACTTGGCACTACGGTGGCAGCATTTGTATTTCGTCTTCTTGTTAGAAAGAGCTGGAACAACACACACGGCATACACGTCAAATAGATATATCTTCCTCAGGCGACCATGTAGAGACCATACACTGAGTGTACAAAACATTAGGAACACCTTCCTAATATTGAGTTGCAGCCCCTTTTGCCTTCAGAACAGCCTCAATGCGTTGGGGCATGACAGGGATGCTGGCCCATATTGAATCCAACGCTTCCTATAGTTGTGTCAAGTTGGCTGGATGTCCTTTGGGTGGTGGACCATTCTTGAAACACACGGGAAACTGTTAAGCATGAAATCCCTAGCAGCATTGCAGTTCTTTACACACTTAAACCAGACCCCGTTCAAAGGCACTTCAATATTTTGTCTTGCCAATTCACCCTCCGAATGGAACACATACACAATCCATGTCTCAATTGTCTTAAGGCTTAAAAATCCTTCTTTAACCTGTCTCCTCCCCTTCATCTACACTGATTGAAGTGGATTTAAGAAGTGACATCAATAAGGGACCATAGCTTTAACCTGGTCAATCTATGTCATGGAAAGAGCATAATGTCTTGTACACTCAGTGTACAACACGCAACCGCTTAATCTCTACGGGATCAGTTTTCCCCCTGCGGGACGGTTGAGCTAACGTAGGCTAATGTGATTAGCATGAGGTTGTAGGTAACAAAAAAAATATCCCAGGACATAGACATATCTCATATTGGCAGAAAGCTTAAATTCTTGTTAGTCTAACTGCACTGTCCAATTTACAGTAGCTATTACAGTTAAATAATACCATGCTATTGTTTGAGAAGAGTGCAAAATTATGAACTTGAAAATGTATTACTAAACCAATTAGGGACATGTGGGCTGTCTTGGTACAACATTTTGAACAGATATGCGTTCATTGGGTCATTTTAAAACTTTGCACATATACTGCTGCCTTCTAGTGGCCAAAATCTAAATTGCGGCCTGGGCTGGAATAATACATTATGGTCTTTCTCTTGTATTTCAAAGATGATGGTATCATCTTTTACCAGATATCTTTTACCAGATCTAATGTGTTATATTCTCCTACATCAATTTCTAATTTCCACAAACCTCAAAGTATTTCCTTTCAAATGGTATCAAGCAAATGCATATCCTTGCTTCAGGTCCTGAGCTACAGGCAGTTTGATTTGGGTGTGTCATTTCAGGCGAAAATTTAAAAAAGGGATGGATCCTTAATGATGATTTCAGTCTCCTATTTTACATGTCAACTATCATCTACATCCGTCCTAGGTCTGATGGACAGATCTCAGGTGGAGGGGGGAATAGGAAAGTGAAGAGGAAAAGGAGGAAGAGGAAAACAGAGTGTGAGGAGGTGGAACGTATTCCAGCAGAACTCCTGCCTGATATTTGACCCCCAGGTGAGGTCAATAAGGGATCATAGCCTTCACCTGGATTCACCTGGTCAGTCTGTGTCACGGAAAGAGCAGGTGTTCCTAATGTTCTGTACACTCAGTGTATACCCAACACATAATGCAGAGACATAACGAGGGAGTTAAAATCACACTTCTCAAGGATGTTTTTGTAAAACACTTCTGTTTCAACTTTTATTATTTTACACTACTTTCACTGGTGGTTTGAAGTCCCCTGAAAGCAAACAAGGAATGGACTGGGACAGAACTGCAGTATACCGAGAGCGCTACTCACATATACTGGGCTGGCAGACATGCTGCGCAGCCACTGGTGGTGGATGCTGGGGGATGTAGTATAGCTGGTTGGGATGAGTGTGCCTTGGACCCGCTCCATAGACTAGCTCTTCATAGGACTGGAGGGGCGGGACGGTGTGCACCTCAACAGAGTAGTAGGGAGGAGGGAGCTCGTTCTGCAGGGGAGAACACAGAGAAAGGTTAAGAAGTCAGTCATTCAAAATTATTTGGATCTAACACCCATGCGGGAACAAAGGCCCAGTGTTTTGTATCATATTGTACAAAAATTTATGAAATGAACACTATAAAAGTGTGATAAAAAAGTGATCTGTTTTATTTCCTGATAGTTGCTGGTTGATAATACAATATACACAGGACCTTCAAAGTGACATCACCAGGCGGTATAGGTTTCAAAGTCCCAGTGCAGTCGTCAACGTGATTTTCCTGTGTTTTATATAATAATACTTTGTGAAAAATATGATTGTGAAAAATATGTGAAATTGTGAAAAATATGATAATGCCCTTTTAATGTAAGAGCTGTTGGAAAAAACTGTCTGAAATTTCATTGTTTTGTTGGGATGGCGTTTTGGCCTGCCTGGTGACATCACCAGGTGGTAAATTAGTTAATAGACCAATAAGAAAGAGTTTTCTGCCAATAACAGCGTTTCTCAGACCACTCCCAGACAGTCCTAGCAAAAATATTTTGGGGAAAACTATTACATTCAGGCACTAAATTGTTCCCCAGAAATGATTTGATATTGAGATGAAAATAACCAGTAAACAACTTCCATGCAGGAACCCCCTGATTCTTCCATAAACAATAGTGTATAGGGTGCTGCCTAGAGTACACATGTTGATTGCGAACAGGGCTTACAGATGGTTGATGATCTTTGAAAAAACGCATTCTAGTATCTTCAGGTTAGATGTAACTCATTGTCGGCCATAATGATATCATCCTTATCGCGCAAGTGTGAGATCCCAACACCTGAATAACCAACTCAAGCAGAATAGAAGTTCCCATGTCTCTAGGTAACAATGTACCGAGATTCCCAATGGGCCCCTTATTCATTTCCTCCTCTCTTTAACATTTAACAGCTCTCATTTCTGCTTTAAACCCATCTGCTCCCCATAGCGCTATCAAGCATCTCAGACAATAGAGCTAATCATCGTCGCCAGAGCCGCAGCCGAGCTCACATTGCCCCCCGGGAGTCTCTATTGTTGCCACGGAGAAGAAGGGTGGCTGCCATGGAGACAACGGAAGAGCAAACTCCAAAAGGAAGTTGTGGTTGTCCCCTGTCCCTGGCTGCTGTATGGTTGTTTCACACACACAGGTGATTTGTAGCCCACATCCACACACAGGTGATCTGTAGCCCACATCCACACAGGTGATTTGTAGCCCACATCCACACAGGTGATTTGTAACCCACATCCAAACACAGGTGATTTGTAGCCCACATACACACAGGTGATTTGTAGCCCACATCCACACACAGGTGATTTGTAACCCACATCCACAGGTCAGTCAGTCTGATAATGTGCTTTTCCCCCCTGGAGCTGGATGACAGACAGCCAGGGTTCAATATTGGCTTTGAGTTCTTTCTCTCTTTTCATTGATGCCTCCTCACTTCACATTGTGTGTTTATTCGGGGGGGGGGGGAACAAATTATTACTTACAATGACAGCCTACACAGGCCAAACCCTGACGACACTGGGCCAATTGTGCGCCGCCCTGTTGGACTCCCAATCACAGACGGTAGTGATATAGCCTGGATTCGAACCAGGGTGTCTGTAGTGACGTCTCAAGCACTGAGATGCAGTGCCTCAGACCGCTGTGCCACTCGGAAGGGATGACATTGCTTTTAACTTCCCTAACTGGTTCTGATGTTGGGACTTGATCTGCCCATGGCAATGTTTATGTTTGCGATGACCGACATGGAAAGAATCTACCTCCTGATGGTACAACATGCATGACCTCCACACTGATTCCCACAACAGATTAATAGTGTGATCTGCTCTGCATCTAGACGTGCTGAGGATTGGTGGCGATTTACACAACATTTCAAGATTTTCAGTTGGAGTTTTGATTTCACAGGGGCTAGGCTGTAGTGATGATCACAAGGATCACAAAGATCATTATATCCTATAGGTCTGGATCACACTGAAGTGTTCATCTGGTTGAGGATAAAGAGTGCTAAACAAAAATTACTTGTGTCTACATTAGGGTTTCCATGGTAACTTGTCAACCCAATTTTATTTTGACTGCTGTTTTTCGAAGAACTCAGTCTGTCAGTTACAGGGCATCTCGGTCAATCCCACTAACTCTCTCACCCTAGAGAATGGACCAGAAGCACTATAAGAAAGACCTTCCTGAATAAAAAGAACCTTCACACAGACACGTACCACCACGCTCCGTAGGAAGCCAAGAGGCAGGCATGTACCATATGTGTCTTCTCTATCTGAAAATCCCAAAACACACACTGTCTGGTTTATTAGCTCCTATACCTCCATTTAAAACACCTGATGTATTTGATCAGGAAGTCCATCGAAGGTGCCATTTGACCTGAATCCATAGTATGCACAGAAAGGGTTCCTCTCATGAAACTCTATCCTACGTTCCCCCAAACTATGTGACTGTTTAACTGTTTAACTGTTTAACTGTTATCTGTCTTGGTGACATAGAGAAGACTCCTTGGCTCAGTAATAATACCGGTTTATAACCTCAACCTTTTCATTGGTAAACAGCTCCAGTTTCATGACCATAGGCACAAAACTCCAACCCAAATGAACCAGAATACTGTACCAAGTGGATATTCAGTCGGTGGAAGAGCCGGTTACCCTGAATTACCAACTGAATCGACATAGGTCAATAGACATTGTTTCCCCCCTTGGCATTTTCCTGTAATTACTGGAAAATGATGAGGTTTTAGGTTCCAGTTACATTTCAAAGGGCAGACTGTACTTATAAACAATAACGATGTTATATACTGTAACTTTGAACTTTAATTCCAAAAAGTGCCTTAGAGCTTAAAATAGTAGATAAACAGGAACCAGCCCACATTGATTGTTGATTCACTAATCAAGACAGATAAATCCTCTCTGTTCCAGATGGGTAGAGTGGGTTTATTGTGCTCATTTTCCCCTCAAGTCTTATTTCGCAATCTGCCCCCGTATTTTGGTTCCACACGCCGGGTGAATAGACTAGTTTGAGACATCAAACCACAAACCATTTAGATGAAGAACCCCCGACTTTCAACATTTTCCACATGGAGTATTCAACATAAATTCAACACCCTATGCGAAGCAACGCAATATAGAGATCGGAGACAGAGGCAATCGCAATGAGATCATATGGGCCTCCAGCTACACACCAGCTTGACCCTAGTCTAGCTCCTAGTAGCATACCAACGCATTGGTTCACATGTCCTGCAATCTGTCCATGATGTGGCAAAAAGTATAACCTTTGAGAGCATCAGCAATACACAAGGAAACTTTTACTTCAAAAACCCAACCTGACTGAGGGACAGTGAGAGTACGAGTATAGTATGGTCAGAGTGTGAGAGAAAGAAAATAGTGTTGTTTTGGAGGCAGGTGACAGAAGTCAGCCCAGGGGAAACAGATAAAGAACCAGAGAAGCAGAGAACAAGGAGGAGAGGATAAAGGAATAACTTACAGGGTCATGCTTTGCCATCGGATGCTGGGGGAGCAGTGAGGAGAGTGGAGGTGAGACCTGGTAGGAGAGGCTTTTCACAGTGCCACTCAAACAGTCACAGATCAGAGCATGCTGACGCCACGTTTGACACTCCCCTCCTCCTTTCTTCTCACTGTCTATCCTTGAACCCCCTCCACTTAGCCCACACAGGTGGGACTGCCCCCCCATCCAACCCCTCCCTCTCTCATCTCCTCTTCACAGAAATGGGTGTGTCCCAGTGTGCTACTTTCCCACCTACCAGACCGGTTTCACGGTAGCCAGGGAGAGACAAAGATTTTCACACAGTGTGGTCTGCTCCATTCCGGCTCAGGTGACACCAGCTGGGCAATCAGAGCCAGGGACCAAAATGGCGTCCTCTCAGACAGCCACATGAAAAATTCTGTCAGTCAGAAAAGTCACAACTCATGTGATGAAGAGTTGTTCCAAGTACATAGCAGTTGATCCAATTGAATATGTCGACATTATATTGAAATATTGAGTTGAAATAACTATTAAACTCATATAAACAAAATCTTGCTGCCCTTTCACATACTTCCTCTTCATAATCATGTACAGTAACACAGGGATGTTGATGAAATGAACAGTGCTAAGGAAAACAAATAGAATGGCGCCGTGTCAATGCAGTTCATGAACTTCCGATATCTTAATCAATATGCCTGTGAGCCCACAGTATTTACAGAAAGTGCTTTGCCAATGGGCAGAATGCGTTTATTTTGTGAGGTGTTTTTTTTCCCACAGTGTGTAACTGCGAGTTTGTGTGCGTCCTTGTGTGCAGGTAGAAAAGAGTTGATAAGTGAGGTCAAGGTGTACAGAATGAGCTCAGACAGCATTACTTCTACTAGAGAAAGCACAGGCATGCAGACCTGCACCCATACTCATACACATGCACGCACACACTTGTCAAGTAAAATGATCTTAGATTCGTCCTTGAAATTCTCTGAATAGAATTTTGCTTATTTTCAGTAGATCACACACCCCACCTTCTAAACCCTTCCAAACAGAAACAAACAAAAAATGATGAACACCAGTAAACAAACAAACGATTCTGAATGTTTCCATTAAAAAAATTATAATAATAATTTCACCTTTATTTATCCAGGTAGGCCAGTTGAGAACAAGTTCTCATTTGCAACTGCGACCCGGCCATTAAGGGACGAGCTTCCAACAGTCAGCTATGGTCAAGTTTACCATAACAAATGATGACGCCTTCAGCAGAATATGAAGCAGACTTCAAATCAGCATTTGCATAGGTGATGTAATAGTACAGTATGTTAACACAAGGCAATGAACACAGACCTTGAAGATGGGTAACGATTGTCTAATGTAATAGCCATCAAAAGTGAACATATGTTAATTTATTCTGTCTGTTCACAAGACATAGACATATCATGATTCTTGCATGTTTCCAGAAGAGTGCGTCTTAAAAAGCATATCAAAAGATTGCGAACGTGACCCTCAGCTTGACAATTGACTTATCGCCACTAGAGGGTGATAGTGCATGGTACCTCCATTCTGCTATCTCTCCGTCTGCTGCTCTCCGCTAGAGAGCTCATTGTTATGGGTGAGACCACTGTTGTCTCAACTCAACTGAGCTGCATTTGTGTAGTGGTGTCCATTCTCAGAAGAGAAACCAATTGAGAGTCAGATCGAGAAATAGTACCGATGTTGAATTACTAGAAAAAGGAAGTGGAGAGTTGACAGAGCGTGAGAGACAGTAGAGGTTAGAATCATCAAATGAAATTAAATTGTATTTGTCACATGCTTTGTGAAATGCTTACTTACGGGTCCTTTTCCAACAATGCAGAGTTAAAGATAAAGACACAAAATAAAAAATAAAAATATATATATTGATGAGGAATAAATACACAGTGAACAACTCTTAACAATAAGGGGTAAAAATAACATGCTATATACAGGGAGTACCAGTACTGAGTTGTGGAGGCTGGTGACTTGAAAAATTGAGGAGGATGGGAGACCCACGGAATAGGAGCAGAACGCACGGAGACAACATAGCGTGTTTCAAAAATGGTTAAAGTCGAATAATTTTTACGTAAAGAATTTAATAAAGACATTTATAGTATAATATTATGGGGAATGAGAATGAGTGGGCTACTTACAGTGTTGAGAAGGGATCACAGCAGTGATTGAATGAGGGTGTGAGGCATGAGTTGAGGTGTTCAGAGGCTTGAATTCAGTGCAGGACAGGGGTTGAGGTCTTCATACTGTAGGCTTCAGTGCAGGACAGGCTCATCGTGGATGGATGGTGTTAGAGAAGAGCTCAACTCTTCCACTGAGGGCAGGACAGGACTTGACTGGGAAGACAAAAACAATCACACAACACACAACACGGTTAGACAAAAGAGCTAAGAATGAGTTAGTCCAAGCAAGAAGTAAAATCATTGATGTGCAATAATGTGATTGTGTTTGTGTGTGTGATTGACTCTACATACAGTAATGAGAGAAAATTGATAGGGGGACTCACAGTGCTTGGAGAGGAAACGTTCAATGTGACAGTGGATGAGCGGGCACATGAGACGTGGCTTCAGTTCATGTCAGGAGAAAGTTGACAATGGTAGTGGAGTGGTGTGGTCATCACCTCTTAATCAGGGAACAGGAGGGGACTTAGCTGGAAATACAGATAGCAGATACATTCCATTACATTGTAGGTTTGGACAATGAGTTTATCCATGAAGTTAAACTCAGACATCTCAGAAATCACAAAGTGTAACACAATCTTTGCCTTCTCGCCCACTTGACAGATAAAAGTATCCCAAGAAACATTCCTGAAAAAAGCCCTGATCATCTACATATCTGACGTTAACTGACAACTGCAAGCAGACCGGTGGCAATGTAGGTCCCAGAGTGGTGGGGCAATTTTTTCCCCCTGGGGCCCAGAGTTTTTCCTTATCTGTTAACCTAACCAGGAAAACTCTGGACCCTATAAAGGTATGACATTGATTAATCAATTGTAAAATGGTTTCATATGGGCTATTATGGGACCAGTTTTTCCTAATCAGGTCACATGGTTTTAAAAAACCCCAGAAAAAAACTCCTGGCCCTGGGGGGGATGAAAACCCCTGTCAAACTGCAGCTACCTTATACTTGTTCATATGAATTATATTTAGACTAGATTAAGAGGGGGATTTCCTCTACCCAGACACAGAGACAACAACTGATGGACAATAGAACTCACAGGGCTGAGCTTGCTATATGCATGTATGCATCACGCAGGCCTATGCAACTGCAGGCCTTATACAAATCTGTCATCACTATTATGTTGATTGATTAATTC
The DNA here is from genome assembly GCA_003317085.1 of Hucho hucho. Taxonomy (NCBI): domain Eukaryota; kingdom Metazoa; phylum Chordata; class Actinopteri; order Salmoniformes; family Salmonidae; genus Hucho; species Hucho hucho. The sequence continues at coordinate 127,695 of QNTS01002013.1, forward strand.
CAGTTAATAATTTTGGATTGAAAACATATATACGTTTGAATATAAACCAAATTTGATCACATTCACATTTTCTCCTGACACACAAATGGACTATAAATACATAACGTTACCAATCAGTTACCCTGACCAGATGGACAGGGCACATAGGATGTAATGTTATGCAGCTGCTCTTATTAGTAGCCTGCAGTTGATCAGACTGAAATCTAGTCTCATTTTCATCCCATACAGCAAGATACATCTCTAATGGTTAGGTGAAGCCTAGGCTGCTGCAACATTTATGTCATGAGTTATTTCTTGTGTCTGTTCGGAGTGATAATGTGTTATCATCTTTTCTAATTAAATACAGAAAGTGGAAAGCCTACTTGAGCACGAAAAAATGCGCTGCGCCAACTTCTGTCTTTAATGTCACTTTTAATTTTAATGGATGATGCGATGGAAGCTATCAAATCATTCTGAATTGATTTCGGCATCCCATAAATCACAGTCTAAAGATCCGTATGTTCAGCAAGTAAAGCATCATAACGTGCAAGTACCTCTGCAAGCTCCTTGTAGTTACCTTGTCAGCGGAACTTTCCTTCTCGTCGTGTCCTTTAAAAGACAGTTCTTGCACGCCCAGAAATGCAATGGTGTTGATAAACCGCTTGAGAACATCCCGGTTTCTTCATACTTTCTCGTTGTGTTGCGCATTTTGAATAAGGAGACCTTCATCCATTATTTGATCGATGCGTTTTTTTCCTAGAAGCTTGATTCTGATGTGGGCATTCATATGCTGCCTGCTTTGTTTTGCATTTTAGCTGAATGATCGATGTTCTTCAGGTCACTGTACCCACCTTTCACCCAAGACTCAAGACTTTCCAAAAAGCAGGCAAGGCCAGCAATACAGGCAGCTTGATGAAAGACTCCCTGTTAACTGTTGATACCAGTTGGTCTTGAACGCTCTCACCTTTTCATCCTTCTTTATGAAACTGATCTCAGGCAGAGGTCCACCCTCGCTTTTAATTCACACTTTTTCCTGTGTACCCCAGAGAATGAAAGTGGTTCTTCAGCAAAAAGTTCACAACATTTTCAGTAGCGTTGGCCATTTTGCCATTCAGGAGGTGAAAACTGCAAGCTTGCGCTGGTAGCTAGTGCTACTGCTACTTGCTACTGGAGATAGTACGCAGTTGCAGCAGTGTATATGGTGACTGTGAAAGTGTTTGTGTGTATGTGTGTGGCATCAGTATGCATGTGTGCACTTTATGTGTGTGTGGCCATATGTAGTGTGTGTGTGTGTTGGGGTGTCAGTGGAAGTATGTGTGAGTGTGTGGGTATCACACACCAGAGTCCAGTTTGTGTGCATAGAGTCAGTGCAAGAGAGATGGTGCAAAAAAGGGTCAATGCAGGTAGTCCGGGTGGCCATTTGATTAGCCATTAAGGAGTCGTCTTTAGTAGTCTCATGGCTTGGGGGTAGAAGCTGTTCAGGGTCCTGTTGGATTCAGACTTGGTGCACTGGTACCGCTTGCCATGCGGTACCAGAGAGAATCATCAATGGCTTTTGTGGCAGTTTTTGGGGCCTTCCTCTTACACCGCCTGGTAAAGAGGTCCTGGACGGCAGGGAACTCAACCCCAGTGATGAGCTGCGCTGTACACACTGCCCTCTGTAGCGCCTTGCGGTTAGATGCCAAGCAGTCTTAGATCCATTCTTTTAGATTTGTGTGTATTGTTAGATACTACTGCACTGTTTTTTTATTTTTTTATTTTATTTAACCTTTATTTAACTAGGCAAGTCAGTTAAGAACATATTATTATGCTCAATGACGGGCTAGCCTGGCCAAACCCTAACCCGGACGACAGTGGGCCAATTGTGCAGTGCCCAATCACAGACGGTTGTAATACAGCCTGGAATCGAACCAGAGTCTGTAGTGACACCTCCAGCACTGAGATGCAGTGCCTTAGACCGCCGTGCCACTCGGGAGCTAGGAACACATGTATTTCACTTCACCTGCAACAACATCTGCTAAACATGTGTATGTTACCAATTCAAATTGATTTGATTTTGATTTGATGCAGCCAGTCAAGATGCTCTCAATGGTGCAGCTGTAGAACTTTTTGAGGATCAGAGGGCCCATGATAAATCTTCTCCAGGATCCAGTTGCAGAGGGAGGTGTTCAGTCCCAGGGTCTGGAGGCTGGTGATGAGCTTGGAGGGGACTATGGTATTGAATGCTGAGTTGTAGCCAATGAACAACCTTCTTACATTGTTTTCCTTTTGTTCAGGTGGGAGAAGGCAGTGTGGAGTGCAATAGAGATTGCATCATCTGTGGATCTGTTGCAGCGGTATGTGATTTGGAGTGGTCCAGGGTGTCTGGGATTATGGTGAGCCATGATTTGAGCCATGACCAGACTTTTAAAGCATTTCATGGCTATAGATGTGAGTGCTTTGAGGCGATTCTCATTTAGGCAGGTTACCTTGGTGTTCTTGGGCACGGGTACTATGGTGGTCTGCTTGAAACAAGTTTGTATTTTGAGTAAGCCGCTATCCTTCTGCGTACTTCTGGTTGCTGACGGGCTGGCCCTGAGGCTGGCTGAAGGTCAATCTCATCCTTTTCTTCCAAATCACTGTCAGACTCCGAATTGACAGAGACATGATCCTCATATTCTGAAAATTCTTCATCTTCCAAAGTGGAAGACACTTCTTCCACACTAGCTTCTTCCTCTCTGAGCAGAGATTATTTTTCTCATGCTTATTGATTGCGGTGAGGAGCCACACATGCAAAGCTATTTATTTGTTGTGTCCCTCACCCAATCTGGCTGGGGTAGTGTGTGGGAAAATACTGACATTTTTACAATGTATCGAAATAATGTATTGTAATAACATTGTGCAGGTTTCACACACTACAAAGGGTAAAGAGTGTGAGAAATGTGAGAAACAGGCAGACAGGCAGGGAGACATACAGGTTCTTGGTGCTATGTTGAAACAGCAGGTCCAGGGAGGAGGAAGACAGAGTGAAGGCACACAGCAAACCTTTTTTCACACACACACTTTTCCACACTTTAATTACCAGTGGACCCGAACATCCACATATGTAATATAAATGTGCAGGGGGGGGCACAGTATACACTCAATGAAAATGTGTTCTTTTACATGTTCGTCACAGAAAATGAGGCAAGGCCGTTTCAGGTTGAAATAATCATTAATTGTATAATTTTTATTTTAGTAAACATTGAAAATGGGTCCCACAGACCCGATCACCACACAAGGGTTAAATAAAAAATAGTTTTTAGTATTTTCTGTATTAGGAAAGCAGTGTGTTTCTTTATGCACAAAATGGGTCTCGTCGAGTCTCAACAAGCCTCTCTGGGCAGTCATGCCCTCTCTGGCCCTTAATCTGAGGACGAAGAACACCACCACAGTTCTGTGCATTTCCATTGAAGGCGATTTGAGAGTTTCTACTTGGATTGATTACGCTCTCTCTCAGGGGGTGTAGTATTCCCTAAACCCACATGGTGGGGCCCTTATGCAATAAAACTGTAACTGATGCATTTGAAAAGGAAAAAATATATTATTTTTGGGGGACAATTTGTCCGCTCTTGGACCTGTGTCCCCTCAAGGGGCCCAAACTGTCCGTAGACCTATCCACTCATCACATCAACAACACAGCTGCATGCAGTCATACTCCAAAATGCTCATAACGGTTAGTTTCATATCGTTATGGTTTTACTTCTTCAAACAAGGAAATTCTTTGGGCCCGTCAGGGGATTTCAGTTCCTACATGCTAACCCTTATCACTTCTGTTTTCTAGTCATGCTTTTAAATTCTGAGAAAGCAGTTTCTCTCTTCTGTACATTATCAGAAAACACATACCTCACATACTCTTTCTGCCGATTGCCTGTGTGATCTCGGCTCTCCGTAGCCGATGTGAATAAGACCTTTAAACAGGTTAACATTTGCAAGACCGCGGGGCCAGACGGAATATCAGGATGCATACTCAGAGCATGCGCTGGCCAGCTGGTGGGTGCCTTCACTGACATTTTCAACCTATCTCTGACCCGGTCTGTAATACAAACTTGTTTCAAGCAAACCAACAAAGTACCCGTGCCCAAGAACACCAAGGTAACCTGCCTAAATGAGAATCGCCTCAAAGCACTCACATCTATAGCCATGAAATGCTTTAAAAGTCTGGTCATGGCTCAAATCATGGCTCACCATAATCCCAGACACCCTGGACCACTCCAAATCACATACCGCTGCAACAGATCCACAGATGATGCAATCTCTATTGCACTCCACACTGCCTTCTCCCACCTGAACAAAAGGAAAACAATGTAAGAAGGTTGTTCATTGGCTACAACTCAGCAATCAATACCATAGTCCCCTCCAAGCTCATCACCAGCCTCCAGACCCTGGGACTGAACACCTCCCTCTGCAACTGGATCCTGGAGAAGATTTATCATGGGCCCTCTGATCCTCAAAAAGTTCTACAGCTGCACCATTGAGAGCATCTTGACTGGCTGCATCAAATCAAAATCAAATCAAATTGTATTTCTCACATATTTAGCAGATGTTGTTGCAGGTGAAGTGAAATACATGTGTTCCTAGTTCCCGAGTGGCGCAGCGGTCTAAGGCACTGCATCTCAGTGCTGGAGGCGTCACTACAGACCCTGGTTCGATTACAGGCTGTATCACAACCGGCTGTGATTGGGAGTCCCTTAGGGCACTGCACAATTGGTCCAGCGTTGTCCGGATTAGGGTTTGGCCGGGCTAGCCCGTCATTTTGCATGAGAATTTGTTCTTAACTGACTTGCCTAGTTAAATAAAGGTTAAATAAAATAAATAAAATAAAAAAACAGTGCAGTAGTATCTAACAATACACACAAATCTAAAAGAATGGATCTAAGACTGCTTGGCATCTAACCGCAAGGCGCTACAGAGGGCAGTGTGTACAGTGCAGCTCATCACTGGGGTTGAGTTCCCGGCTGTCCAGGACCTCTTTACCAGGCGGTGTAAGAGGAAGGCCCCAAAAATTGTCCAACTCCAGCCACAAAAGCCATTGACGATTATCTCTGGTACTGCATGGCAAGCAGTACCGGTGCACCAAGTCTGAATCCAACAGAACCCTGAACAGCTTCTACCCCCAAGCCATGAGACTACTAAAGACGACTCCTTAATGGCTAATCAAATGGCTACACGGACTACCTGCATTGACCCTTTTTTGCACCATCTCTCTTGCACTGACTCTATGCACACAAACTGGACTCTGGTGTGTGATACCCACACACTCACACATACTTCCACTGACACCCCAACACACACACACACACACACATGGCCACACACACATAAAGCGTACACATGCATACTGATGCCACTCACATACACACAAACACACACACGAACACTTTCACAGTCACCATATACGCTGGTGCAACTGCATATTATCTCCAGTAGCAAGTAGCAGTAGCACTAGCTACCAGCGCAAGCGGCAAGCGTGCAGTTTTCACCGCCAGAATGGCCAACGCTGCCGAAAATGTTGTGGACTTTTTTTTCATTCTCTGGGGTACACAGGAAAAAGTGTGAATTAAAAGTGAGGGTGGACCTCTGCCTGAGATCAGATTCATGAAGAAGGATGAAAAGGTGAGAGCGTTCAAGACCAACTGGTATCTAAAGCATAGCAGGTTAACAGGGAGTCTTTCATCAAGCTGCCTGTATTGCTGGCCTTGCCTGCTTTTTGGAAAGTCTTGAGTCTTGGGTGAAAGGTGGGTACAGTGACCTGAAGAACATCGATCAGCTAAACAGCAAAACAAAAGCAGGGAGCATATAAATGCCCACATCAGATTCAAGCTTCTGGGAAAAAGCCACATCGATCATAAACTCAGCAAAATGGATACGTCCCTTTTTCAGAACCCTATCTTTCAAATATCATTTGTAAAAATACAAATAACTTCACAGATCTTCGTTGTAAAGGGTTTAAACACTGTTTCCCATACTTGTTCAATGAACCATAAACAATTAATGAACATGCACCTGTGGAACGGTTGTTAAGACACCAACAGCTTACAGACTGTAGGCAATTAAGGTCACAGTTATGAAAACTTAGGGCACTAAAGAGGCCTTTTTACTGACTCTGAAAAACTTCAAAAGAAAGATGCACAGGGTCCTTGCTCATCTGCGTGAATGTGCCTTAGGCATGCTGCAAGGAGGCATGAGGACTGCAGATGTGGCCAGGGCAGTAGATTGCATTGTCCGTACTGTGAGAGAGGTACTTGTGAGACGCTACAAGGAGACAGGATGGACAGCTGATCGTCCTCACAGTGGCAGACCACATGTAACAACACCTGCATAGGATTGGTACATCCGAACATCACACCTGCGGGACAGGTACAGGATGGTAACAACAACTGCCCGAGTTATACCAAGAACGCAGAATCCCTCCAGCAGTGCTCAGACTGTCCGCAATAGGCTGAAAGAGGCTGGACCAAGGGCTTATAGGCCTGTTGTAAGGTCTGTCCTCACCAGACATCACCGGCAACAACGTTGCCTATGAGCACAAACCCACTGTTGCTGGACCAGACAGGACTGGCAAAAAGTGCTCTTCACTGACGAGTCGCGGATTTGTCTCACCAGGGGTGATGGTCGGTTTTCGTGTTTATCGTTGAAGGAATGAGCGTTACATCGAGGCCTGTACTCTAGAGCGGGAATGATTTGAAGGTGGAGGGTCCGTCATGGTCTGGGGCGGTGTGTCACAGCATCATCGGACTGAGCTTGTTGTCATTGCAGGAAATCTCAACGCTGTGCTTTACAGGGAAGACATCCTCCTCCCTCATGTGGTACCCTTCCTGCAGGCTCATCCTGACATGACCCTCCAGAATGACAATGCCACCAGCCATACAGCTCGTTCTGTGCATGATTTCCTGCAAGACAGGAATGTCAGTGTTCTGCCATGGCCAGCGAAGAGCCCGAATCTCAATCCCATTGAGCACGTCTGGGACCTGTTGGATCGGAGGGTGAGGGCTAGGGCCATTCCCCCCAGAAATGTCCGGGAACTTGCAGATGCCTTGGTGGAAAAGTGGGGTAACATCTCACAGCAAGAACTGGCAAATCTGATGCAGTCCATGAGGAGGAGATGCACTGCAGTTCTTAATGCAGCTGGTGGCCACACAAGATACTGAGTGTAACTTTTGATTTTGACCCCCCCTTTCTTCAGGGACACATTATTCCATTTCTGTTAGTCACATGTCTGTGGAACTTATTCAGTTTATGTCTCAGTTGTTGAATCTTGTTATGTTCATACAAATATTTACGCATGTTAAGTTTGCTGAAAATAAACGCAGTTGACAGTGAGAGGATGTTTCTTTTTTTTCTGAGTTTATAATGGATGAAGGTCTGCTTATTCAAAATGCGCAACACAACAAGTATGAAGAAACAGGGATGTTCTCAAGCGTTTTATCAACACCATTGCATTTTTGGGCGTGCAAAAACAGTCTTTTAAAGGACACGACGAGAAGGAAAGTTCCGCTGACAAGGTAACTACAAGGAGCTTGCAGAGGTACTTGCACGTTATGATGCTTTACTTGCTGAACATATGGATCTTTAGACTGTGATTTATGGAATGCCGAAATCAATTCAGAATGATTTGATAGCTTCCATCGCATCATCCATTAAAAGTGACATTAAAGAAGTTGGCGCAGCGCATTTTTTCGTGCTCAAGTAGGCTTTCCACTTTCTGTATTCAATTAGAAAAGATGATAACACATTATCACTCCGAACAGACACAAGAAATAACTCATGATATAAATGTTGCAGCAGCCTAGGCTTCACCTAACCATTAGAGATGTATCTTGCTGTATGGGATGAAAATGAGACTAGATTTCAGTCTGATCAACTGCAGGCTACTAATAAGAGCAGCTGCATAACATTACATCCTATGTGCCCTGTCCATCTGGTCAGGGTAACTGATTGGTAACGTTATGTATTTATAGTCCATTTGTGTGTCAGGAGAAAATGTGAATGTGATCACATTTTGTCAATATTCAAACTTATATATGTTTTCAATCCAAAATTATTAACTGTAATTAATCAATCAACATAATAGTGATGACAGATGTGAGTACATTCTTATAAGGCCTACACACATACAGCAAGCTCAGCCCTGTGAGTTCTATTGTCTATCAGTTGTTGTCTCTGTGTCTGGGTAGAGGAAATCCCCCTCTTAATCTAGTCTAAATATAATTTATATGAGCAAATATAAGGTAGCTGCAGTTTGACAGGGTTTTCATTCCCCCAGGCCAAGTTTTTTTCTTGAGTTTTTTAAATCCATGTGAACCTGATTAGGAAAAACTGGTCCCATCATAGCCCATATGAAACCATTTTACAATTGATTAATCAATGTCATAGGGTCCAGAGTTTTCCTGGTTAGGTTAACAGATAAGGAAAAACTCTGGGCCCCAGGGGGGAAAAATGGCCGTTCTGCACACTTCCTCAGTACTGAGATGGACAGTCATGGAACAGACAGATACATTTCAGAGCTCCTTTATAAATCCATTATGATTGAGAAGTAAACTGGGTGGGCGATGTTCATGGCTAACACTTGCTAAAACAATTTCACATTTTTCACATGAATTGAACATTGAGACATACTGCAACATTTTTATTTCCAGTTTGTGGACCCCATTTGAACCTCTATGTTATATTAAAGTAAAAGTAAGACAAGTGAAACACACATGCAAACACACACACACACACACACACACACACACACACACACACACACACACACACACACACACACACACACACACACACACACACACACACACACACACACACACACACACACACACACACACACACACACACACACACACACACCCACCCACACACACACACACACACACACACACACACACACACACACACACACACACACACACACACACACACACACACACACACACACACACACACACACACACACACACACACACACACACACACACACACACACACACACACACTCATCATCCACCCCTATGAGCAAATAAATATCTATGTACAAATGGATGACACATCCCAAGCAATATTTAAAAACCCCTTGTTCTATGAGGAGAGATGGAAAGAGAGGTGGCTGTCAGAAAGGAGGAAGGGAGGGGCACATCAGAAAGGGGGTGAAGCGCGAGAGGAGGGAAGTGCTATGCTACAGTCAGAACAGGAAGCCCGCTGTCAGCAGAGCGAGAGAGAGAGGGTTGTGAGGTCATATGGGGAAATAAACACACATCCTCCTCACATTGTCACACAGATCAACAAGACTGTGAGAGTCATGTCAACTATTAACTGTAGCTTGAGTAAAGTCTCTCATATCATAACGTAGGAGTCCAACTGAGCCATCCCGTCTCCGTATTCAGAGAGAAGGCTGAGGTGATGAGGGAAACCAGAAGTGTTTGGACATCATCTACAGTATGACGCTGGTTATCTAAGAATCAAAGCATATATTGGACATGGATTGGACCTTCTGGATTTCCATTCTCCTGATCATCTCAGACTATGTGTCAGGTAATGAAAGCTTTAATAAGGAATTTTAACTAAACACTGTTTAGGTCTCTTAATAGACTCTCTAAATGTAAGAACATTACATATGCAGCATATATACATATATATATATAATATTATTTTGTCATTGACTGTTTTTACTGTTACTGAATACAAAGTGCACTTAGGAATATACATCATGGTCTGGCTTTCAAAAGTGTTTGAGGTAGCATGTTGTACATTTTTTCAGTGTGTACGTGTCCTTCCTATCAAAATGGAACATGTTTCTAGACACACATCGATCTAAAAAGTGTACTGCCCATTTACATAAACAACAAACTAAGTTCTGATTGTTACTGATAATTCACTTATTAGTCAATGTTAATCTATTTAGCTTGAGTCAACGGAGAGAATGTGTCGTTCAATTGACATCCTATGATATAGTTCTAACTTGACGATGTCTCAGAAATATACACATTGCGACATTTCATAGTGAGACTGGTTTAGAAAACCCCTGATGAAACACAGTCCTCTTTGGGAAACCCACCAACTACCTATGGCTCTTCTGGATGCCCGGGCTTCCTATAAATTATTTGTACTTTCAAAATCTCCTTAACATTTGGAATGTTATAATTGTGACAGGTAAAGGCCTACTGATGCCAGTCAATCTGATCGTGGACATATGGGATGGGGAGGTGACGTTGCTCTGGGACCCCCCTGAAGGGGCCCCGCCACTGGCTCAGTACCAGGTGCAGATGGCCAGGTATACCCCACACTCCTTACATCTGACTAATTTACTCACCCATTCATTCTCAGATGTGTCACATAGCTACCTCACTTCAGCATGCATCCCTCTTAGAGTCCTCCCTATCCACTCGATTACCTTTATCCTTTTCAATCATTTATCCGTACCACCCTCTCCTCATATCTCAAGAAAAGACTATTTTTCATCTAGCTATGCTCATGTGTCTTTCCTCAGGTATGTCCAAATGAATTGGACCAATGTGGCCAGCTGTGACAGGACCCAGCTGACATATTGTGACCTGTCCTACCTTATTGATGACTTCTTCATGGTCTACAAGGTCCGGGTTCGACTGGTCACTGAGAACAGCATCTCTGCATGGTCACGGTGGAAGAAGTTCAACCCCAGAGAAAGTAAGTCAAGTACAGCTGAGTTTTAGTGGCCGAGTTGAATAGGTATTTCTTTCAGAAATATACTAATTTCTTTCTAGCTTATAGTGACACACTGCCAAAGCTTGTCCATTGCTTACCTTTCTCCTCTACCCCTGTTCTTCCAGGTAAACTGCAGCATCCCTCCAGTACGCTGTTGGCCACCTCCAGTTCAGTAACAGTCAGTATTCACAGGAAGCCATTACTAAAAAAGATCTTTCCATTTGGCCGGACTTACACTATCTACCTACAGGGAAAAGGGCAGGACCACAAGGTAAACGACAGTAAGACTGATCATACTTAGTTTAAAAACATAGCGGTAACAGTACTTCTAATGTAATAAAATGAATTATGACATGTGGTTCATCCTAGTTCATATATTAATTTTACTGTATTGACGGACATTTTCATTTATTGGCTTGCAGACCGTCATCCGGCATTTGAAGGATGAAGATGACGAGGATAAGGCAGAGGTTCGGTTTACGTCTCTTCACTGGGGACAGGAGTACTGTGTCAGCCTCAAAGTTGCAGGCAATGGAGGAGAATTCACCAGTGAGGTATCCCCTGAACAGTGCCTCCTTCTGCCAGAGCAAGGTAATACAACTCAGACTACACAGCTCTACATGGCCATATATGGCTCAACATTTTGATATGTCATACACCAGCCTAACTGACTCAAACTCATTTGACTAAAAACATGTTCTGTTTCTCATCAGAGTGGTATATCCTTGCTGTGGTGTCCTTCTCCATCCTAAGTGTGATGGGGGTCCTATTCATCCTGTTCCTTTGCCTTTGCTACTTCCTGAAGCGTCCTGAGAAAATGCCTGTTGCACTGGTAAGTTTCTTTGAACAGTTTCACTAATGCAGAACTGACCGTGTCTATCACTTCAGGGAAAGGACACTTCAGGGAAAGGACACTTCAGCAAAACGTTTACTTGCAGGTTCCTTCTCTACAATGCAACAACAATAAAAAATAATAAAATCTAAGAATACGAACACGAAGTAAATGGCTCAGTAGAGAAGTTCAGTGGTGCTTTGTTTTATCACCTACAGTATATTCATTTCCTGCAACTCCACAGATGGGAAAACCCCAGGCTTTTAATAAGTATTTAAATAAACTGTCTGTTTACCCTGATTATCTTAATAAAAACTAAGGGCCTTCCATCGTTCTATTTCCTGTTATCAATCACTTCCTCATTCTAGGAACTGAATCTTTAGGGATTAACTTTTTTTCTTGTCCTCTTTTACCTCAGAAATCCTCAGGCAGCGGCTGGCAGCCTCTCTGTGTGGGAGATGACCCAGTGGAGATCGTCACAGACAAAGGCTGGTTCATGAACACCGGAAGAACTGATGCCATGGTCTGGTTGGCTGACGAGAGGACTACTACAGCAGGCAAGGGAGAACAGGAAGAAGGAGAGGACAGAAGAGCGAGTCTGGACAGTGGGGCTTCCACTGAATCACACATTTCTGGGAATGGAAACGGAGGAAGTCTGGCAAAGCAAGAAGATAGTGGCTGTGGAAGCCTGGGAGCACCAGAGAGTGCCATCAGCAGCTGGAGTGGAACTGGAGAGCCACCCCTGCTGGATGGGAAGATGAACACAGACATCAACCTGAAAGAGGACAGTGGGGTGGGGCTGGGCTGCCAGTTAGGGTGTGCTGGTAGCCTACAGGGGGAGGACTGTGGAATATTGCCTAAGATGGAAATTGTCACAGGGGATGGCTACCGGAGCCAGAGTCCCTCTTCGGTGGACGCCCATGTTTTTGAGACAGAGCAGAGTTTTCAACAAATCTCATGCGAAACAGTTATGGCTGATCCTGTTGTGGGATACAGGTCTGGTCACATAGCATGCGTTTGTTTAGGGACAAGCCAATGTGTTTGGTGCCAGACAAGAAGACACAATGAGAGGAGTGTCGATGGGCAGTCTATACCCCTGTTTAGTTTGACAGAGGAGCAGCTAAACTGCAGCAATCTCACAGGTGACATATGTGAGATGGAATCTACAAGCTCTAGCTATAAAAAGAACAATCTCCACATAGACACAGTGGTAAACTTGGAGGACTCAGTAACCTTTTCCTACCTGCCTTCATGCATAGGGGAATCCTTCCCACTCCTGACGGCTTTATCAGAGTTGCCACTCGTGGAGGGAGGACTGAACTGCAGCGTGAACACTATGCTTCCTTCTCTGGGGGATTTGGAAGTAATATTTGATTGACAAGGTCCACAAACCGAGGACACTGTGTGACACACAGAAGGGTTTGTTTAGCACTCTAGACTGTGGGGAGTCATGCAATATGTCTACAAACCCTTTGTATGCTATTTCAAGTATACACTCCTTTTCCTAACTGAAAAGATCAGCAATCATAATTGTATTTGTGGCTATTTAAGGATTTTTGGAGCCTTTTGGCATGGGTCCTCAGATCCTCAAAAAGTTTGACAGCTGCAGCATCGAGAGCATCCAGACTGGTTGCATAACCACCTGGTATGGAAACTGCTCGGCCTCCGACCGCAAGGCACTACAGAGGGTAGTGCGTATGGCCCAGTACATCACTGGGGCTAAGCTTCCTGCCATCCAGGACCTCTATACAAGGCAGTGTCAGAGGAAGGCCCAAGACATTTCCAAAGACTCCAGCCACCCTAGTAATAGACTGTTCTCTCTGCTACCTCTACCTACATGTACAAATTACCTTAATTACCTAGACTAACCGGTGCCCCCACCCATTGATTCTGTACCGGTACCCCCTGTATACAGCCTCGCTACTGTTATTTTATTGTTGCTCCTTAATTAATAATTTTTTATTTGTATGCTTTTTTTCATCTTCATTAAAAAAAATGTCATTTTAGTAAACACAGTTAACACTCTTTTTCTTAAAACTGCATTGTTGGTTAAGGGCTTATAAGTAAGCATTTCACTGTAAAGTCTACCTACACCTGTTGAATTCGGCACATGTATGTCTGTTTAAACCAATCCACACACTGTATGTCTGTTTAAACCCATTCACACACTGTATGTCTGTTTAAACCCATTCACATACTGTATGTCTGTTTAACCCCATTCACACACTGTATGTCTGTTTAACCCCATTCACATACTGTATGTCTGTTTAACCCCATTCACA
>QNTS01002013.1:141843-199848 GCA_003317085.1 Hucho hucho
ACTGTATGTCTGTTTAACCCCATTCACATACTGTATGTCTGTTTAACCCCATTCACATACTGTATGTCTGTTTAACCCCATTCACATACTGTATGTATGATCTTTCCATACTGAGATGAGTAAATACAAACTATCAGATCCTTCCTCAGAAAAAGACCACAAGACAAAATAAAACATTACTTCAGATTAACACATTAGTAACATTTTCACAGCTAACGTCAGTGGACTACAGGCCAAACTGGGCTCTGCTTTCAGTAGCTGCAGTTATTAGTAATAATTTACCTATAAACCACTCGTTAGAAAGAGACATCTCATTTATGGTGCACACAGAGTTGGCTTCCTATATATGTGGTAAAATGTGTGTATTTTCTGTAGAAAACCCATCAGAGAAGTCCGAACAACATTGATAAATATCTGTAAAACGTGTATTCACAGAGTGCACGTAGAGTCCTTTGTAATGATAAACTTTGCATTGCCATTTTAATCCACCCCATCTACCAAGTCAGAACTGTTTCTCTCCTTTTTACTCCCACACTTGTTTCACTTGTGGTGAAACGCTTCTTCTCAGTTGAAATGGGTCAAGGGGTGTCAGAAAGGGGCTTTCCGTCTCCTGCTCAAATCTCCTGCTCCAACCCACCAATTGTTTAACCTTTATTTAACTAGGCAAGTCAGTTAAGAACAAATTCTTATTTACAATGACGGCCTACCCCGGCCAATCCCGGACAACCCTGGGCCAATTGTGATACTGGGGAAATTCTTAACTATATTAGTGGTTTCCCAAACTAGATTGTAAACTAGATTAGTGGTTAGACAGGGGCCAAAATAGATAGCCACTTCCTCTTTCAGCCTCTAACACTGCTCATAAAGTTTTTTATCGGGGGAACACCATGTCAAATGACAAGCAGACAACTCCAGCTATAGTCATTAACCAACATACAGTTTCATGCATTTACACATTATATTCTAGTTTTATTGAAATGGTTTGCATGAGGCCCTATCTGTGACCTGCACAGCAGCCATGAGGGTGAGGAGCTATTGTCTTCTCTAAAAGGGAGCAGAGATAAAAAAATCTCCTCCTTAGATTACCTGGTATATCACCTGAGGAACCATGCCCTGCTCTGCAGTGTCACCTGGTATGGTAAACATAGCCTTAAGCTCTCACCATCACAGGAATATCACTCCAACACGAGCTCAACCACAGATTAAGAAAAAACAACATTTTCTTTTCAATATTTTATAAGGTTCTTTGAAACTCCCACCACACCTCCGTCAGGTTTCCTGATTGGGATCGCGATAGACCACGAGTATGTACATGTATTGGTGACATGTCGTGCAATATTTTCCATGCAAAGTTGCTGTATATCAGAGACCATCTCCTTTGTTAGAGCAAACTGATGATCTGCCTGAAGTGAATATATTAACACTGCTCATCACTTATATAGATCCAGTGTTCCATGGAGTTCTGTACATGTCCTGAGCCAGTCGATCTCTGTTCTGTCACACACAGGGGAAAGGCCAAAAGATCTTAGAAGAAGATAGCCAGTTAATATCAGAGAGGAACCAAGACTTCAAAGAAATATCGTCAACATGTTAGTTGCTTCACCCACACACAGTCACACATTTATTTACAAATGAGCGTTATCTGTCATCAACCAATACACTTGATACCGAAACAGAACTGGTATGGAAACAGATATCTGAGAGACAGATACGTGGGACAAACAAAGACAAAGAATCTAATGTATAAATGATCAAACACCTGAAATGAGACTTTAGAGGAATGTTACCTCCAGCTTTTAATAAGAAAGAAGATGTGACTTTCTGTGGTTTTCTTGTTGACGAGCCGCCAAGGCGCCATTCTCTTTTTAGTAGTTGTCCACATATTGTAAGTCAGAACCGTCCAGAGTAGTGATGATAGTTGGGCGGGCGGGTTGAAGAGCATGCATTTAGTTTTACTAGCGTTTTAAGAGCAGTTGGAGGCCATGGAAGGAGTGTTGTATGGCATTGAAGCTTGTTTGGAGGTTTGTTAACACAGTGTCCAAAGAAGGGCCAGAAGTATACAGAATGGTGTCGTCTGCGCATAGGTGGATCAAAGAATCACCCGCAACAAGAGTCGGCCCGAGAATTGAACCCTGTGGTACCCTGTGGAGTTGATATGCTCCATCTTATGTGAGCATACTAGGGGTCATACTTTAAAACACACGCTCCTCCATTACTCTGCATCAGCCTACAGTGCCGCACTCATGGGACACAAAGGTTATGCTATGTAAGTCTAAGATAAACTTTATTGGTCCACACGAGATTAACATTTGTCTTTTGCTTTTTTATCCAACCCCTTGATATACAGTTTACATACACCTTAGCCAAATACATTTAATTAAACTCAGTTTTTCACAATTCCTGACATTTAATCCTAATAAAAAACCCTATCTTAGGTCAGTTAGGATCACCACTTCATTTTAAGAATGTGAAAGGTCAGAATAATAGAGAGAATGATTTATTTCAGCTTTTATTTCTTTCATCACATTCCCAGTTGGTCAGAAGTTTACATACACTCAATTAGTATTTGGCAGCATTGCCTTTACATTTTTTTACTTGGGTCAAACGTTTCGGGTAGCCTTCCACAATAAATTGGGTGAATTTTGGCCCATTCCACCTGACAGAGCTGGTGTAACTGAGTCAGGTTTGTAGGCCTCCTTGCTCGCACACGCTTTTTCAGTTCTGCCCACAAATATTATATAGATTTTGAGGTTAGGGCTTTGTGATGGCCACTCCAATACCTTGACTTTGTTGTCCTTAAGACATTTTCCCACAGCTTTGGAAGTATGCTTGGGGTCATTGTCCATTTGGAAGACCCATTTGCGACCAAGCTTTAACTTCCTGACTGATGTCTTGAGATGTTGCTTCAATATATCCACATCATTTTCCTCCCTCATGATGCCATCTATTTTGTGAAGTGCACGAGTCCCTCCTGCAGCTAAGCACCCCCACAACATGATGCTGTCACCCCCGTGCTTCACGGTTGGGATGGTGTTCTTCAGCTTGCAAGCCCCCCCATTTGTACTCCAAACATAACGATGGTTCTGATGGCCAAACAGTTTCATCAGACCAGAGGACATTTCTAAGTGTATGTAAACTTCCGACTTCAGCTGTATGTACACACAGCTAGAGAGGCTGGAGCAGAGGGCAGCCGCAGTGCAGCGGCCAATGAAGAGTTAGGGGGTTAAGTTCCAAGGGAACATTAGCGGTAGGTGGCACCTGAGATATTGATGCCAGAAACCCTCTTGTTACCAGCTCACTCCCCGTCAGCCCTGGGATTTGAACCGTCAATCCTCGGTTGCTGGCCCATTTCTCTAACCTCAAGGCTACTGCTGCCCCCTCTACAGAGACATACTGCACTATATTCACAGGAGACACAGTTTTATACTCACACAAACGCTTACACAGGTGGAGTGCCGTTCTGTAGAGGAACGATTCACCACCATTACCATCCCCGTTAGTAAACTGGTTGTCAACACACTCACGTAAGCACTTTGTCTTTCAGTGATGGCTCTGGAGAGAGAGCGAGAGAGAGAAAGATGATATGTTAAATCCCACATGGTCGTGACATGCTCGTGGAGATGGTCAGAGCCAAACAATCTCATGGAGGAGGTTAGAGTTTCAGTCAGTAACAGTACATTATTGCTTACTCACACACTACCAATCACAAGGTCAATTCAAGGTCATGGATAATTTTTTCCTGACCACCCAAATCATCAACTGCTTTCTTATTGATTTAGTACTAGCTGTCTGATGAAGTTGAATGGGTAAATCAATTGTTTGCTAAATGCTGAGCATGCACACACAAACACACACACACAGCCCAGTTTCATTTAAATCTGGTTGGAATTAGTTGGTTGGGAAGACCAGCAAATTGACACCAAAACACGACAAGCTTCGTAGCTCCCATCAGTGTCTGAGAGGAGAAACACTGGACAGTATATTAACCACCCAACCTCTTCATTATCTCCACATCAACAACTCTAGATGGGGAAGGACTCGAAGATGCACTCTGAGTTACACTTCACTAACAGTGTTTACTCACTGTACCTCCAAAGAGTCCCTCAATGTTTAACTCTATTGACTTTTACATGAAGAGTTACATTAACTAGAGTTACAGAAGAGTTACATTAGCTGACAGTAGCTAAGTGTTTATCTACCTGTTTATGTACCTGTTTATGTTTGAGTACCTTTCAAGGCTAATGCGGGACAGACACAATAGCAGCAGCTCAACTGATGGCTGTGTGATCCCGGAAACCTAGCAAACAGAGTTCAAGCTTCCGTGCTCAAGCGATAAAGAACAATTAGCCAACAATCTGTATCTCTCAGTAAAAGTGCAAAGACTTGTGCTGTGGAAGTTCTCTCTGCTAGGTATTACTAAACATCTGTAGAGTTGACAATTCAAAAGCAGTAAATCACCAACAGTATCCAACAGTTTTAGAAAACGATGTACTCAAAGTTTTAAGAGTAGCAAAAATAATCTTGAATATATTGGGCACTTTAGGCTACATGCTGTAGTAAAGGACGTAAACACACACCACAGTGGTTTAGTTTTTCTTACCCTCCATCGCTGAATTGCCAGGCTTTCATTTTGTATGTCCCCCTCTCTCTCCTCTCCACTTCTCCTTTTCGTGAATGTTCTGTCAATCACTTGATTCGAGTCGGCATTTCTGTCCTTATTAAATCATTGTCCTTAGATGTTTGGCCCCGGAATCGTCTCTAATGTTCTGTCGTGTGTATTTCAATATGTTCCCAGGTCTGCATAGCTAGGATTCCTCTGGAAACTGGTCCACCTTCATTCTTTTAGCCGTTTATTCCCTGTGACATTTAATCCCCTAATCCTCACTATCTTTATTTAGCGCCACATTCTCATTCTCTCTCTTCTTCTCTATGTCCTCTTTCACTCTCGTACTTGGGACAGAGGGAATGGGTAAACAATGCCTCTGGCATTCATTATCTTACTAATACTATAAAAGTTCAGTTGATTTTTAGCGGTCATTTACACACATTTTATTTAAAAAAAATGGAGCACCACAAATTCATCACTGAAACAGAGGTATTGACATGGCAAAAGCTTTGCAGCCATCTTAGAGCTGCGAGTAGCCTTCAGACTCAGGCCAGAAACACCTTACCTACTCTAATTTGAACATTACAATGTGCCTTGAAAATTCCCCATGCATGTATTCTCTTAACATAGTGACATCCTCTTCACATATACAATTTGTCTTAAGGGTAGAGCAGCAATGTGGTTTGTTCATTTCACACTCTGTTGACAATAGGCTTCAACAGTCAGCTTGACACACAGCTGTGTATCTGCTACCTGACTCCCAGTCCACGTAAGGGAGACACCTGCTGGCTGACTGTGATACTGCATGTTGTGCATCTGTGATTTGTATAATAATATCTCCTTCGTCCTGAAGTGTTCACTTGTTCACTACGCTCCACACAGTTAGAAGCATTGCATTGGCGTAGGCCTGGGCTAGAGGGAGTTTCCACATACCTGTAATTTCCTTTCAACCCCACAAAGGTGAGGAAGGAGATATTACCCTCTGTCATGCCCTGGCCATAGAGAGCCGGTTCTCTATGGTGTTTAAGGTCAGGACGTGACTAAGGGGTTTTTTCTAGTTGTTATATTTCTATGTTGGTTTTGTGTATGGTTCCCAATTAGAGGCAGCTGTTTTTCGTTACCTCTAATTGGGGATCATACTTAATGTGTTCTGTTCCCACCTGCATTTGTGGGATATTGTTTTGGTTAGTGCTGTTGAGCGCAACGTATTGTACGATCAGTTGTGTTCTTTGTATGTTCCACCTTTATTAAATATGTGGAACTCCATGCACGCTGTGCCTTGGTCCCTTTATTCAAATGACGATCGTGACAGAATATCCCACCAATACAGGACCAAGCAACGTACCTGGAGGTGAAGGAGAGTTGGACTTGGGAAGAGATACTAGGAGGATGCGAGACCCTTCCCTGGCGGGAGTCGCCGAGGAATATTGGAGGACAGCGATGACGCCGGGGTCCGCGGCCAAAAGGAGCCCAAGGGCAATCCCAATATATTTTGGGGGTGGGGCACAAGGGGCAGTCGGCCGAGGAGAGAGCCAGAGCCCGTCTGGGAGACGATCGAAGAGTTTATTGAGGGATATCAGAGAGAGCTGTTGGCTAGGAGTATGCTGCAGCGCAGGCGTTTAGAGTGTGTCACCAGTCTGGTGCAACCTGTGCCGGCTCCACGTAACAGGCCTCCAGTGCACCTTCCCAGTCCGATATGTCCTGTGCCGGCTCCCCGCACTCGCCCTGAAGAGCGTGTCACCAGTCCGGTGCAACCTGCGCCGGCTCCACGCACCAGGCCTCCAGTGCACCTTCCCAGCCTGGTGCCTAGGCCAGAGCCTTCCTCTGTGCCGGTGACCAGTCCAGGCACGGCGTCCAGTCCCGCTCCAAGGTCGGAGCTTTCCTCTGTGCCGGTGCCCAGTCCAGGCATGCCGCCCAGTCCTGCTCCAAGGCCGGAGCTTTCCTCTGCGCCGGTGACCAGTCCAGGCACGGTGTCCAGTCCTGCTCCAAGGCCTTCCTCTGCGCCGGTGACCAGTCCAGGCATGGTATCCAGTCCTGCTCCAAGGCCGGAGCCTTCCTCTGTGCCGGTGCCCAGTCCAGGCACGGCGTCCACTCCTGCTCCAAGGCCGGAGTCTTCCTCTGTGCCGGTGCCCAGTCCAGGCACGACGTCCAGTCTTGCTTCAAGGCAAGACGGTTCTCTATGGTGTTTAAGGTCAGGACGTGACTAAGGGGGTTTTTCTAGTTGTTATATTTCTATGTTGGTTTTGTGTATGGTTCCCAATTAGAGGCAGCTGTTTTTCGTTACTTCTAACTGGGGATCATACTTAGTGTGTTCTGTTCCCACCTGAATTTGTGGGATATTGTTTTGGTTAGTGCCATTGAGCGCTACGTATTGTACAATCAGTTGTGTTCTTTGTTGTTTTTTTGTATGTTCCACCTTTATTAAATATGTGGAACACTACGCACGCTGCGCCTTGGTCCCTTTATTCAAACGACGATTGTGACAACCCTCATACCCCTGTAATGTATGAAGGTTTTCCCAAAGAGGAGAGGGCTTTAACCCCTCATTACCAAGTTGCTATGCTGAACACCTACACACATGCATTTTAGGTTTTCTCGGATCCTTTTCGTACACGTTTATGAGCTTGGTTTTTCCTATGTTTTTATTTCATTTTTTATTTGTACCCAAACAATTCAACCAAAAATTCCTCTCTCCGTTAATTTCCTGTCTTTCTTTCTCCTGTCTGAGTTGTCTCCACAGAGCCTTTGTGTCACAAACCCCCGACTCACCAAACCCATTAAGCTTTCTAGAATTAGCCCCAATGCTGTGTGATCATCACATCCTTCCTTGAGCATGGCCCAAATGATTGAGTAATCCTTGCACAACATCATTGGAAAGAGTTGAACAGGAGTTCATAGTCTTTCATGTTTGTTGCCTTTGTTGAGCTGTATTATCCTCTGCAACCGCAGTTCGCGACAGCTGGCGCTGCTAATAAGAGCTGCTCAGTTGAGCACAGCGGGAGGATAGATATAGAAAGACGAGGGATAGAAGGGTGAAGAGATGAGCTTGAGAAGGAGGTAATGGTTCCCCTCAGGAAGACTCTTAGGCTACATGCTAATCATCAGAGCATTTCCCCTTCTGGCTCATTTCTGGGTAAGATAGGCACGGCTGCCAGTAAGGGAGAGTAGTGATTTACCTCACACCAGGAAGGAGACGTTTTGGTAAGACAATTTGATAAGTATGACATACAATAATAACGGAGAAAGGTGGGTTGAAAGACACATGAAACCTAGGCCGTATAATGAATGATTTCAATAAACTGGTTCCCGTCAACCACAAAAGACACACAATATAGATTACACACAAAGCCCCAAGCCCATTCAGAGCCCAGGAGTATTTCGGGTGCCTTGAGAAAGTATTCATTACCCTTGACTTATTCCACATTTTGTTGTGTTACAGTCTGAATTCAAAAGGGATTACATATTTTTTCCTCTCAACCATCTACACACAATACCTCATAATGACAAAGTAAAGACATGTTTTTAGGATAATTTGTTTTACTAATGTATTGAAAATGTAATACAGAAGTCTCTAATTTAAATAAGTATTCACACCACTGAGTCAGAAATGACAGTTGTGACTCCTTCTGGGTAATCTTCTAAGAGCTTTCCACAACTGGATTGTGCAACATTTGCCCATTATTCTTTTCAAAATTCTTCAAGCTCTGTCTAGTTGGTAGTTGATCATTCAAGTCAAAACTGTAACTCGGTCATTGAGGAACATTCATTGTCTTCGTGGTAAACAACTCCAGGGTAGATTTGGCCTTGTGTTTTAGGTTATTGACCTACTGAAAGGTGAATTATTCTCCCAGTGTCTGGCGGAAAGAAGACACAACCAGGTTTTCCTCTAAGATTTTGCCTGTGCTTAGCTCCATTCTGTTTCTTTTTTATTCAGAAAAACTCCCTAGTCCTTAATGATTACAACTATAGCCATAAAACAATGCAGCCACCACTATGCTTGAAAATATGGAGAGTGGTGCTCAGTAATGTGTTGTATTGGATTTGCACTTTGTACTGAGGACAAAAAGTGAATTGCTTTGCCACATTTTGCAGTATTACTTTAGTGCCTTGTTACAAACAGGATGCATGTTTTGGAATGGGTTTCATTCTGTTCAGGCTTCCTTCTTTTCACTCTGTCAATTAGGCAGTGGTGTGAAGTACTTGGTAACAATACAATAAAGTACTACTTAAGTAGTTTGTTTGGGTATCTGTACTTTACTTTACTATTTAGATTTTTGACAACTTTTACTCCATTCATTCCAACAGAACATCATTAATTTTTTACTTCATATAATGTTTTGAATGCTTAGCAGGACAGAAAAATGCACCAATTCACGTACTCATCAAGAGAACATCCCTGGTCATGCCTACTGCCTCTGATCTAGCGGACTCACTAAAAACAAATGCTTTGATTGGAAATTATGTCTGAGTGTTGTAGCGTGCCCCTGTAAAAACAAGAAAATTGTGCTGTCTGGTTTGCTTAATATACGGAATTTGAAATGATTTATGTTTTTACTTTCGATACTTAGGTATATTAGCAATTACATTTACTTTTTCTCTTTAACTTGAGTAATTTTCTATTAAGGTCTCTTTACTTTTACTCAAGGATGACAATTGGGTACTTTTTCCACCACTGCAATTACATTAGTATTGTGGAGTAACTACTATGCTTTTGATCCATCCCCAGTGTTCTCCTATCACAGCCATTATACTCTGCAACTGTTTTAAAGTCGCCATGGTGAAATCCCTGAGCCGTTTCCTTCCTCTCCGGCAACTGAGTCAGGAAGGAGGCCTGTATGTTTGTAGTGGCTGGGTGCATTGATACACCATCCAAAGTGTAATTAATAATGTCAACATGGTCAAAGGGACGGTCAATGTCTTATTATTTATTTTTTTAACCCATCTACCAGTAGGTGCCCTTCAATACGAGGCATTAGAAAACCTCCCAGGTCTTTGCGGTTGAATCAGTGTTTGAATTGCGCTGCCTGACTGAGGGACCTTACAGATAATTGTATGTTTGGGGTACAGAGATGAGGTAGTCATTCAAAAATCATGTTAAAAATTATTATTGACCACAGAGTTAGTCCATGTATCTATCAGACCTCAGGATAAGACCCAGATGCAGACAGTTCAAAGTTTTTTTTACAAAAACGGGGCAGGCAGACGACAGGTCAAGGGCAGGCAGAGGTCAGTAATCCAGGGCAGAGTCCACAAGGTACAGAACAGCAGGCAAGCTCAGGGCAAGCAGAATGGTCAAAACCGAGAAAACTAGAAAACAGGGACTAGAGATGAAAACCAGTAGTACGGGAAAACCACTGGTAGGCTTGATGAGATAAGACAAACTGGCAATAGACAAACAGAAAACACAGGAATAAATGTACAGGGGATAATGGGGAAAATGGGCGACACCTGGAGGGGGGTGGAGGTAAGTACAAGACAGTTGAAACAGATCAGGGTGTGACACCATGCAACTTATCACATGGCTTGTTAAGTAAATGTTTACTCCTGCACTTATTTAGGCTTGCCATAACAATGGGGTTGAATACTTATTGACTCAAGACATTTCAGCTTTTCATTGTTAAATCTTTTCTTTGGTGGGGGGGGGGGGGGAGAATTCCACTTGGACATTATCCAGTATCGTGTTTAGGCCAGTAACAAAAAAATCTACATTTAATAAATGTTTTATTCTGTCTGTAACACAACAAAATGTGTAAAAAGACAGGTGGTGTGAATGCTTGCTGAAGGCACTGTAGACACACAGCATTTCCACAGAACTGATAACTGTTGAATGAGACTGTTGAGACTATGTTCCTATCTCTGAGCCCACAGTTACTGATGAATAGTGTTGGCATAGGGGTAGGGGTCTGACTGTTTTCTACATCTACACCGGTGTGTATAGTGGGGACACCTTGAGGTGGTGAAGAAAAATCTTCACAGAGAGTATCAGTATCATGCCTGACCTGCCTGTGTTGTCTATTTTAACCTTGATGTTAGATAACTTCAAATGTTATCAATCCAATTCCTTTTTTATATCGTCATCACAGAGCAGTATTTTCCCTGAACTGTTTCCTTATATCCAATACCTCCAGCACACAGACAGAGGTGGTGTGTAATGTGAGAGTGAGGGGACACAACACACTGACCAGAAACGAGTCTGAATATGTTTCCCTGGACTCATTCTCACCCACCCAAGCAAAATTTTTTTTTTTAAACACAGAGGGAGAGAGAGGTGGGATCGCATAAAATGAAGGTTGCTCCCTAGGTAGGCAGGCTTGAGCAACACTTCAAACAAAGAGAGAGGGAAGGGAGCAGGAAGAGAGGATAGATTCTGGCATTTAAAACGTTCTATTCAACATTGTAGTCAAAGGGACAGACAAGGTGTAGGGAAGTGCAAGCATATTCAAAGCTCACTTCTATCTCTGCAGTCTTTCTATAAGGATCCAGGTGGACCCCTAAAGACCACCAGGCAAACACTGACTCCAACAACCAAAGGCCACCTGATCAGGACTGAGGGTGAAAGACTGACAGCCAAAAGTAACTGGTTAACCTCATGTAAGTGACAGAATTTGATCATTTAATTCTTAAGACCATCTTGTTTTATGGATGTTTTGATGGATGTTTTACCATGGATCATTTAGCTATTTGATTTTGATTTGTCGGGTATGCAAATAGTTTTCAAAAAGTATTTTATTAAATATTTTATTAAATATATAGCCCATAGAAATGCATTGAATAACACACTCATAAATGACAGTATAAAAAAGAAAATCATGAGGAATAAGGTTTTGAAGTGTTTGTCCTATATTTAGGAAATATGAGAAAGCTCAGGAATATATATGACAAAGCTCAGGAATATATATATATATATATTCATTTTTTTAATACAGTTACCTTCACACTTGTGGGGCTCGTGTCCTATATTTAGGAAATATGAGAAAGCTCAGGAATATACATGACAAAGCTCAGGAATATATATATATATATATTCATTTTTAATACAGTTACCTTCACACTTGTGGGGGTCGTGTTATTGACAGTCCCCCCTTTCCATAGAATGGACATAATAATCTGTAGGCCAAAATGTTCGGACATTACAAATGTTTTTGTGAGAAGACACATTTTTGGGATGTCTCATGGTCTGACGAACACCGCTGTAGCTCGTCCACCTTCCACCGCAAATGCAGAAGGCTGCCACAGATTGCAGATATTTAAACTGAAGGATTTTGATAGGGATTCTTTTATTATGTTACTTAGGTTGATGCACCGGTACGTCAATAGACTCTATGGGGTTCAATAATCAATGTTGTATTGTGTATTGTTGTGTATTGCACCTGGACTCAGGGGTAGACGTAACATAGCATTTAATCCAGGAAACTTCAATTATTATGATATGTTACGTTTCGTATGGTACATATGGTACATCCATTTTGTACGATATGTAACAAATTAGAATTCTTATGATATGTTATGATTTGCAATTCGTACAATATTTTATGAATTTCAATTCATACAAAACGTTATGAATTTACAAAATGTATGATATGTTCCGTATTCCAATTTGTGTGGCTGACATTAGCTAGGTGGCTAATGCTAACTTTAGCTAGGTGGCTAATGTTAGCTAGGCTAGGGGTTAGGGGTTAATGTTAAGTTCAGGGTTAAGGTTATGGTTAGGAGTTAGGTTAAATGGTTATGATTAGGATTTAGGGGAAGGGCTAGTTGCAAAGTAGCTAAAAGTGGTAATTAGCTAAAATGCTAAAGTTGTCCTTGATGAGATTTGAACACACAACCTTTGGGTTGCTAGATGTTTACTTATACACCTACCCATTCACCCCGTCCAACCACCCTACTTTTGTTTTTGCATTAAGTAACCTTCTGTCTCATGTAACCATACCAAACGTAACATATCATACAAATTTGAGTGTCCTGGATTTACATTTACTATGTTACATCTAGTCTATGAGACCAGGCTGTGCATTATTGTGCATTTTAGCTAATGCAATTATGTGGGGGCACCATTGCTTGTGCAGGCTTTATTTTCTTTCAAAATGACAGTGTTGAGAGTGAACAATAGCTGTAGAACCTCATAAAGTTTGGTGTGTCTGTTTACAGAAGCCAGGCCAGGTCAGGAGAGAACGTTGATAAAAATGATCTTCGTTAAGAGGATGGTCAATGTCCATGTGGATTGAGCTTGCGCTATGATTTAAAGATAGTGATTGTGAGATACTCAAGGTTAGGTATTGGGACACTAAAGCAAACATAATAAATCACTCCACCCAAATATAGAGCCCTGAGGGTAACATTAGTTCAGCAGTGCCAGTCTGGATAATATTTCACCAATCCCAGACAATTTTGCATACATAGTGTACTTGTAAAATGCAGTCCAAATCCCATGAATCGACCTCATGGAAATTGTGTCTGTTGTAATTTTGCTATGCAAATATCCACTGGTCAGGAACACCCACATGCAGCTAATTTGGTTTGGATAGCTCTTATATGTTGGATGGGTATTTTTGACAGTCAAAGAATCTTTGGTTTGACACTGTCAGAAACTGTCATTGCTGTAGAGACGGTTCAAATTCCTCTTTCCCTCTCTTCCTTCACACATTTTAAGACTCTCTCTCACTCTGCATCCCTCACTCACTATCTCTGTCTCCCTCCATTCAGACTCTTTATTTCAGTGTCTGAACTTTTTATCACAGTTGGATGGCAATAACATGTACAATTCATGGTGACACGTTGATTGTACTGTACTGTGGAACAGCATTTTATTATCTATTGCTGACATATTAATGTCTTATTCAGAAGATATTTTGGGGGCGAACTTTGAAACCAATAAAAAGCTCTGCACCTGTATTACTTCCTTGTTCTGAAGTGGAGAACAGTAGTGTGATGAAAGGGCCAGGGGTCACAGTGTGGGTCGTCATGGATTACAATCAGCTTCTGTTCTCAACAGAGGACCATTCTCTTTTATCCAGTCCTCTTGTTGTCTCTCTTTCTCTCTATCGGTCCCTCTCTCTTGCTCACTCTCCCATAACCTCTCGGACAACACGAAACCACATAGGTTGTGCAAAGTAAACCAGGCAATTTGCACATACATAGACTGTTTTGACTGTGTTGATCCGTTGAGTACATTGTATACCTTAGGTATAACTCCTCGATCCTTTTGTATAGGATGACCACAAATCTGTACTGAAGTCAGAGTTCATTTGTTACTGCTCAATGTTGTCTAGAAATTCAGTATTGTTCAATGCAGAAACAATCTGGCACACAGGGAATTAAGTTATTGGGTTATGAATCACTTAGAGTATGCAAGCTGTTAGTTGAAATCAAAGAAAAGTGGACCTATTGTTGACCATTGACTGGAAGGAAGGAAACATTGAGAACCCAGAAGAAACTGACAGATTCTTTACTCCAGTGACACAATTAAAACCTTTCCAGAAATGTCACCCATGTGCCACACGTATTAGCCTGAGGGGTGGAGGGATATTATGTCAAGCTTTTAGCAATACGATTGTCAAATCCCCTAGTGAGGAGGGTTTTTGAAAAAGAGGAGTTACAGTAGAAACAAGTTTCTGTCCCAAAATATGATTGTGATCACGTACGCATTCCTGGGTTATGAGACATATGTCCTCTGGCTCAGAGAGAAAAGTCGGACTGGAACTCCAACTGATTCTACAGACTCCAAATTATTCAGTCAAAACAACATGACAGGACTGGCCCACGCCCTGACCTGAAGGCGACTCACTACACACATCCGGTGTTTGTGTTTGAATGTGTGCGTGCGCGTGTGTATGCGCGTGTGTGTTTGTCCATCTGTGTGTGTCTGTTCCTGTGTGTCTGTGCTTATTTGTGTGTGTGTGCTTTTTTTCATACATTCATGGATGAGAGATTGAAGAACAGAAAAAGAGAGAGATAGAGCTACCAGATCAGTAGAGGTAGTTTGTGTGAGGAGAGAGATAGAGGAAGTAGACATGTAGAGAGAGGAGGGCATAAGGTGTCCTATTACAGATAATAGTTTGGTGTTGTGTAGTGAGCATGGGCTGGGTCACTCACGACAAATCCCTGTGGATTGCAGCAGCACGGATACGCACAGAAACACACCGGCAGTCGCTAATACAGCAGCAGACTTTTACAGCAGCAGGGGCAAGTTAGGCAGCCTGCACGATAGATAGAGTTTCACTGCCTGTGAATTGAGGGACAAAGAACAGGGTTTCGAGAGGGCGAGAGAGAACGATAGAAAGAGAGAGAAATAAGGAAGGAAGAGAGAATAACGATACGGACCAGAGTGGTGAGAGGTAATACTGTAGAGGTAGAGGGAGAGAAGGCACAAGACGAAGAAGGGAAGGGAGACTCTGCTGAAGGGAGTTCTACTTTCTCCAGGGAGTGAAGTACAGTGCATCCTCTGTACCCTGTGACCTGTGAGTCTGGGCCAGCTGAGAGGGGAGTTCAGCATCATGAGTGTGAGTAGAGATGGAGACTACAGTCTGTGAAAATAGGGGATCAGTCTAATCGCCTGTGGAGTAGTATTGATCACCTGTCACTCAGCTCTTACTGTGGACTCGTACAGTAGTGGTTTTACAGGTTCACAGTGATGAGACTTTAGAGAAAACAAAGCATATGGGATAACATGGCCATGCGTACCTGTATATAAATGTATGGTCTGTGTGTTTCGTGAACAATTTTTATATATGCAAATAGTCCCTTGCAAAGCAAGCGATCCTCAAGTGCATTTTAAAGTATTAACATGTTAAAGTTTTAAAGCCTCATTTTGAGGCGACTGTTCTGACAATGTCTAGATTCTTGTGAGATTTACAGTTGAAGTCTGAAGTTTACATACACCTTAGCCTAATAAATTTAAACTGAGTTTTTCACAATTCCTGACATTTAATCCTAGTAAAAATTCCCTGGCTTAGGTCAGTTAGGATCACCACTTTATTTTAAGAATGTGAAATGTCATAATAATAGTAGAGAGAATTATTTATTTCAGGTTTTATTTCTTTCATCACATTCCCAGTGGGTCAGAAGTTTACATACACTCAATTAGTATTTGGTAGCATTGCCTTTAAATTGTTTAGCTTGTGTCAGATGTTTAAGGTAGCCTTCCACAACCTTCCCACAATAAGTTGGGTGAATTTTGGCCCATTCCACCTAACAGAGCTGGTGTAACTGAGTCAGGTTTCTAGGCCTCATTGCTCGCACACACTTTTTCTGTTCTGCCGACACATTTTATATGGGATTGAGGTCAGGGCTTTTTGATGGCCACTCCAATACCTTGACTTTGTTGTCCTTAAGGCATTTTGCCACAACTTTGGAAGTATGCTTGAGGTCATTGTCCATTTGGAAGACCCATTTGCAACCAAGCTTTAACTTCCTGACTGATGTCTTGAGATGTTGCTTCAACATATCCACATCATTTTCCTTCCTCGTGATGCCATCTATTTTGTGAAGTGCACCAGTCCCTCCTGCAGCAAAGCACCCCCACAACATGATGCTGCCACCCCCGTGCTTCAAGGTTGGGATGGTGTTCTTCGGCTTTCAAGACTCCCCCTTTTTCCTCAGAACATAATGATGGTCATTATGGCCAAACAGTTCTATTTTTGTTTAATCAAACCAGAAGACATTTATCCAAACAGTACGATCTTGTCCTCATGTGCAGTTGCAAACCGTAGTCTGGCTTTTTTATGGCGGTTTTGGAGCAGTGGCTTCTTCCTTGCTGAGCGGTCTTTCAGGTTATATCGAAATAGGACTCGTTTTACTGTGGATATAGATACTTTTGTACCTGTTTCCTCCAGCATCTTCACAAGGTCCTTTGCTGTTGTTCTGTGATTGATTTGCACTTTTCGCACCAAAGTACATTCATCTCTAGGAGACAGAACGTGTCTCCTTCCTGAGCGGCATGACTGCTGTGTGGTCCCATGGTGTTTATACTTGCGTATTATTGTTTGTACAGATAAATGTGATACCTTCAGGCGTTTGAAAATTGATCCCAAGGATGAATCAGACTTGTGGAGGTCTACAATGTTTTTCTGAGGTCTTGGCTGATTTCTTTTGATTTTCCCATGATGTCAAGCAAAGAGGCACTGAGCTTGAAGGTAGGCCTTGAAATACATCCACAGGTACACCTCCAATTGACTCAAATGATGTCAATTAGCCTATCAGAAGCTGCTAAACCATGACATAATTTTCAGGAATGTTCCAAGCTGTTTAAAGGCACAGTCAACTTAGTGTATGTAAACTTCTGACCAATTGGAATTGTGATACAATGAGTTATAAGTGAAATAATCTGTCTGTAAATAATTGTTGGAAAAATTACTTTTGTCATGCACAAAGTAGATGTCCTAACTGACTTGCCAAAACTATAGTTTGTTAACAAGAAATTTGTGGAGTGGTTGAAAAACGAGTTTTAATGACTCCAACCTACGTGTTTGTGAACTTCCGACTTCAACTGTATATGTATGAAATAGACATAGATTAGGGTTATTGTGATTGTACACATCTGTAGTTTTTGTGGTCAGCCTGCAGCTTTATGTAGGGAAGACTATGTGTCTTGGTGCCAGGAAGGCTAAGTGGTCAGCGATCAGTTTGTGTAGGGAACTGGTGTACTTCTCGAAAGACCTTTCTTGCTCTCTCACTTTAAAGTACAATCCACAAAGGAGAGAGAGCACCTTTTTACACACAAAGGTGAAACATGCCAAGTGATTTTATCAGTGAAACCTTCTGTGGCTCAGCTCTGCTTCCCAAGGTGCTTCCTCAATGCAATCTGGGTCTAGTCCCAGTGTTTACTCTACTGCATGGGCCAAAATGGGCCAAACTACCTGAACACACCTGTCTTGCTCCCTCACAAGCTTATGCATCTGCATACATCTGTCTATATGTCACTTCTACATGTTTAACTTATCCTCTCTCTCGCTCTCTCTCTTTCTCTGCATATTTCTTTATCTCTGTCTTGCTCTGCATATTTCTCTCCCTCTCTGTCTCTGCATATTTCTTTCTTTCTTTCTCTCTCTCTCTCTCTCTCTCTCTCTCTCTCTCTCTCTCTCTCTCTCTCTCTCTCGCTCTGTGTCTCTGTCTCGCTCTGCATATTTCTCTCTCTCTCTGGGATTTTATACCACCACACCTTGTAAGTGTATGCCAACTGTTTGTCAAATTCAATTCTTGCAATGAGGTCATTGACATACAGCAGATTGTGTGATTCAGGTTTGGGTTGTGTCTCTGCCATTATATAATTGTGCTTTCAGATATCCTGTTGCAAAGTGGGCGATCCTTCAAGATATACATTTGAGTAAATGAACGGAGAAGGGCCAGCAGTTAGTGATCTCTAGTTTATGTGTGGTCTACAAATCACTAGGAGTCTCTATTTTCAATAGTTTGCTATGTACTGTATATTGCTGGTCACATTTGATGAAACATTGCAGGCATTTCTGTTCTGTTTGGTACAGGGCAGTCAGCTGTCAGCTCCAAGATGTGTATAGTCACATTTCAAGTTGAACTGGCTCACCTTACTCTTCTCCCACCTCTGTAGTCTACCGTCCATTCTTTCTCTCCTTTCTGCTCTCTCTTTATAACCATATTTCCTGATCACATAGCCTGCAGTATTCACCTAGATTAGTTTCTGTTTACAGTACTTCTAAGTGGAGAGTTCCACCAACCAGCAGCGTCTCTATGACTCATGCAAATCATAAAAGATATCCCTGTGCATGTGTAATTCAAATCAACATTTACATACTGTCAGTGTGCACAGGCATGCAATCCGTGTTGTGTTTAATGTTAATCTTAAGGGACCAATCTCTTTCACTTATCTGACATTGTCTTTCAACACTTTTGTCACGACTTCCACCGAAGTCGGTCCCTCTCCTTGTTTGGGCGGCGTTCGGCGGTCGACGTCACCGGTCTTCTAGCTACCGCCAATCTACTTTTCATTTTCTGTTTGTTTTGTCTTTGTTATACACACCTGGTTTCTATTCCCATAATGACATGTTACTTATTTAAACCCTCTGTTTCCCCCATGGTTTTTTTGTGCGTGTTTGTTCTATGTTAGACTTTCTGTATTTTGTGAGCTTGATTTTTTACTACCTTTTGGTAGTTTGTATTTTGAGTAAATTTACTTGATTACTCATCTCCGTTGTCCTGCGCCTGACTCTGCTTACCTGCTACACTGAGACACCTGACAACTTTTCCTAACTGAGCAAGCATTTTCCTTAATGAAAGACTGGTATCATACCCTGTAGCCTTCCAAATTATTTTATATAATGGAAGATTATACAGTAAATTAATCAAATATCATTATGAAATTAGCTTTTTAGGTAAACTTTTGTATCTTCTTACTGTTGTGTTACATGTGGAAGCACTCCAAGGCAAATTGAATGCAAACCCATGTCTAGCAGTTACTTAATTTGAGGCTTTGCCATAGGACGCTTACAGTCAGGTACAGTGTGTCCGCCTCTCTGACCCACATAGCCTTTGTGACAAGCACCCCCCAATTTTGTTACGCTACAGCCTTATTCTAAAATGTATAAAATAAAAATAATAATCCCATCACACTACACACAAAGTAAAAACAGGTTTTTAGAAACGTTTGCAAATGTATAAAATATTTAAAACAGAAATACCTTATTTACATAAGTACTCAGACCCTTTGCTATGGGACTATGTCTATGTCTGGCGCAAACCCAACACCTCTCTTCACCCCGAGAACACCATCCTCATAGTGAAGCATGTTGTGGGGATGTTTTTCATCGGCAGGGACTGGGAAACTGGTCAGAATTGAAGGAATGATGGATGGCGCTAAATACAGGGAAATTCTCTTCCAGAGATTTGAGACTGGGACAGAGGTTCACCTTCCAGCAGGACAATGACCCTAAGCATACTGCTAAAGCAACACTTGAGTGGTTTAAAGGGAAACATTTAAATGTCTTGGAATGGCCTAGTCAAAGTCCAGACCTCAAGAGAATCTGTGGTATGACTTAAAGATTGCTAATACATAGTGTATTAGTGTGGTGACAGATTTGTACAGTATTTGCGCCGCCAGTTGGAGAGATCGGACAAAACAGCCAGTACAAAACAAACAGACTGTTTGAGACGCTAGTCATTGGTATTTTGGGATGTTGTTGCTTCGGGTCGTGAAGGTTGTTTCACCAGTCAGCAGGTTTCATCCACCGAGGCAATGACTTATGACTCATGACAGTTGATGGCAGGTACTTGCGTTGCTGTACAACTGAACGAATATATAATCATGAACACATTGTCATATAGAGAACAGTTAACCAAGTGTATATTCTATAACACAATATATTTGTAAAGCTGGGGCAGAGCTGTCAATTACATAACTTTAATTAAGTAATGTATAGCTTGACTCATTATATTACTGTGTATATAACATGCTCCACCATTTAAGATCTATTGTCCTTAAATGGAGTGAAATCGAACAGCGTAAAGCAACCACATACAGAGCAGAGAACCATTCCTGAGCCTGTCATATGACTATCTCTGTCTCTGTGTCGGACCGGGCCTTGGAATTGTGCCCACTGCACTAGGAGTGACAGTCAAACACAACTTTGTGATGGGAGGCACACTGTGTTTCATGTGTGTGTTCCTGATCCAATCTGTCATGCCTCCCCTCTCTCAACCCTAGAAACCTCACACTCTTACACACTGTCACACATTCTGCACCGAGCACAGTAGGATCCCCTTTGTCTCATTCACTCTCTTCTCTCTCTCTCCAGACTGACACCTGGCTCACTGAAGAAAGCAATAGACCATTAAATCCTAGACAACAAGGTAAGCTATTGTTGTGGAATTGATACACTTTGAAATTATATTGCACAAGTATTGAAAAATATGCAATGTCATAAGTGTCTACGTTTGAAATATCTACAAAATGCTGATTGCTCTATCTTCCTCTCTCTCAGTTGTAGTGCGGCCTGGTCGAAAAAGAAAACTCATGATGGCTCCGAACTCCCAGAAAGGGATGTCCTCGTCGAGGAAGAGGGTCCTGATCACTGTGTTGATGGTACTGGTAGTGCTGGGGATCCTGGCCACGGCTGGCTACTTCAGTGAGTCCAGCTTCAACACCCATCGTATCTGCATCCCAAACGGCACCCTATTCCCCACATAGTGCACTACTTTTGAACAGAGCCCTTAGGGATCAAGAGTAGTGCAGTCAAAAGTAGTGCAATATGTAGGGAGTAGGGTGCCGTTTGGGATGCAGCCCATCTCTGCACCCTCTCCTAATCTCCTAAGACATACTAGTACTTCTCCCCCCTGTGCAAATGCTCAATGATTCACAATCAAACTGTAGCAACAATATACAATTTGATTCCACATAACCTTTTGTTTTATTTCAGTCGCCAAACAATATATTTTTTAGAACCTGCCTCTGTCTTCTGTACTCTCTCCTCCTTTCACCCCCCCCCCCCTTCCTTTCTGTCCCCAGTCGCGCAGCTGATCAACAGTAAGTACTTCTTCTGCTCCCGGTCGGTCAAGTTCATTCCCCTGGACAAAGCGTGTGATGGGATGGCGGACTGTTCAGGAGGAGAGGACGAGCTCACCTGTGTGACCAACATGACGGTCAACACTACCTTTCCAGGTAAACACACACACATACACATGCACAAACACACAAGCATGCATACATGTACAAACACACACACACACGGACAGGTACTCACACACACCACTCCATCTATACATTTTTACACATCTGTCTCTGTGTCGCTTCTATATGTTTCCCCTCTCTCTCTCTCTCTCTCTCTCTCTCTCTCTCTCTCTCTCTCTCTCTCTCTCTCTCTCTCTCTCTCTCTCTCTCTCTCTCTCTCTCTCTCTCTCTCTCACCATCTCTCTGTGCAGTGCGTCTGGTCTCTGAGCAAAGTGTTCTCCAGATCTACAGTGCCGGGACAGGATGGAGGAGTGTGTGTAGTGAGGACTGGACCCAGCAGCACACAGAGAAAGCCTGTCAACAGCTGGGCTACACTTAGTGAGTCTCCTCTCTCCCTAACTCACTCACCACTGATCACTGAGCAGCTTAGCTACAGGTTCCCCTTTACATTTTCAGTTTCTCTTAAATGTCTTTAAAATGTCTCTCTGTCTCCACTCGTTCCCACAGTAAACCCATCAGTAGTACCATCTCAGTGCGGAACTTGTCCTCGTCCCTGAAGACAGGGCCGTTCTCAGGGGTCAGGGTCGCAGCCGAAATCACCCCCATTTACCAGACTGTCATTGACCGGTAAGCATTAGAAGATGGGTCATACTGAGCCTGTCACTGTGGTGTGACTCTACTGTATTCTGACATTCACTCGGACACTTTCAAGCTATGAGATTAAGTTTCTACAGAAAGGAGAACGGATCAGTAAAAATATACACAGTTCCTTGGTATCAAATATGGTTGGATAATTATCTTCATCAGTGCTGTAAATGGAGAATTGAAACAGGTCTAAATGAATGTTCCCCACTTTGGGTACTTCTGTCTGTACTTCTTGTATGTTACTTGTCTTATTTTTGCCAGGCCATAACTGTAAACAGTAATTTGTTCTTTATTGAACTGCCTTGTAAAATGAAGGTTAAATAAACATAAATGACTATATTGACCATGCAGCTATGTCTGCGTCAATGTCATACTGTTTACTATGCAGTGTTTCTGTTGGTTCACTCCCATCCCACTGCCACTGTTTGTAGTAAGATGGCAGTTTAGGCTCAGACAGTTGTGACATGCCAAATAGAATGCATGAATGCCACTGATGACAGATGGAATGGCACCACCCTGTCTGTTTACTCTAAAACAGCCAAAGGCACTGGAAAAACAGGTCCTCTTTTTTTCTTTCCTTCTGTTTCCTTCTCTTGTCTCTCTCTACTTGTGATGCGTACAACTGCGTCATTGTTACGTATACTCCCTCTCCGACTCCCAGCATACACGTCATCTCTCTCTCTCGATGTGTGTCTCTGACTGTGCAATTTCTGACACAAACAATTTAAGAGTTTCTGTTCTTCCCCCATCATTGTTTCCGTAATTATAGAAAAGAAGTACGAGTATGTCTACCTATTCTGTTTGGTAATCACGTTTTGAATGTGTTTCCATGCATACAAATTGTGATGTGTGTATGTACTGTGTGTTGAATTCCCCTCTCTGTTTGATTCCAGGCAGGTGTGTAACTCAGGATCCGTGATCTCCCTGACCTGCTCCGGTAAGCATTGCCTCTGCCTCTGATACCCAACCTCACACTGCAGTGCATTCGAGAGTAGTCAGACCTCTTGACATTTTGTTACGTTACAGCAAGGGTGGGCAATTCCTGTCCTCGAGGGCCTGATTGGTGTCACAGTTTTGCCCCAGCTAACACACCTGACTCCAATAATCACCTAATCATGATCTTCAGCTTAGAATGCAATTTGATTAATCAGCTGTGTTTGCTAGGGATGTATAAAAAGTGACACCACTCAGGCCCTCGAGGACTGGAGTTGACCACCCCTGCGTTACAGCAATATTCTAAAATGGATTGAATAAAATAATTCCTCAACAATCTACACACAATACTCCATAACGACAAAGTGAAAACAGGTTAAGAAATTTTTGCACATTTATTAAAAATAAAAAACAAATACTTTATTTACGTAAGTATTCAGACCCTTTGATATGAGACTGAAAATGCAGCTCAGGTGCATCCTGTTTCCATTGATCATCCTTGAGATGTTTCTACAACTTGATTGGAGTCCACTTGTGGTAAACTAAATTGATTGGACATGATTTGGAAAGGCACACACCTGTCTATATAAGGTCCCACAGTTGACAGTGCATGTCAGAGCAAAAACTAAGCCATGAGGTTGAAGGAATTGTCCATAGAGCTCCGAGACAGGATTGTGTCGAGACACAGATCTGGGGAAGGGTACCAAGGAATTTCTGCAGCATTGAAGGTCCCCAAGAACACAGTGGGCTCCATCATTCTTATATGGAAGAAAATTGGAACCACCAACACTCTTCCTGGAGAAGGCCGCCTGGACAAACTGAGAAATCAGGGGAGAAGGGCCTTGGTCATGGAGATCACCAAGAAGCCGATGGTCACTCTGACAGAGCTCCAGAGTTGTGGAGATGGGAGAACCTTCCAGTAGGACAACAATCTCTGCAGCGTTTCACCAATCAGGCCTTTATGGTAGAGTGACCAGATGGAAGCCACTCCTCAGTAAAAGGCACATCACAGCCCGCTTGGAGTTTGCCAGAAGACACTTAAAAGACTCTCAGACCACGGAAAAACAAGATTCTCTGGTTTGATGAAGCCAAGATTGAACTCTTTTGACTGAATGCCAAGCGACACGTCTGGAGGAAACCTGACACCATTCCTACTTTGAAGCATGACGGTGGCAGCATCATGCTGTGGGGATGTTTTTCCAGCGGTGGGGTCTGGGAGACTAGTCAGGATCGGAGCAAAGTACAGATAGATCCTTGATGAAAACCTGGTCGAGAGCTCTCAGGACCTCAGACTGGGGCGAAGGTGCACCGTCCAACAGGACAACGACCCTAAGCACACAGCCAAGACAACGCATGAGTGGCTTCAGGACAAATCTCTGAATGTGCTTGAGTGGCCCAGCCAGAGCCCGGACTTGAACCCAATCAGACATCTCTGGAGAGACCTGAAAATATTTGTGCAGCGACACTCCCCATCTAACCTGACAGAGCTTGAGAGGGTATGCAGAGAAGAATGGGAGAAACTCCCCAAATACAGGTGTGCCAAGCTTGTAGCGTCATACCCAAGAGGACTCGAGGCTAATCACTGCTAAAGGTGTTTCAACAAAGTACTAAGTAAAGGGGCTGAATACTTCTGTAAATGTGATATTTCTGTTGTTTATTTGTAATACATTTGTAAAAAAAAACTGGTTTTGCTTTGTCAGTATGGAATATTGTGTGTAGATTAATTAGGAAAATAAACAATTTAATCCGTTTTAGAATAAGGCTGTAACGTAACAAAAGTCAAGGGGTCTGAATACTTTCGAATGCACCTTATGTCACCTCCCTCTGGCACTCTACTGGACTCCCCCACTCTTTCCCCCCGACTGGTCATTGGGAAAAGACTTGAGTGATATTCATCATCCAAGTTCTCTATGAGTTGAGTTATACAAGAGATGGAGACAGAAAGACTGAGACACCAAGACAGACAGACAGGCTCAGACTACAATCTCCAGCTCTGACAGTGATGGAGAGTGCAGGCAAACATGACAGGATCCAGGCAACAAGCCACTTTGTAATGGGTCAGTGCTAGCTTGAGTGTGTTACATAACTGACAGGTAGCAATGCTAACTGCCTGTACAAGGCAACTCCTGAGATGCTACCTTAGTACTTTACAAAACTCTTCAGTGGACTAAACTGTCTTTCCCCTGTGTGTGTGTCAGACTGTGGAGAGCGGGGGCCAGTGATCCGTATTGTGGGGGGTGTGGATGCGTCTATAGAAGAGTGGCCGTGGCAGGTGAGCCTGCAGCAGAACGGACAACACACCTGTGGAGGGTCACTGGTGTCACTACGCTGGGTCGTCACAGCAGCACACTGCTTCTCTGGGTCAGTACCACTGGACATCCAATAGGGTGGCGGGTAGCCTTGCGGTTAAGAACGTTGGGCCAGTAGCCGGAAAGTCGCTGGTTCGAATCCCAGAGTCAACTAGGTGAAAAATATGTTGATGT
Organism: Hucho hucho; assembly: GCA_003317085.1. Classification (NCBI taxonomy): domain Eukaryota; kingdom Metazoa; phylum Chordata; class Actinopteri; order Salmoniformes; family Salmonidae; genus Hucho; species Hucho hucho. The sequence goes on from QNTS01002013.1 coordinate 167,144, forward strand.
GCCCTTGAGCAAGGTCTGTCTGCTGAATGACAAAAATTTAAATCATATACACTATAGAATGTGTGTGTATCTACTCTGGATATCTACAACTAGCTTAACCAGACATAAGTGATTTAACTCTGACCTTCCAATGTGGAAACTCCCAGAAAGTATGTAATTGTAAAATATGCTTAAGCATCTAAGCAGCTAACCATGTACCTCTTCTCTCTCCTGGTCCTACAGCAGCAGTAAGAAGGAGCTGAGTCGCTGGCGGGTGGTGTCTGGGAGGACCTACATGGGCACCATGGGAGGCTCGTATGTAGACAGGATCATTCTGAACGGACACTACAACGCAGCCCGCAATGACTACGACCTGGCCATGATGAGGCTGACCGAACCCATCACTGTAGGAAGTACGTCACTTCCCCAACATGACATTTTAGCAACGCACAGACTGTGGTACTGAATTTGCAGGACGGTTCCAGGTTTTTCAAAGGCTAGACATAACAAAAGCCCCACGTCCACCTATTCTGATTTTGAATTCACTTACCATGAACATTTCTGAGCACTCTCAAAAATGAATGCTAAAGCACTACTTAATTATATGGAAATATGTACTTTCAAAAGCAGTTCGATTCCAGGAAGAGAGAATGCATTCATGGTAGACTCTGTCCTCTAGTGGCCAATTTATAAAACTGTCAATTTCAATGAGTCTTGCAACATGGGACATCCCTCCAGGGAAATACTGTATATTTAGATTGTAATGAGAGTAGGCTGTGATTTATTTATGAAGAAGTACACGTCAATAAAGTTCTGTTTCCTCCACCAGACTCTCGTCGGCCCGTGTGTTTGCCCCCTAAGGACCTGGGCCTGAAGGCAGGAGACTTTATGACGGTGACAGGCTGGGGCTACCAGGAGGAGAAGGGTGAGCATACAAGCAAACAAAACTTCCCTTTCTCTCACCCTCTTCAGCTCTATCCAAACAAGCACATATACTCAAATTATTCTTACAGAATGTTAATAATCACTTTCTTCTTTTCTCTCTCAGGTAAAGTGTCTCCTGTTCTCCAGAAGGCTAACCTTCCCCTTATAGACAGTGATCAGTGCTCCAGTCCCACTGTCTACGGTTCCTCAATTACTCCCAGGATGCTTTGCGCTGGTTACCTGAAGGGCAAAGTGGATGCATGTCAGGTATGAAGTGGAATGTTTGCTTTGAGAGAAACTAAGATAGATTTTGGCATGAATACGTTCAATGACTCGTCCTGCAAGAAAACAAATGGGAAGACCTTATGACACTCTATTGAGTATTGAATATCCACCCTCAACTTTGGCAGTTGGCATCTGTGTATAGTGCGTAATTCCAGTGTACCTAATGCCATTGTTGGGTCATGTGTTGTAGGGAGACAGTGGTGGTCCTCTGGTGTACCTGTCAGAACAATGGCAGCTGGTGGGGGTGGTGAGCTGGGGGATCGGCTGTGCCAGAGAGAGTCGACCAGGGGTCTACTGTAACGTGGGCGATATGCTCAACTGGATCCACACTGTCATGGAGGTATGTATGGGTTTGTCTGCTCACACTAATAATAGTGTATTGTACACTATGTAATGGTTTGACCATGTGTACTTTATTATTCTAGAAAAACCCTTGAAGCCTCAAACCGTGACCAAAATGCTCTATTGGGTTGGGTTATCAGAATGGACTTCAGCGGATCTACGTAGAGCTCTGTTATGGGAATAGAAGAGGAATACTCTTCAAAGTGCAATTTAAAACACTTACAACAATATTTAACTCAAACCAACACACACCCACATGCCCGCACACTCAGATAGGCACAAAAGTGCACGGACGCAAACACACACAACACTCCTTCTTTACTATAACAGGTTATTTAAGGTGTGGCTTGTGCCATTTTTAAGTATCTCAGGGACCACTGACATGGTAGTGCAAAACTGTCACTGGAGACGACAGTTGGTCTGAGTCCGCATCCCAAATGACACCCTGTTGCCTTCATACTGCACTACTTTTGATCAGAACCATATGGGTCAAAGTGGTGCACTATCAAGGGAATAGGGGGCCATTTGGGACGAAACCTGGGTTTTTTACATGGCTGACTCTCACCAAGTGCCTCTGATGTCTTTTTGTCAATGAGGTTGAGGGAAGACAGCCATACATACTGTGCTTGACCACGTTTATAAATGTAATGTGACCGCGTCTTTATGTGCGCATTAAAATGCTTTGCACAATGTTCAACATGTTCACCCAACTGTCCATGGGTGAAATGTCTTCATGAAAATATATGTAGATAAAGTATTTGTGCCATGCAGTTGAAAATTGCATTTGACCAAATGTTAAATGAGTACGGTGCTGTGACGTGATGTGAACCCCTCTTCATATATTATGTCAATGGAGGGGCCATTAGTCTCCTCGAATTACCGTGCTGTAAATCCCATCATGGATTCACGTGTGCACTTTCAGGTGGTCAGACCTATTCACTGTGTGCCAATAGATTTCCAGTGTGCAATTGGAATAATCCCTACAGTATGCACATGTGCAAGGTTCTGATTAATGACGTGTGTTTTTTAGACATTGTGAACATTTTGTTTCTTTGTATATCTGTAAATATTGTATACTACGTAGAAGTTGTTGTCTGTGTAAGATCAGAATGTCTGTATTACACGTATTGTTGTTATAAAGGGATGCCTGTGTTAAATAAATGATCAGATTGGGATGAACTTTGAGTAATTGGATGTCTCGGAAGTGTCTGATTGTAATGCCTAAACCCTGTATTCATGACATGTAAGCCTGAGTCATCCAGTTGGCTATATGGGGAAGTTACAAGAAAGTTACTCCACAGCCTCAGCAACAAACAGACACAAATACTACAATAACTCCTTTTATGCAAACCTTTATTTTATATATATATATATATATATGTTTTCTACAATCCAGAGAGGTGCATAGTTATGAGAGGGGAGAATGTTGGACATTATTACAGAGACATAGTAAGGGGAGTTGCACATTCACTTTATAGTTAAACGAAGCATCTTGTTGGAGACCGAGGGAGTTGAATTGGGTCAGTCATTGACTGCCTCACAGTAAGTGGGTGAGTATGTTTTGGTGGGTAAGAGGGCGAGCTGTTTTCTTCACCACGAGCCACATTGGCCCTTATACTCAGCTTGGGCTTGACAGTGGCCGTTACAATTTAGAAAGACATTATGGAAGTACAGCACTCTCTAACCCCAATAACAAATAGCAAATGTACTGTACTTAGTCATCATTTAGGATAATATTGCCACTTGAGTCCATTCAAGCCTGGCCATCTAGGGACTAGTACCCACAGATAGTAACGCTGTGGGTGAGGCCAGTGAGGTAGTGAAAACAGCCCCTCCTCAGAACCCTGGACAGCTCCTTGGAGTAGAGGATGATGGGTAAAAACTGTGACACCTATAGGTGTGTGTTGTGATTCTAACAGGCAGTAACCTGGCTACCTGTGAGCTCAGAGTAAAATTCCTAAAATCTATTTAAATATAGAGTAAACTGTGCTGTGGGTAGCTTGAGTTGGCTACAAATGCACATGCACACCCATTGTAATAAGGATTCAAATATATACTTTTTTTGCTTGTTTGTTTCACTTGGCCTTGGTGGGCTAAAACACCGCACAACTGAGCCTATGGAAAAAGAGTTTTAAAATGCAGTTTGGTCAGAGGACCTGTACTGTTCTGTACAGTATACTGCAGGTTGGAGCAGGGTGTTCTCTGCATTGGAATGTGGGAAGCAGAGAGCAGATTTCCCAAACTCTTGGCTTGGCAGTGTGAGTAGGAGTCGCTCCGGCAGTGGGCCGCAGGAAACCCATATTAGTATCAAATCAGATGATTATTACATCTACTATATAAGAAGCGGACGATGTTAGGACTGAGTGGATGTATTTCTATCTCTGTCCCCTGACTGTCATTGTCGATCTTTATATTGGATAAATATACCTTCTGGCAATATAATCTACAATGCTTTGTTAGAAATTGGAGTATTCTTATTTGAGCTGCAGACAATTCATAGCATGTATTAGAGTTAACTGGATTTCCCATGGTAGATAAGTATTTTGATATCATTGAACGTGAGGTAAAGATCTGTATCATTTTCCAGGTTTTTGCTGTGATACTAAAGCAGTGAAGCATCATTGGAGGCTTCCTGTATTTCTGTGTACTGTCACAACGTGCACAAGGTATCAATACCGATAGACACATGACATCATTTGTTTAATTTCAAGGTTGTGCAAGTGTGATAAGAGTGTATCAAATGGTGCTTAATAAGACTGTGCTGAAACAATACTCATAATACTACCAACCATGCTGTTAGTCTGTGTTGCTTGAGACATTGGCTCTCAGGGTGAGTCGTGTGGATCTGACATGGTGACGCAGACTTGAGCTGATTGCAGCTTTTAGTCTATCATAACATGCGATCCACAATGCATCACTGCGGCTATGCGACTGCCTCTAGAGCAGCACTTCATTGGGCATGCTCACTGCTGCACCACACAGCTCAGGCATGCACAATCAAGCTCAGAGCTTGTGGATCTCAGCTCAGACATGGCTAGTCGAGCGCAGAGCTTGTAGAACTGAACATACTGGGGGGCTTGAGCAGACAGTGTTCTTCTAGAGATACTGAAACAGTGAACGACAACTCTGTACTTAGTAACACACAAGACATGAAATAATGATGGTATTTTTGGACATTCTCAGAACTGATTAAAGTTACAGAAGGGAAAATTATTATCCTAACAACAAGATACAAACACAGTAACTAGCCTTATGGATCATTTTCTTCATAGACATGATCCTTCTGAGGCTTGATTATACAAAGACACTGACAGACAAGGATCAACTGAATGGTATTGCTTTTCTCCCAGAGGCAAGCTTTGGTGCTTTTCCTCCAATGTCAAAGGAGTAATGGTTCACTGACTTTATGTAGAACCAATATATTGTGTGTGTGTGTGTGTGTGTGTGTGTGTGTGTGTGTGTGTGTGTGTGTGTGTGTGTGTGTGTGTGTGTGTGTGTGCGTGCGTGTGCGTGTGTGTGCATGACTCTGTGTTTCTAGTTTTCTACGGGGTACTACAATGGACCACCATGGATCACATAATCGCAAACAGTTGGTACATCAGTGCATAGAACAGGCAGCACACCACCATACCCAATATCTAGATCCATGAGCTGATTCATGAGTTGTTTTGCTACCACAATAGCAAACTAAAGTTGTCAATCTCATTGCTTCTATTAAACATAGGTATGTATGAATCAAATATGGAAACCACAGTGACGGCAAATAGTGAACAAGGTGATACGTGATTCTGCAAGAACCTGCTGAAATGTCGTTGCTATATCACGTATATTACCTTGTGTTCTCTAAAGCTAAGACATTACTTGGCAAAAGTAAGTCCAGTGCCACTAATACATCAATCAACTGATCCTATAGGATTAAAATCACAACCATGGGATATGGGTATGGCAGTGCTCTGTCTGAAAGCATTCCCTGGCTCTCCATGTCACCAGGGCCCCTTGGTAATCAAAAAAAAGGTACTGCAGGTCAAGTGATGAGGAAGACCTTTCCAAAGGTGCTAACCTCGACATGGTGAGGGAATAGAAAGAGGGAGGTCTAGAATGGATTATGCCTAGACAGACTAGTTGTCCATCTCACACTCTTTATCTCGCTATCACCACACACAATATGGTTATAATCAACCGGGCAACCATCACTCTACCTGCAAAGTCTACTAGCACACCTCTTTCTATTCCTCACATCCACCACATTCCAGATATTCATAATGATACTCTCTATTAGTAAAGTGCCTAAAATACCCCTCCTAAGTCTACAGCACCACCCTCTCCCTAAACCCCTGCACATTTTACTATCTCAGGGCGAGGAGAGGTGTGGAGAGGAGATGGAGGGGTCTATTACATCTCAGATGAGTAAACCCTACGAAGTGGACATTCATGTATATCCCTAGCTCTGCAATTACAACGATACGTTATACACACATAGATGTAGAGAGGTGTGGCTGTCATTTCAAATGGCATCTCTGAATTTGAACAAATATGGATAAACTAATAACACATTTGCTTCAGAAACAGGTTTGAAACAAAATAAATACATGTAAACAGATATGTTATGGCTTTGCCTAGTTTGTCATGGAATAGTATCGCTTTGAGGTTTTCCTGATTTTCATTAACGAGGCAATATGACATTAATTCTTGAGGGGACAGAGTCATAAGGGAATGCTTTGACGAGTGACAATGGATCTTTGTACTACTTGATTCATTGCGGTCCGTAGCTCAAACTCCTATTTTGGGGAACAACCAACAACAGTGTCTATTCATAAAGAATCATGCACATCCGTAGTGGGGATTTTGGTTCATATGGTGACTGAATTGAATCCGGGACATAGGTTAAACAAGGTCAAGGGGTATCGATGATGAGCCTGCTTGGTAGTTGGCATCAGAGTCATCAACACAATGTTTTGCACTATTGAAGTCGTAGGGCATTATCCTGTATTAGGCCAATAGCCACATTAATATGTTAGTCCTATGGGGGTGAAGTTGATGTGAATAAACAGCAAGTAGCGTACAGATTCACTATACATACAGGCCAGGTGATGACAGCACACTAGACAGCAGTCTTTCCTGGGGTATGGACGTGTTTCATATATAAGCAACATTCACATGCTAAAAAAATGCATTTGTTATTTGTTAGAAGCAGCATCATAAACGTTAATACATTTTTATTGGGACATGGGTTTCTGGGAATTCCTTCATATTATTTCATTTTTTTTGTGTGTTTTTTTTGTGTGTGTGTTTTTCACACCAGTTTTAAGGCTCCCTAAAAGCAAAGGGAGCGGGAAGTGAAAACAGGCACCTGTGTTTCATCTAATGCAAAAATGTATCAAACCATTTCTGGGCTGGATCTAATATACACTCCAATGACTCCCTTCTTCCTCTTCTCCTTTATCACATTCCTTTCCTCTGCAGTGACATTGTCCTCATAACCAGGCCACTGCTTTGCCTTCCAAAGCTTCTGAACAGAATTTGTGTTCAGTACACAGATCTAATGAAGAGTCTTGACCTCAATAACCATATTGTTGATAATTGTGGTAAACATCTTTCAGTTACTGTATATCCTATGGAATAGGCACAATTGATACTGTATTAAATTTGTTCTGCATCAAAAATGGACTGTAAACGTTCACTATAGTTAAAGAATGGAAGCTGTTTGCTCCCTGTAAAAGGTTTGCAGAGAGTATAAAGAATCTCCATTTGGCAGTAGGCTATCTTAAATATGGCTCTTAATCATGGTCAGAATATATTGAGCTGTTATAGATATACAAAATGGCAGTTAGTAAAACTTGACAGTGTGGGAGTTACTGTGTTTGTTTGTGTTTTTATGCAGGTTTGCATTTATTGGGATTAATCTTGTCCTGGAGGCAGTTCTGCAGGGTGGTTACTTCTGGCCTAGCCACAAAGTCTTAAAATGTGATTTTAAACCAGAGGAGGCTGGTGGGAGGAGCTATAGGAGGACGGGCGCATTGTAATGTCTGGAATGGAATAAATGGAAAGGTATCAAACACAAACATATGGAAACCACGTTTTACTCTTTTCCATTAATTCTTATCCAGCCATTACAATGAGCCCGTCCTCCTATAGCTCCTCCCACCAGCCTCCTCTGGTTTAAACCTAACCTTAACCCTGACCTTAATTACACTGTTAACCTTATGTCTAACCCTAACCTTAAATCTATCGTAAACCGCTTATCTCTGCCCCCATGACAAGATTCATCCCAATAAACGTCAACCTGCTGTTTTTACGTAGTGTACATGAATGAGTAACTGGTGAGACATCGATGTTGATTCCAGAAATGTTTGTACAGTAAATAGGCTTTGAGCTGATTCAGATAAATACTGCAATAAACCCCAATCTGAATACACAATATATACGGCGTGTCATTGGAGTGTGTATGATCCAGCCCTATTCACCTATCGTGTTCCCCAAATCTCAAGCACAATTTAAAATATACATATGACCTATGATTTCACATTGGTTCATGTTATACTCGTGTCATTAGATAAAGATAAAACAGTCCATTCATAATAGCTTTCTTTCTATGTCTGTTAAATATTTGCATGTGTACACATATACATGTACAGACATAGACGTACATGTACATAGGTGCACAGGTTTCATGCCTTCGGTGTGGCTTTGTTGTCCGCTTTGGCTGTATTGAGTCCATTGTCTGTGTTGTCCTGTCCTGAGCTCACAAGGCACTCTTGACTGTGAGAGGAGAAATTGAGAGAGAGAGAGCGAGAGCGAGAGAGCGAGAGCGAGAGCGAGAGAGCGAGAGAGAGAGTGTGAAGTCAGTGTGAAGAACAAAAGGCAAGTAAAGAAATGTTGATAAAGGCATGCATACCAATGTTCCATGACAGTTTCAAAGGGGGGAGGCGGTAGCCGAAGAGCTGTTGGTTCGAATCCCAGTGCTGACGGGAAAAATGTGAACGGGGTGAGCTGGCAACCAGAGGGTTGCTGGCATTAATATCTCAGATGCCCTTGAGCAAGGCACTTAACTCCCAAACAGCTCAATGGGCGCCACTCTGTGGCTGATCCTGTGCTGCTCCCAGCCTGTGTGCGCTCTCTCTGTATCTGAAATGTATTATTTTTTTTGTAGCCGCACACACTCACATAATACATACTAACTGTATACTCTGCCATCACTTATACACCTGAGTTGTCATCACTTATACACCTGAGTTGTCATCACTTGTACACCTGAGTTGTCATCACTTATACACCTGAGTTGTCATCACTTATACACCTGAGTTGTCACCACTTATACAACTGAGTTGTCATCACTTGTACACCTGACTTGTCATCACTTATACAACTGAGTTGTCATCACTTACTTCTTCTCTGCAGACATTTTTAGGATGCGGAGCACCACAGTCTTTGTCACCATGACAACAATGATCAAGCCAATGACTCCGCCCACGACAGACATGATGATGGTGGTTACGGTATTGTCAACCACTTTCACTGGGGAGAGGAGGTGCATAAGACAAGAGAGAGGGTGGAAGGGAGGAAAGAATGGGATGGTGAGAGGAAGAGAGGGTTCTGTAAGATGAGTATTCAGCTGTTTTCCTATAATGATTGTCAGGCGTACGTTCTAGGAGAATATGGAGAGAAGTAATTTGACGCAGATCTTTGACATTATGTCAAAGGTGTACAGTCGTGGCCAAAAGTTTTGAGAATGACACAAATATAAATGTTCACAAAGTCTGCTGACTCAGTTTTTATGATGGCAATTTGCATATACTCCAGAATGTCATGAAGAGCGATCAGACGAATTACAATTAATTGCAAAGTCCCTCTTTGCCATGCAAATGAACTGAATCCCCCAAAAACATGTCCATTGCATTTCAGCCCTGCCACAAAAGGACCAGCTGACATCATGTCAGTGATTCTCTCGTTAACACAGGTGTGAGTGTTAACGAGGACAAGGCTGGAGATCACTCTGTCAAGCAAATTGAGTGCAAATAACAGACTGAAAGCTTCAAAAGGAGGGTGGTGCTTGGAATCATTGTTCTTTCTCTGTCAAGCATGGTTACCTGCAAGGAAACACGTGCCGTCATCATTGCTTTGCACAAAAAGGGCTTCACAGGCAAGGATATTGCTGCCAGAAAGATTGCACCTAAATCAACCATTTATCGGATCATCAAGAACTTCAAGGAGAGCGGTTCAATTGTTGTGAAGAAGGCTTCAGGGCGCCCAAGAAAGTCCAGCAAGCGTCAGGACCGTCTCCTTAAGTTGATTCAGCTGCGGGATCGGGGCACCACCAGTACAGAGCTTGCTCAGGAATGGCAGCAGGCAGATGTGAGTGCATCTGCACACACAGTGAGGCAAAGACTTTTGGAGGATGGCCTGGTGTCAAGAAGGGCAGCAAAGAAGCCACTTCTCTCCAGGAAAAACGGGACAAACTGATATCCTGCAAAAGGGACAGGGATTGGACTGCTGAGGACTGGGGTAAAGTCATTTTCTCTGATGAATCCCCTTTCCGATTGTTTGGGGCATCCGGAAAAAAGTTTGTCCGGAGAAGACAAGGTGAGCGCTACCATCCATCCTGTGTCATGCCAACAGTAAAGCATCCTGAGACCATTCATGTGTGGGGTTGCTTCTCAGCCAAGGGAGTGGGCTCACTCACAATTTTGCCTAAGAACACAGCCATGAATAAAGAATGGTACCAACACATCCTCTGAGAGAAACTTCTCCCAACCATCCAGGAACAGTTTGGTGAAGAATAATGCCTTTTCCAGCATGATGGAGAACCTTGCCATAAGGCAAAAGTGATAACTAAGTGGCTTGGGGAACAAAACATTGATATTTTGGGTCCATGGCCAGGAAACTCCCCAGACCTTAATCCCATTGAGAACTTGTGGTCAATCCTCAAGAGGCGGGTGGACAAACAAAAACCCCACAAATTCTGACAAACTCCAAGCATTGATTATGCAAGAATGGGCTGCCATCAGACAGGATGTGGCCCAGAAGTTATTTGACAGCATGCCAGGGCGGATTGCAGGTCTTGAAAAAGAAGGGTCAACACTGCAAATATTGACTCTTTGCATCAACTTCATGTAACTGTCAGTAAAAGCCTTTGACACTTACGAAATGCTTGTAATTATACTTCAGTATTCCATAGTAACATCTGACAAAAATATCTAAAGACACTGAAGCAGCAAACGTTGTGGAAATTCATATTTTTGTCATTCTCAAAACTTTGGGCCACGACTGTATCTGTAAACATTTAAGAAAAAACTAACTGTCAAACATATTTTACCAGGCAACGAAGAGAGAGAGAAGGAGGGAAGGATAGAGATGGTGTGGTCAGTCTCACAATCACAGCACTGGATGATCGATTTATCCGCTCATGAGGAGACATTTCCATATAGCTTTTACCTCCAAGGAATTGATTATAGTGTATAATAACACTACATAGATCATGCTGCAACATAACCCTTGACCATGGAACTGATATCTATTTAGGGAGCGGCAGCCGAGGTGTCGGTTTTGGAGAGTCTGGCGTGCCCAAAGTAAAATACCTGCCACTCAGGCCCAGAAACTAGGATATGCACATAATTAGTACTATTGGATAGGAAACACTCTGAAGTTTCTAAAACCGTAAAATAATGTCTGTGAGTATAACAGAACTGATATAGCACGCGAAAACCCGAGGAAAATCCATCCGGAATTGCAGTTTGTTTTTAGATTACCTTTTTCTCCTGTCTGCCTATGGGATTCAGTGTTATGTAGGACTTTGACTGCAGTACCTATGGCTTCCACTGGATTTCAACAGTATTTAGACAGGGTTTCATGACGTTAGGTTGAATTAGACGCCAATAGAAGAAGAATTTAGAAGTGGACCCCGGAACTCAATAGAATGACATGCGCATTCACGGTCTTGCGCGCTCTGTAGGTTTTTCCTTTCCTATCGTTCACATTATCGTCCGGTTGAAATATTATAGTAAATATACATAAACGGATACCTAAGGATACATAAAAAATGATGTTTGATTTGTTTGGACAAAGTTGATAGGTATAATTTCAACGTGTTCTCTTCACGGTTCAATGGGCGACTCGATGGTGGATTTTCTGAACATAACGCGCCAACCAAACTGAGATTTAGGGATATAATAAATGACTTTTTCTAACAAAAGAACCATTGGATGTCTTCGTTGGACACTTGGGAAGCCCTCAGCAGAAGTTCTTCGAAAGGTAAGGGATTTGTTTTCGCTGTGATATGGGTTTTGTGTGAACCGCGCTGGTTTATGAATTTATGCTAATGCAGAAATATTAGAAGTGCTATCCTCAAACAATCAAATGTTGCGCTTTCGCCGTAAAGCCTTTTTGAAATCTGACAACGCTGTGATATTGCCAAGAATCAGAGCGTTTGATGACTATGCAACACTTGTATATTGATGAATGTTTAATAATTCAACTTTTGGATTTTGAATTTGGCGCCTTACATTTCACCGGGTAGTGTCGGGAACGGCCCGCTAGCGCCAAGTTTATCCCTAAGAGGATATCAGGGTATTCTTGAGCCATTATATACTGGGTGGTTCGAGCGTTGCGTTGTGCGTAAGAACAGCCCTTAGCCGTGGTATATTGGCCATATACCACACCTCCTCCTGCCTTATTGCTTAATTTTAAACTGTGTGGTTCCAGTCCTGAATGCTGATTGGCCAACAGCCGTGGTATATCAGACCGTATGCCACGGGTATGACAAAACATTTATTTTTACTGCTCTAATTATATTGGTAACCAGTTTCTAATAAAATAAAGCACCTCAGGGGTTTGTGGTATATGGCCAATATACCATGGCTAAGGGCTGTGTCCAGGCACTCCACAATGCGTTGTGCCTAAGAACAACCCTTAGCCGTGGTACATTAGCCATACACTACACCCCCTTGTGCCTCATTCCTTAATTATACAATGTGAAAATTATACACATGACAAATTAATCAGATATTTGCACCTACTTCCACCTGAAAGCATCAAAACGATGGGTGACTGGGTGGCCTAAACCTAAATTATAAACATGTCGTCAATGAGTATGTTGTATGCAGTCAGGGAGTATGCAGTGCCTTACACTCATCCACCACGAACAGGGTGAAGATGGCGCTATGGTTGCGATGCTTCTCCTTGGGATTCCGGGCGAAACAGGTGTACTCTCCCTCATCCTCGAAGGTCACGTTGAACAGCAGGATGGAGATGTTGTTGTGCTTACTGCTGCCCACAAACTCTATCCGCTCGTGGTACACCTGCACCCGTGGTTCCACACCTTCTATAGGGATCACTGCCTCACACAGCTGGAGAGGAATAGGGAGGCGGAGAGGGTGGGGGGAGAGGGGAGGAGGAGAGGAAGAGGGGAGAAGGAGTGGGAGATGGAGGGGGAGAAGAGGAGGGAGAAGGAGAGGGGGAATTAGGTGGAGAACAGTGGTGAGGGGGAGAGGTGTTGAGATACGAGTGGGATGTCAAGTTGCTCATTGAGGGGGTGTTAGTGACAGAGGTAACTCCTCTCAGTCGGTGTCTTGCCTTCATCAAGGTGCCGTTGTCGTTGTAGTGCCAGTTGAAGTAGAGGTTCTTGATGCCGATGCAGCTGGAGTAGGTGCATGGTAACAGCACCGTGCTGCCGTTCATTGCCTCCATGAAGGGCACCTTCCCCACTGAAACCTCCAGCGCTGAAGCACACCATACCCCTGGAAAGGACAGAGGCGGGAGGGAAGGAGAGAGAGAGAGAGAGAGAGAGAGAGAGAGAGAGAGAGAGAGAGAGAATATGATTAGATTAGTAAGTAAACAATTTGGGATTCAATGATGTGGCAGACTGGAAGACAGAAATGTAAATGCTCCACAGAGAGAGAAAGAGAGAACGAGGAAGGGAAAGTGTGAGGACATCATTTGTTTTTCCCCAGCAGCAGTAGCTTACATTACCTTCTTCTTTTATCTCTGGCTATTTTTATAGTGGCCTGGCTGTTAAATGGCTGTTACTATCATCACTTACCCAAGGAGTTGGCACTGGGGCACAGCACACACACACAGTCAACCTCAACAAGCTCTCACAGTCTCACGTCAGAATTAGATATTCATCAATGTTCCTCAAAAGCCACATTTCGAAGTAGTTGAAAATGTCAAATGTAGAAGTGTTTAAGGGGAGCAGTGGGTCACAGGCGCCCCACCTGCGACAACATCGGGAAAAATGCAGAGCGCCAAATTTACAAAAGTAATTATATAAAACATTCATGAAAATACAAGTGTTGCACACTCATTAAAAGCTTAGAATCTTGGAAATCTCACAGAGTTGTCAGATTTCAAAAGGGCTTTACAGCGAAAGCATAACATTTGATTGTCTGAGGACAGCGCCCCGCGTATTTCCTGCATTAGCATAATAACATAACCAGCACGGGTGTCAAAAACTCAGAAAAAGCAATAAAATAAATTGCTTGAAGATCTTGCTCTGATGCCAATCAGAAGGGTCCCAGCAACACAATAAAAGTTCCTTTTGTTTGAAAAGTCCCTCTTGATATCCATAAAGCTCTGTTTGGTTGGCGCGTTTTGTTCAGAAATCCACCGTCTCACTCATCCAATATAGAAGACATAGAAACAGTTAAAAATTTACCTATAAACTTTGTCCAAACAACTCAAACAACGTTTGTAATCGATCCTTAGGTAAACTAATATGTATATAAGCGATAATATTTCACACGGATAATATCCTGGGCGATAGAAAAGGAAAAAACCGATGCGCACGCTCACAGTCCCAAAGTCACTTCTTCACTCCACTTGGAAAAACGTGTCTTACTCCTTAATTTTTCAAGATAAATGATTGAAACCTTGTCTAAAGACTAGTGGAAGCCATAGGTACTGCAACCTGTGAGCTGGATTCCCCTCCTTTCAATACCAAGTCAATGGGAAAGGAGTCACTTCACAGAATCACATGAATCCGGATGGATTTTTCTCAGGTTTTTGCCTGCCAAATCAGTTCTGTTATACTCACAGACATTATTTTTTAACAGTTTTAGAAACTTCAGAGTGTTTTCTATCCAATACTACGATGTGCATATCCTGAGTACCAGGCATTTTACTTTGGGCAGGCCAGACTCTCCAAAACTCTGAACACTGCCGCCGCTCCCTAATAGGATAAGGTGATGTTTAGGCGTTAACTTCAAATGGTTAAGGCAAAGGTTAAGGAATGAGATAGGCTTAAAACAAAAATGACTTTCTATTGCTGGATTTCAACCTTTGGAATAAGAGGCAGATGCTTACACCAATCTGTTATCACTGTCCACAACGCTCTAGCAAAACCGAAACCTATTTGAAGGTAACAGCGCTCACTGTTGTCCGTAGTGGCCGGTTTCTACGTCATCACCTGATATCACCTGACGTCCTCAATACTGATTTGTATCACGGGTGACCTGGCTAGTCAACCTAGGCCAACATAGACCTGTTTAACATGACACACTGGTGTGTGTCTGTGTGTGTGTTTGTGTGTGTGCGTGTGTGTTTAAGTGTGCGTTTGAGTGTGTGTCCATCATAAGTCATCATGCCTCCCTAGTCAAATCCAAATCAAGTATCCTACTCAAACACATTTTCATGGGAGAGCGAGTGAAAGAGACGGAAAGCGAAAAGAGAAAAAGAGGGAATGCATGTGTGTGGGAGTGAGCAGAAGGAGGAGGGACAGAGAGAGAGAGTGGGAGACAAAGAGGGACAGTGGAGTAGGAAAGAGAGAAAGATAGACAGAGAGAAGAGGCAGGTTGTTTTCTGTCTGGTCCAGTGGGCCATGCAGTGCAGCACGCAGTGGTATGCAGTGTTATTCTCACCACGCGGCTTGGCATCAGCGTTGAGAGGACTGCACAGGGGCTATTTTTAAATCCTTTCTAATCCCATCTCAATATTTCATTCTGGGAAGGAAATAGGGAGTGTATGGGCCTGTTTCCAACCCTGGTACGAGTGAGTGTTTTTTGGACAGTAAATGACTGAAGACTATAGTACTGCAGTCCCACCAGCCTTGCACAACATGGCAATAGATCAGATCAGAAGAACCAATGTCATGACTTCAGCCGAAGGTGGTCCCTCTCCTTATTCGGGCGGCTTTCGGCGGTCGACGTCGCCGGTTTTCTAGCTGCCGCCGATCTACTTTTTCATTTACAACCTATCCCTCAGCGTAACCAAGACTAAGGAGATGACGGGGCTGTAGTGGAGCAGGTTGAGAGCTTCCTTGGTGTCCACATCACCAACAAACTAGAATGGTCCAAACACACCAAGACAGTCGTGAAGAGGGCACGACAAAGCCTATTCCCCCTCAGGAAACTAAAAAGATTTGGCATGGGTCAAATTCGAGAGCATCCTGCCTGGTTGCGTCACTGCCTGGTACGGCAATTGCTCGGCCTCCGACCCCAAGGCACTACAGAGGGTAGTGCATACAGCCCAGTACATCACTGGGGCTAAGCTGCCTGCCATCCAGGACCTCTACACCAGGCGGTGTCAGAGGAAGGCCCAAAAAATTGTCAAAGACCCCAGCCACCCCAGTCATAGACTGTTCTCTCTACTACCGCATGGCAAGCGGTACCGGAGTGCCAAGTCTAGGACAAAAAGGCCTCTCAACAGTTTTTACCCCCAAGCCATAAGACTACTGAACAGGTAATCAAATGGCTACCCGGACTACTTGCATTGTGTGCTCCCCAACCCCTATTTTTACGCTGCTGCTACTCTCTTTTTATATGCATAGTCACTTTAACTACACATTCATGTACATACTACCTCAATTGGCCCGACCAACCAGTGCCCCTGCACATTGTCTAACCGGGCTATCTGCACTGTGTCCCGCCACCCACCACCCGCCAACTACTCTTTTACGCTACTGCTACTGTTTATCATAATATGCATAGTCACTTTAACCATTTCTACATGTACATACTACCTCAATCAGCCCGACTAACCGGTGCCTGTATGTAGGCTCGCTACTGTTATAGCCTCGCTACTGTATATAGCCTCACTACTGTTATTTTTCACTGTCTTTTTACTGTTTTTATTTCTTTACTTATCTATTGTTCACCTAATACCTTTTTTGCACTGTTGGTTAGAGCCTGTAAGTAAGCATTTCACTGTAAGGTCTACACTTGTTGTATTTGGCGCACGTGACAAATAAACTTTGATTTGATTTGATGTGAATGACGTGCCCAAAGTAAACTGCCTGTAGCTCAGGCCCTGAAGCCAGGATATGCATATAATTGATACCATTGGAAAGAAATCACTTTGATGTTTGTAGAAATGTTAAAATAATGTAGGATAATATAACACAATAGATACGGTAGGAGAAAATCCAAAGAAAAACCAACCAGAAATGTTTTTCTTTTTAAAGAATATCCTCTAAGAAATGGAAGAGGAAGGTCATATTGAAAATTAGCTCCCTGGATGCAATTCCTATGGCTTCCACACAGTGTCAGCAGTCTATGTCCAAGGTGTCAGGCTTGTAACTTCAAAAACGAATAAGAAATATCAGTTTTAGTAGAGGGACACAGTCTTGGATATTTGTGTTTGCGCGCCATGAAGACATTACGCACCTGCTAAAATCGGTTTCATATTGAACATACTTCTTTCTGAAAGAAATATTATAGTTTGATTACATTTTAGGGTATCTGAGGAGTAAATAGAAACGTATTTTGACTTGTTGAAACAAAGTTTAGGGGTAGATTTTCGGATTCCTTTCTCTGCAAGTTGAACGAGTGGATTACTCAAATCGATGGCGCCAACTAAACTGACTTTTTGGGATATAAAGAAGGATTTTATCTAACAAAATGACACTACATGTTATAGCTGGGACCCTTTGGATGACATATCAGAAGAATATTTTCAAAAAGTAAGTGAATATTTAATCTTTATATGTGAATGTATGAAACCTGTGCCGGTGAATTTTTTTCTATGTAGGGCGTTGTCCTCAAACAATCGCATGGCATGTTTTCGCTGTAATAGCTACTGTGAATCGGACAGTGCAGTTAGATTAACAAGAATTTACATTTTCAGTCGATATAAGACACTTATATGTACATAAATGTTTAAAATCCATAATATTTATGATTATTTATTTGAATTGCGCGCCCTCCAGTTTCACCGGAAGTTGTCCCGCTAGCGGAACACCTAGCCCTAAGAAGTTATAAGGGCGGGCTGTATGTTGATCCTGCTGCTCTGATTGGATAGAGCGAAGCTGTCTCCGTTCTCTCAATTCATATTTCACCCAATCACTTCTCATCACGTCTTCAGTTTTTACACGCAACAACTGTTGTTTAGACACTGATCACAACCACACAATGACTGAACCACACAACTACTGACCACAACCACACAACTACTGACCACAACTACTGACCACTACTAGCCGTAACTACTGACTACAACTACAGACCTTAACTACTGACCACAACTACTAACCACAAATACTGAACACAACTTCTGAACACAACTACTGAGCACAATCACACAACTACTGACCACAACCACAAAAAAATGGACCACAACTACTGACCACTAATGACCACAACTTCTGACTACAACTACTGACAATAATAACACAACTACCAACTACTGAACCGCACAACTACTGACCACAATCACTGACCACAACTAGTGACCACACAATTACTGAACCACACAACTATTGACCACAACCACACAACTACTGACCATAAATACTGACCACACAACTACTGACCACAACTACTAACCACTCTCAATTAAATGAAAATAAAGTTTCAAACAACATTGAAAGGATCGACGCAGGAGATGAGAAGCAGGTACAGGGAGTGAAGGTTTAATAACTGATGGACACAAAACAGAACAGGAACAGCGTCTGGACAGGAACACATAACAACAATTAATGAGGACACATGGAACACCACTGAGGAACAGACAAATATACAGGGGAAATCAGCCACGTGAAGCAGTCCAGGCGTGTCCAATGAGCGCTGCTGCGCGTAATGATGGTGACAGGTGCGTGTAAAGACGGGTAGCCTGGCACCCTTGAGCGCCAGGAAAGGGGAAGCGGGAGCAGGCGTGACAAACATAATGTGTGAGCAACATTAGGTGAAAAGGGATGATAAATACTCCCTACTAGACAGATTGACAGATGTACTTTCTGGAAAATGTACCTTTAAGTGTATCAATAACATCAGTCTGGCCATTCTCTCATCAATCTGAGAGACATTTCAAAACAAATGATCCGGAATTCAAGTTTCTTATGATATGAAAACATCAAGAGCAGTGATGTTGTGGAGGCTAAACGCAAACGCAGTTTACCTCCCTTTTGCAGAAAAAAGCATTGAAATGATAAGTACTGTTTCAAACAAATCAAACAATGTAACAAGTTTAATCGGGGTATAGACAAATATTAAGTCTTTCTTGTCTTCATTGCATAATGAGGGCACTTGTTTGTCATGCCATCAGCTTGAGTAAAACGCGTCAACCTCTTCCACTACCACAAAAATGCTTTTAAAGAGCTAACGTACGTGACAACAACTTTATTTCTAAAGTTACCATCTAGATGTATTTTGCTATTGATACCATCTCTTGCTTTGACACTTGTCATGTCTATGCTTATATGGATATGGATAGCTAGCTAGCTAACCAACAACTGCAATAATGTATTTGAAAGACGAAAAAGTTAATTTCTGTTTTCAAAAAACATTTGCATCTGTTTTTTGCCTCGTGTTTATTTTTTTGTGAGGGCATCGGTTTTGTTGGTAAACATTATGCATTAGTCCTATAAGGCTGCAGTTATGGTGTGGCTGGAGGTATGTCCAATGCACAGGTTATCTTGAGCCAGCCTAGCACAATCCCACCTAGCACAGTCCCACCTAGCGCAGTCCCACTTAGCCCACTCCCACCTAGCCCACTCCCACACAGCCCAGCCTAGCCTAGCCTACTCCACCCCAGCCCAGTCTAGCTTCCTCCCATCTAGCCCACTCCCACTCAGCCCAGCCTAGATCACTCCCACCTAGCCCACTCCCACCCAGTCCCACCTAGCATAGTCCTACCTAGCCCAGCCCAGTCCCACCTAGCCCAGTCCCACCTATCCCAGCCCAGTCCCACCTAGCCCAGCCCAGTCCCACCTAGCATAGTCCTACCTAGCCCAGTCCCACCTATCATAATCCTACCTAGCCCAGCCCCACCTATCCCAGCTCAGTCCCACCTAGCCCAGTTCCACCTATCCAAGCCCCACCTAGCCCAGTCCCACCTATCACAGCCCAGTCCCACCCAGCCCAGTCCCACCTTGCACAGTCCCACCTAATCCAGCCCAAAATATGGAGATGGAGCCTCCCATTCAGCTCCAAGGTCAGTGGTGCTGTATATAGCCAAAGCTTTTGATTGGCTCATTTTCACTTTGCCTGGTGCCATTATGGAACACTTAATCATTCATGATGCCTATTATGATGGAAGTGTTCACATTTCATCAGGTGTCACGGCTCTGTGATCTACAGAGAGGTGATGATGATGCACTAAAATAAGATGTCTTCATGAAGGGAAGCAGGGAGGGGGGTTTGTGTGTCAAAGGATGGTGGCTGCAGTGGTGGATTGGTGTGTTTGTGTGTGCACAATCTGTTCTGCAATAGAAAATGCATTCAACTTGTTATTTCCGTTTTCTACACTGAACAAAAATATAAATGCATCATGTGAAGTCTTGGGCCTGTGTTTAATGAGCTGAAGTAATAAATCCCAGAAATGTTCCATATGCACAGAAAGCTTATTTCTCAAAATTTGCTTACATAACTGTTAGTGAGCATTTATCCTTTGCCAAGATAATCGATCCACCTGACAGGTGTGGCATATCAAGAAGCTGATTAAACAGCATGATCATTACACAGGTGCACCTTGTGATGG
Organism: Hucho hucho; assembly: GCA_003317085.1. Lineage (NCBI taxonomy): Eukaryota > Metazoa > Chordata > Actinopteri > Salmoniformes > Salmonidae > Hucho > Hucho hucho. Next base: position 187,577 of record QNTS01002013.1, read on the forward strand.
GGACAATGAAAGGTCACTCTAAAATGTGCAGTTTTGTCACACAACACAATTCCACAAGTTTTGTGGGAACGTGCAATTGGCATGCTGACTGCAGGAATTTCCACCAGAGCTGTTGCCAGATAATTTAATGTTAATTTCTCTACCATAAGCCGCCTCCAACATCGTTTTAGAGAATTTGACAGTACGTCCAACTGGCTTCACAACCGTAGACCACGTGTAACCACGCCAGCCCAGAACCTCTACATTCGGCTTCTTCACCTGCGGGATTGTCTGAGACCAGCCACCTGGACAGCTGATTAAACTGAAGAGTATTTCTCTGCAATAAAGCCCTTTTGTGGGGAAAAACTCATACTGATTGGCTGGGCCTGGTTCCCCAGAAGGTGGGCTTGGCTCCCAAGCTGGTGTGCCTATGCCTTCCCAGGACCACCCATGGCAGTGCCCTTGCCCAGTCATCTGAACTCCATAGATTTGGGCCACATGAATTTATTTCAATGGACTGATTTCCATATAGGAACTGTAACTCAGTAGAATTGTTCAATGTTGCATTTATTTTTTTTCTTCAGTTTAATTCATTGCAGATCAATAGACAATTTGAATGACTGAAAAAAGTTGTCTTAGTAAAATAGCTTGTCCTTGGCTGTGATCGATACAGCTATTTAAAGCAACTTACTTAGGAAAACAAATAACAATTCAACAGATCATTAATTACACCGATTACCTGGGGCAATTACCACATTAGTGCTGATTATTCCACTTCAATCCAAATGGTGTAGATCATTCTTTATGAAAATCCCATCTGAAATCTACCCCTAGCCCCTACCTCCTACCCCCTAGCTCCTACTCCCTAGCATCTTCAGTCTAAATAGTCTCGATCAAATGTATATTGCATCTGAAATCTAACCCTGTAATCTGCATTGTGTGATCAATATGGTGTGAATTCCACCTGGAGGGCTAGTTGGAGCTATTGGCATGTAGTTTATACCCATCCAATTCAATGTCAGATCTGTTATTTTTACTGGGCCGCTGTGGCTGAGAATGACAGGCATTGAGAATGACAGACGCTAGCATCAATCACAGAGAGGGAACTGACTGAGGGAAGCAGAAGGAGAATGAGCGAGGGGTACCTGCAAAACAATCCAAGCTACCTATTTTGTACTATTTCAATGTAGCCTTCCCTGGTTATCTCCCTCACCTACAAGGGATGCACAGGCATAGAGATACGGTACACACAAACCCTTGCATGCACACACATTTCCCTCTTCAGCGTCGCAATATATCCCTCCCTCCATCCCTTTCGTTCTCTCTCTCGCTCTCCCTGTAATGCAGCAGAGTAATGCTGCAGCGGCTCAATATACTCTGTTTCGCGCTCTGCCTCATTCTCCCTTGCTCTCTCCGCTCATCTACTCCTCATCTTTACACAATTTATAGGCAACTGTTTTGTGGTGGTGTTGGTTTTGGCCCAAGGGGGCTCAAGGGCTCTGAGGCATGGGTTTGGCGACACTATAAGCTGTATGATGCCAGCAGTGCTGGGCTAGCTAGGTTGGGGAGAGCATGGCCCGTCAGTCAAGTGTGTGTATGTTGTGGGTCCCAGAAGGGCAGGACAGAACTAATCTCTCAGTGGTTTTAATTAAAGAAACACCCTTCTGCTCACCAGCCTCAACTGCCTGCCTGCTGTCTGGCAACTATATTACCTCCAATCACTTTGTCGCACATGCACAGACACACACACACGCACACACACACAAACATTTGACCACAGACACACGCCCACCCACCCACCCACCCACGCACAGACACAAACACACACACACGCACACACACACACAAGCAATCGTTGCCTCTGAGAGGGAGAGAGAGGCTGCCATTGGACTGGTGTGTTGTTTATAGCGAAGGCTTGACTCCTCCTCGATTAGCTGTGACTCAGAAGACTGTTTATTCTGTTGATACAGTCAACGTACAGTTGTGTGACCTGCTGTTACCACAGTCTGAGAGTTTTACATTGCTGTTGTACAACACTGTAATATCCAGTGAACGAACAATAGTCCCCATCACCTGATGTTATTTGCCTTGTAGTTCAAGAGCTAGTGTCTATCCTACTGCTCATATTTTAAGCATGTGTATGCCTAAATGCTTAAACCTGCCTGTGTGCGTGTCTGTGAGGTGTTATTTGTCCTCTAATCTTTCTAGACTAGCAACCCAAACTGGCAGCCTCCCTGTGCACTCCTGATTCCTTGAGTGGCCCTTGTGAATGCATCACAGCTGTGATATCTCATGCTAATCTCAGATTAAATCAAGAACAACTGTCCTCAACCNCACACACACACACAGACACACACACACACAAATGCACACATCCGATGACCAAGTGGATATACCAGTTGCTATAGTTAGATCAGTTATGATCCTAAAATGAGCGACAGAGACAGTGGTTTTGTTGGGACAAGGCTGGATTATATTCCTAATCTCATCCTTTTGGCATTTTCCTCTCGTCTGGAGATCAGTAATATAAAGTGACTGCTGGCCTGGAACTTCCTGTCAGGTGCTCTATTCAAATGTATGTTGTAATTTCTATTCCAAGGGAGTTGGAAACAGAGAAAGGACACCCTTCTTCAAAACATCCCCATCTGAACATCCACTCTGCCTGTGCAGCAGGCCTCTCTCACTCTCTCTGGTCCTCTTACAGGCACACTGTTCCCTCCGCTACAGCACATCAAAACACAGTGCAGAGTGGAGGTCATTGGTTCTTCTTGGATCACTATCGGTAACGTTGCTTCAGCTACACTGGAGAAAGCCAGTTTTGGAGGAAAAAAACTAACAAAGATGGAAACACGTGTATGTTAGAGGTATCCAGTGTCATTTTAGCTCAACCCTCTGAAGAGAACACGACTCACATAAACAGCAACACCACATAATGACAACAGACCCCTATTAGAACAGAACATAATTTGGATTTCTCAGAAAGACGCCATCTTGGCAGATTTGAACTAAAGTCTAGCTTTATCTGTGGTCCAACTTAATGATAAAACACTGAATGCGGAGCATAATGGCTTAGGATGCCAATATGGAGATCATTTTTCGAAGCATTTTTGTTGAGAACATCAGCCCTTAGTCATTATCTTTTGAAATTGTTTCCAATTCCAGGGGGACTATGACACACTGTATTAGCACACATGAGGCATCTTTCAACTTATTTGAAAACAAGAAAACATAAGAATTCAAGTCCACAATAGACCCACATACCATAGCCAGCATCCCCCAACCCAGGGGATGGGAATTCACCTTTTGCTGTATTTAGGCTCTCAATTTACAGCCATAGCTCATTTCCCTTGTAACCTGTATGGGAAATCTCTTGACGATTACTAGAATGTACCAAGAAAAACGTTGATGCAGTCCTAGTTTTCATTTTTTTTTCAACCCTATTCTCCCAAGGTACCTTAATTCATGAAGTCATCAAACATGCCCACATAACCTTGACATATATAATCCTCAGGTAAATCTAAATGGCCCAACCTTGGCCCAACCACCTATGATTTTAGTACAGAAAATCCAACCATCACTTCAGCAGGTATGCAATACAAAAGTGCCACTGCAGATTTCAGTCTAACATTACAACCACGGACCACAGCAAGGAGTCTATCATTACATGTTACAATCCATGTAGATTAATGTCGCAAACAATGCCAGTACATAGTGTTAGTATTACAACACATTGCTATGTACAGGCCGTCAGCACGGTCCAGTAATAGTACACAGGGGAGGAGTGTCCGTGTGTGGTCGGTGGAGTTATGTAGCTCTGGGGAGTACATATCTGTATGTGGGTGAGGGTTTATGACATTCAAAACTGTGTGTCTCTCTCTCTCACTCTGTGTGTGTGTGTATGTGTGTGTGTGTACACGTGTTTGTGCGAGTGGGGGAAGGGGAAATTCTTACGGTATTGGCAGAGCTGTAATAACTATTCGGCCTGAAAGAGTGGCGTGTGTCTAAAGAGGAAATTACATCAGTCTGGGGTGCTGGTATTGGCAGGGGCACAGACCAGCTTAAGACGAGTATGGTTATGAACACCAGGACAGCTGGTGCTGCCGGCCCTCCCCATAGATTGTGGCTCAGTCCAGACTAATCTGTGGATCAACAGGACGTCATGAGCTCATAACCAGGACAGTGTGCTCATAACCAGGACAGTGTGCTCATAAACAGGACAGTGTGCTCATAACCAGAACAGTGTGCCCCATCCATAACACACACAGAGGTAATTAAGTGCACATGCTGCAGCCCTTACATGCAAACACAAATCTACACACACTTGTTATCATACACATCACACACACGCACACACACGGTTGAATGATAAGACCCTCTGGACGTTAAAAATACAAAGTTGAACATTGTTACAGGACACAAACAAGCTCATGGTAAAAGGTAAAAGAGTCTAACTAAAGCGCAACATCTGACCAGCCTTATGACAAGTCGGTTGGTCAGGTAATCAAGCCAGAGGGAGAGGGAGATGTAGAGGGAGACAGGGGCATCCCTCTAATCCCATTCACACTCTGACAATAGTAAATGATCTACTCTCCTTGGTCCCAGCCGCTTCGTCTATGTCTGCTGAGCTAAGTCTTTAACATTCACTGCTGCTGGCTAGGAACGTTGTTACGCCACGGTTGTTTCAGCTCTGTGTGATACCCTACATGCTATTCATGACTATACAGAGTTACATCATACATGATAAATAATACTACAGCTAAAGGCTTTAACATTACATGCACAATAAATGGGATGTGTTGTGGTGGGTTTGAAGGAAATGGATCGCTTCCCAATGCCATTTCTATTCACAACAACATAACAAGACAACATCACAAGCCATACCAAATAACCTCTAAAAAGGCCATACCCTTAGTTATAGTGGGGCTAAGAGGACAGGTTCAGCTAGGAAGTGAGATGACCCCCCTGTGTTGTTGTCATGTTTAGTTGCTACCATGCTGTGTTGCTGCCATGGTATGTTGTTGTCTTAGATCTCTCTTTATGTAGTGTTGTGGTGTCTCTCTTGTCGTGATGTGTGTTTTGTCATGTTGTTGTCATGTTTAGTTGCTACCATGCTGTGTTGCCATGTGTTGCTGCCATGCTATGTTGTTGTCTTAGGTCTCTCTTTATGTTGTGTTGTGGTGTCTCTCTTGTCGTGATGTGTGTTTTGTCATGTTGTTGTCATGTTGTGTTACCACTATGCTGACTTGTCATGTGTTGCTGCCATGCTATGTTGTTGTCTTAGGTCTCTCTTTATGTAGTGTTGTGGTGTCTCTCTTGTCGTGATGTGTGTTTTGTCATGTTGTTGTCATGTTGTGTTGCTACCATGCTGTGTTGTCACGTGTTGCTGCCATGCTATGTTGCTGTCTTAGGTCTCTCTTTATGTAGTGTTGTGGTGTCTCTCTTGTCGTGATGTGTGTTTTGTCATGTTGTGTTACTACTATGCTGTGTTGTCATGTTATCCCCCATCCCCGCAGTAGGCCTTTTGCCTTTTGGTAGCCGTCATTGTAAATAAGAATTTGTTCTTAACTCACTTGCCTAGATAAATAAAGGTTAAATAAAAATGAAATAAAATAAATAAAAATAGAGTCAAATGCTACACCATAAAACATGGTCAAAGTCTTGACCTCCAAAGGCATGGCATGCCAGTGTATTATCTCAGGAGTTTATTGTCATGACTGTCCATGAGAATCCAAATAGGTCAGATCAGGTTTGCAATGAATAACTTCAATCAGCCCCCTCTCACCCGCAGAGGTGGGGAGGAGGGAACTGGTGGGGATTAACAACTCACGTCATGTTGTAAATCAAGAAGAGAAGATTCAGGTCTCCCTCTCCAATATTCACCAAAGCAATCTCCTTTGTTACAAGAGACATTTCCCGCCAAAACTCTAACACGTTCAGAAGCTAATACTGGAACAATACTTCCAACATAGAACGTGGGGAATGGCCAAAGGCGATCTATAGAACACAAATGTACTTTTGTTTGTTATTTTGTGATGTCATTAAACATGTTGTAACTTGGAAAGTATACCCACTACGTGTACGAAGTGTCCATCCTATGCGTTGTGCATGTAATATGAAAAATTATGAAAGTGTCTTTGTAAGAGAGATATGTGATTTGAGGAGCTATAAGAGATACTTGTTTTATTTAAACTTTGAAAGTGACAATTCATGCCCACGAGTGAGGTCAGAGAGCGTGTCAGCTTGACGGGAACCGCTCCTTTCGAACAAACTGAATAAATGATGGGTAAAGAAATGTAAATACAAGACATTTAATTAAAGTGGTGTGAACTTTGAATCTCAACATGAAATTATAAACTCACCTCCCGGACAATCACTGGTATGGCTGATTAGCTGTCCTAAGTAAAGTAATTTCGAAAGCAAGTTTAAGTAGGACCATCCTACTACTCTGCTCAAACCATCGTATTACGCTGCTCTCATCACCCCACTGGGAGCCATCGACCCGGCCGGCTAGGCTATCGTCAAAGCAGCATCTTCAGGTGCGAAAGGAAGGAAAATAAACTCTGTAGTTCTGTTCAGGACTACATGACAAGTCACTGGATAACAGACAACTATAAAGAAGTACAACAATGAGACTTGTCGGAAACATTTTGAACAATCAGAGCCTTATAAGCAAAAAGGTCCAACTCCCTGTCCACCGAGAGAAATCCGGCAAAACAAGACATTTCACGTAAATACATTCATTATGTCTTACTCAAAGAGGGTGGCGGTTTGTGTGCAAAGTATATGATTACTGTAAGTGAGAGTAGTTTCTAAATGTACCAATGTTAAGTGTCATTGTCCCTCTCTGCCACCCCCCTCCATCTCTTTTGTAACAAGCAGCCACGTTGCGTCATTCCACTAGGGACCCTTTTTTTTACATATTAAGTGTGTATGTTTATCCTGTGTTACCATTTAATTAGCTAGTAAATAAATAATTCAACCAATTTGTGTAGTACTGACTCATAAGTAAGGCTCAGGTTTTTGCAGATCCAAGGAGGTTATGACTGTGCAGAATGATGGTATGATACGAGGTTATGAATAATACGTTGACTGTTTATAGATGTGATAGGTAAAGACCTTTTAGAGTTTAATTCGGGAGATGGTAACTCTTTTAAAGAACCGCTCTCGTGGTGCCCCAAATCCTAATGAGTTAATTGTTACATTATTAATTTATTTGGGTAACAATTAAACATAGTTGTTGATTAGATAAATAACAGTCATCAGATGAATGTTAAACTCAAGTCATGACACCATACACCATGGGTATTTATAGGATGTCATGTGTGTGTACATGACTTAAACGGCTTAAAATCAACTGTATTTTTATCAGATATCCACCGGGGTAGTTTACATGACTCTTTCAGAGATAAAGCATCACTACCCCTCCAGCAATTCAATGCCTTGTTAATGGTCAGAGTTATGACAGCAGACCCGACCACATATCCACCCAGTCTGGTCCTGCAAACTTGACTTTCATATAGGGAGCTGAATGCAGCTTCAAGTTACACAAACACTCAAATCAAGTTTTTCTTGGTCGTGTACACATATTTTGCAGATGTTAACGCAGGTGCAGCAAAATGCTTGTGTTTGTAGTTCCAACAGTGCAGTAATACCTAACAATAGAAAAACATATGTATATATATTATTTAAGCAATATCAATACGAGAAATGCCAGAGTCCAGAATATAAATATATATGTATTTAAGATGGTGTGTATAGACAGTATATTAGTAGAACAGGTGTGTACAGAAGTAGTTATATAGGATGTGCCTTGACCAGAATACAGTATATACATATGAAGTGGGTAAAACAGTTTGTAAACATTATTAAAATGACCAGTGTTCAACAACTCTATGTACATAGGGCAGCAGTCTCTAAGGGTAGAGTACCGAGTGGTACCAGTCCGATGGCCTGGAGATAAAAGCTGTTTTTCAGTCTGTCACAAACTCAAATGTGTGTATTGTTTTATAGGTTTTATGATGCGTGTACTGTATCTTAACTAAAGTAGATTGTTTTAAGATTGTTTTATACATCAGTTGGGGTCTCTATAAGCTACAATACAAGGTCTTAAATTTAGCATGAAAGTGCATTTTTGTAGCTGTGTGGGCTAATATAGTCAAAATGTTTGCCTTGGGGCAAGTTGAGCTAATGGCCATGGGGCAAGTTGAGCCAATGGCCACCATAACCCATAAAAATGATAATTACATTTAGTCAGTTCTATGCATAATATGTATAGTACTTTTCCAATGTGTCATGCATATGAACTGAAGATGCATTTTTATTGTTACAGAGCAGATATCATCATGCCCTGTGCATGCATACTATGTAAAACAAGTAGCGGTTTAGCCCCCCTTGAGGTTCATGAGAGAACAGCCAAAGAAATGAGAGAAGGGGAGAAGTCCATTCAAGCGCAGCAAATGATGAAAGAATAGACTGAATGACACTGAAGAAGTACATTGAAAAAATATATATATATGTACAATACCAGTCAAAAGCTTGGACACACCTACTCATTCAAGGGTTTTTCTACATTGTAGAAAAATAGTGAAGACATCAAAACTATGAAATAACACATATGGAATCATGTAGTAACCAAAAGAGTGTTAAACAAATCAAAATATATTTTATATTTGAGATTATTCAACATAGCCACCCTTTGCCTTGATGACAGCTTTGCACACTCTTGGCATTCTCTCAACCAGATTCAAGTTAGTCACTTGGAATGCATTTCAACTAACAGGTATGCTTTGTTAAAATTAATTTGTGGAATTTCTTTCCTTATTAATGCGTTTGAGCCAATCAGTTGTGACAAGGTAGGGGTGGTATACAGAAGATGGCCCTATTTGGTAAAAGACCATGTCCATATTATGGCAAGAACAGCTGAACTACGCAAAGAGAAACGACAGTCAATCATTACTTTAAGACGTGAAGGTCAGTCAATCCGGAAAATATCAAGAACTTTGAAAGTTTCTTCAAGTGCAGTCTCAAAAAACATCAAGCGCTATGATGAAACTGTCACTCATGAGGACCGCCACAGGAAAGGAAGAACCAGGAAAGGAAGACCCAGAGTTACCTCTGCCGCAGAGGATAAGTTCATTACAGTTAACTACACCTCAGATTGCAGCCCAAATACATGCTTCACAGAGTTCAAGTAACAGACATATCTCAACATCAATTGTTCAGAGGAGACTGCATGAATCAGGCCTTCATGGTCAAATTGCTACAACAAAACCACTACTAAAGGACACAAATAATAATAAGAGACTTTCTTGGACCAAGAAACAAGAGCAATGGACATTAGACAGGTGGAAATCTGTCTTTTAGTCTAGTGATTCCAAATTTTAGATTTTGGGTTCCAACCGCCGTGTCTTTGTGAGATGCAGAGTAGGTGAACGGATGATATCCGCATGCGCGGTTCCAACCGTGAAGCATGGAGGAGGAGGTGTGATGGTGTGGGGTGCTTTGCTGGTGACACTGTCAGTGATTTATTTAGAATTCAAGGCACACTTAACCACCATGGCTACCACAGCATTCTGCAGCGATACGCCATCCCATCTGATAACATGGAGTCTGAGCTTGCTAAACATATCAAGAACTTTGCAGACCAGTTTCATCCCACTGGGCACAGACCACAATTCCATGATGGTTCAATTTAATTTCATTGAAATGGCATGGAAACAACGTTGATTCAACCAGTGTGTGCCCAGTCGGATGGGCTTAGAAGCCTTGAATACTTGCCTACGAATATGCACATTGAAACAACATCCATGTCCCAGACAACTGGTCAATAAATGGTAGGGTAAGTGATATTGAACAGAGAGATCTATATATGAATGTAGGCATACATTTAAGATATACAATCTACCATACCCCCATTCTATGAATTCAACTTTGACCTACCAGCACCATCACCCACTGTCACAGGACACCATCATCCACTTACCCCAAGGCAGCTCTACTTGTCCTGTCCCTATGCTCAACTTACTCCATACCCGGGTTAAGTTGTGCCAAGAGACCACTTTTTTTGGACAAGCTATGTTTTCAAAACTGTAATGCTTACATGAATTCTGATTATTTCCAGGGATACACAACGTCCTGAAATATATGAAGATATCTTTGTTACAAAGAATACTACATTTCCTTGACATAGTTGTGCTGAATGTAAAAAAATGGCTCAACTTACGCCACTCTCCCCTACGTTAATTACCCATTAGTCTTGCTGAGAGTGAGAGTTCCTGTGTGTCGTACAAGTAGTTTTCCTCCATTAGAAAAATAGATAAAGTTTGTAATGCCAGAACAGATGTTGGCTATTTCACACCTGCTCTCTCACTTCAAGCACAAACAGATGAGAAGGGGCTTGGTTTTTCATCAGGACTGCACAGCCCTTAGTAAAGATGCACTCCGGGATCTTAAAGTTGCAATATGCAGAAATTGCTCTGTCATTTCCTGGTTGCAAAAAATTGTATAGTTTGCTTGATTTCAGTTTATGTAACAAAATAAGCATTCAGAATGTAGAGAATCATTGTACTATCTAAACCGGTGTGAAATATATTTTAAAAAAAACAAAATATTTCATTTTCAGCTGTTTGAAGCTGATGTACAAAACCGAATGTAAAAGACTCAATTATGAAACTTTAAAACGGGAAGCATAGACATAGTGCACACAGAACAGATATACCACTTCTTAGACTTGCTTTCAATGAGAATGACAGATATATACACTGTAATTCACATTCACCCAAAAAGTTACATAAAGCACAACAAATTTGTAACATATAGTACGAATTGGATTTGTAACATATCATAAGAATTGCAATAATTTTTAAAAATAAAATGCAGCAAATAACATATCATACCAAATGGATGACATAGTACAGAATTGGATGACGTAGAACACAACAAATGGGGACCACATTTGGCTTGTGAGCACCACTTTCAAAACTACCAAAGTTTGAGATTGCATCTTTAAGCCTTTGTCTGGCTACATCCTAATGTGCAACTAAGATATCGTAATTCCCTGACCTTCTGTCCATCACCTGATGTGAAGTACAAGTCTCCCAGCTATCATCTCTCAAACTTAATCTATTTTTCCTGTAAGTCTAATGGAGAAAAACTACTTGTGGTCTAATAGTCTCTCTCTCAACTCTGCTAATGTAGAACGACCATAGGATCTAATGATATAACTGCCGGGCCATTATATTTGACATTTTGATCGCACTAATGTTCCAGCAACATTATAGAACCTTCCCGGGTCTCTGATGGATGTCTCGAGGAGGTGTTGGCTTGTCTTAGGCCTGGCTGGTTGATATGTGAATCCCAATCATTTTATTGGAGGTTAAACCCTCTACTGTACTGTGACGGCCCTGAAATTGTCTGAACCGTCTCAGTGCTTTTCCTTCCCATAGAGCGCTTCCCCTTTAATTCCCAATTAAATAGCCAGCATCAGCTGCGCAAAAGTGGGGTTGTGATGGAGCTGCGAATGAGGATGTGTTCAACACTCAGTTACGAAGCTTCTCTATTCCGTTTGTTTGTTGCCTTAAAGTGTACTTTTGTAGCCTAATAGCAAGTTTACCCCGGATCGGATCCACTCTTTGCGTCCGTTGGACTACCCATCTCCGTTGTTCTTCGTGGCCTTTCTCCGCTGAAGATCTGTTGGCGGATTGGATTGTCTAACTGACTGACCGACTGACTACCACCTTTTTGTATACGGTATTTCATTTGTTTTGGTGTGATGTATACCGTGATGATTTATGTGGTCAGTTGTAATTGAGGACTTATTAAGATTTGATACGCTTTATGGTTGTGGTGAAATAATTGTTATTTTGATTGTATGATTGATACCGGGTTTACGCTACACTTTTATGAATGGACAAACATTGCGTGACTAAGGTCACTTGAGTTCCCTGAACTCCTTTACCGGGCTGGACTCTTTTAGGCCTGAGGTACAGGACTTTTCTGGAGGATCCAGAGCTCATTCTTTGTTATATAATTATGTTTGTGTGATCATTTATGTTGGTAATACAACCCACGCAAAAGAATACCATTGTTTTGAAGTTATTTCCTATGTTTTAAGGGTTTATGAAAAGTGTATGTTCATCCTGACTTTTACATGAGTCCTTTGTATTGGTGTAGACTTGACGGACCAGATGGGACTCATTCCCTCCCAAACCAAAAGGAGAAACCAATATTTTCTCTGGTAGGCACAACCTACCTGGCACCCCTATAAACTATAACCTCAAGTCAAAACCGTTACA